>OX388222.1:18022049-18532049 GCA_947578815.1 Epinotia ramella
TAGGGGCACAAGATCAGCACTTTGTTGGGTTCGGTGGCTGTTGTGCGTATCCCCAAGCCATCCATTAAGGGGGACCTATGTTATAAATTTTGTCCGGGAGACACCATAGGTCCCAACTCCTATCCCTGGCCTGCAAGAGGCACCGCTGCAGAAACCGACAGGGAGGGGGGGCCACGGCTATTTAAAAATGACGCCTCTGCCGCGGCTTGTGCCTTTCCACCTGCACATGGGGCGCACGTGCAAAGTGTAGGCCGTTTGCACAGCAGCTAATTATAACTTTTAGTTGTGGGCCTTTATGGCTGCGGGGTAAATCCTGCAGCAGACCCGATGGGGCACCTCAGTGTCATGGGGTGCTCAAGTACAGCCAGCCACTTTGGTGGGGTCCTTGCGATGCTGGTGTGCGGGCTGTGTTGGCGGGGTTAGCGGCCCTGTTGGCGCAAAAAGGTTAAATTGCTATGAATTCGAGAACAGAGAATATAAATCGTCCCGATCTCCCACTGGAGTCGGGGAGCGATATTAACCTGATTTCGGGCGGTCACTCGGGCGATGATCCTCTTGAGCAGGAGGTGGCTGGAGTAACCTGTCCAATTTGTGGGAGGCCGTTTAAGAATGCAAGGGGGTTGGGCGTCCATAAAAGGCGCGCCCATCCCGTGGAGGCAAACCTCGACGCTGCGCCCGGAGTTGCGAGGCGTCGGTGGAGGGACGAAGAGGAGGCGCTCTTGGCTCGCATGGAGGCACGCCTGACTTTCGAGAAGGGCAGCTGTGGGAACGTTGAGCTGTTCGACGCACTTGATGGGTTCGGACGAACCTTCGAGGCCATAAAAGGACAGAGGAGGAAGATGTCGCACAAAGCGGCGGTACAAGTGTACCTGGCCGAGTTGCGCTCTGATCCAGTAGTAGACTCCCCAGCCGTGGCCGATGTGCGAGTCAATGAGGTACCTCCGGTCGCTTCGCCGATCGCCGGTGAGCAACATAGGGTGGACGATGACGGGCCTAGTGCGGCGGAAGTTCTCACCGCGCTCTTACAGAGGGCGGGTCGTAGGACGGCTGCGCGGGCTACGACATCTAGTAACCCTGGCCGGCGTCGGGAGGGTCCTGTGGCTGACACCGCAAGGTTGTCGAAGCGGGCACTGCGTAGAATGGAGTACGCGAGGGTTCAGGAACTTTTTCGGAAGTGTCCTGGTCGTGCAGCAGCGGAGGTGTTAGACGGCGCATCCAGGGGTGTCCGGCATTCGCTTCAGGAGATGGAGGCCTATTGGCGTCCTATTCTGGAGAGGGTGTCCGGGGCTTCTGGGCCTACACCGGAGGCTTTGCGCTTGCTTCGGCAGGCGGAGCAGTACGGGGGCACGCGCGACTACTCTCAGCTGTGGCGCCCGTTCTCGGAGGACGAGGTTCGGGTTGCCAGCATTGACCGGCAGACAGCGCCAGGTCCGGACGGCATACGTGCGGAGGAATGGCGTAGGGTTCCTGCCCGGTATAAAGCGGAACTGTTCAATGCGTGGATGGTGAGTGGCGAAATTCCTGAGGTCCTCAGGCAGTGCCGAACGATCTTTGTGCCGAAGGTGGAGTGTCCTGCGGATCCGGGGGAGTACAGGCCGATCTCGATCGCGTCTGTACCCCTCCGGCACATGCATGCGCTTCTGGCTAAGAGGTTGTTGGCGTGCTGCCCCCCTGATCTGCGTCAACGCGGGTTCATCTGTGCTGACGGCACGTTGGAGAACTCGGCAGTTTTGGACGCGGTATTGGGGGATAGCAGGAAGAAGCTTCGGGAGTGTCATGTGGCTGTGCTAGACTTTGCCAAGGCGTTCGACACGGTGTCGCATGCGGCGCTGTTAGATCTGCTCAAAGCGAGGGGCTTGCCCGGACACTTCTGTGAGTATATTGCTGGATTGTACCAGTCAGCTACGACGACGTTAGCTGTCAATGGGGAGTCTAGCCTTCCTGTTCTAGTGGGCCAAGGGGTTCGTCAAGGCGACCCATTATCGCCGGCTTTGTTCAACATTGTTATGGACGTGGTTTTGGCAGCATTACCCGTCGAGGTCGGATACAGACTGGAGGGGGAACGTGTTTCCGCTCTGGCGTATGCAGACGACCTAGTTCTCCTTTCGGGGTCGAGGCCCGGTATGCAGGAGAGCCTTAACAGTGTTGTGAAGTCGGCGAAGTTAATGGGTCTTACACTCAACCATAAAAAGTGCTCGGTACTCTCGATGGTCCCCGACGGTCATCGCAAGAAGCACCACTACCTGACCAGCAGATCCTTTAGGATAGGGGGTAAGTGGATAAAGCAGGTGTCTTGCGTAGAAAGTTGGAGGTACCTCGGAGTAGACTTTCAAGCGGCTGGATCAGTGATGTTAGAGCATTCAATACAGCAGGCTCTGGATAACATCACCAGAGCTCCCCTCAAGCCACAACAGAGATTGACGGTTGTGAGGGGCCACCTCATACCGAGGTTCGCACACGGGTTTGTTCTCGGGCGAATTACGGATGATAGGTTGAGAATGCTCGACGTCCAAATCCGGAAGTCGGTTCGTACCTGGCTGAGGCTGCCTCAGGACGTACCAACGGCGTTTTTCCATGCTTCAGTTTCGGACGGCGGATTGGGGATCCCGTCGCTGCGGGCCTGGATTCCGGATCTCATTGTTAAGAGGTACGGGGTCTTGGGTTCGTCGGAGTGGGCAGTTACCAAGGCCGCCGCTAACTCTGAAAGGGTTCGGAGCAAGCTGAAGTGGGGGAAGCGTCAGTTCCTGAGGTTCTCTGCAGAAAACCCAAATTCGCATAGGAGGTCTGTGCAGCAATATTGGCGTGAAGCTCTGCATGCATCTTGTGACGGTCACGACCTCCGTGAGTCGTCGCGCACCCCTGACTCCTCTAAGTGGGTAAGGGAGCGGTGCATGCAGTATTCCGGCCGAGACTTCGTGCAGTTCGTACACTGTCGAATCAACGCGCTCCCATCGAGAGTTCGCAATTCGAGGGGGCGTAGGGTGGGTGATGGGTCGGATCTTGTGTGTCGTGCAGGTTGCATGCTCAGGGAGACTACCTATCACTGCATCCAACAGTGTCACAGGACGCACGGCGGTCGGATTGAACGTCACAATTGCGTAGTCCGGATTGTCGGGAGGGCGATGGAGGACTTGGGTTGGAAAGTGGAGCTTGAGCCGAGGTTGAGTACAGACCTGGGTCTGAGGAAGCCGGACATCATCGCCTCTAAGGGTGGGGTGGGTGTTGTCGTGGATGCACAGGTAGTTACGGGTCGTAAGCCGCTTGATGATTCCCATCGTGAGAAGCGTACTAAGTATGGGGCTCACGAAGGGTTACTTGAGGCGGTTGCGAGTAGACTGGAACTATCCGGAAAGGAGTGCATCCGCGTAACGACTTGCACACTCTCGTGGCGTGGTGTTTGGAGTTACGGTTCGCATAATGAGCTTAGGACTCTCGTTGGGCTGAAGAGACAGACCCTACAAGCCATACCAGGCTTAGTTCTTAGGGGGTCGCACATGAATTGGACCAGGTTCAACCAAATGACCACTGTTTGTGCAGATCGGCCGTCCGAGTGATTGGCCCGGATAAGGATCCGGTGGGGGGGCAACGATGGGCCCCATGCTGCCCCAAGACCCCGCAGGGATTGGGAGCACGCCTTTTTTGGCGCCTTGTAACGTCCAAGTTATAAACATCTGGGGCAGCTTCTAAATTTTTTATTACCATCGCAATTTCGCCACGCTGGGGTGGGTAGGGACTTGGGGGTCGCTTGCCTAAACAGCACGTTGATTCATGATGATTTAAGCCTCGCGTTCGCTATGACGAGGTACAGTGTGGCGTTGGAAAATTAGCCAAATGCCTCGTCATCTAATTAGTGACGCGCATGAATGGATTAACGAGATTCCCACTGTCCCTATCTACTATCTAGCGAAACCACAGCCAAGGGAACGGGCTTGGGAGAATCATCCGCGTCCAACATATGATCGCTGCGGCCGGTCCGTCTGACGTCACACGCTTTCTCGCAGCTACACAAGGCTGTATTGCTTTACGTTCGCTCTCGTCCCGGACTCCCGTGCACTAGCTCACTAAACATTAGGTACACTGATCCTTTTCGCTCGATAAATGATTAGTTTCGACCGTTCATATGGCTGGGTCGCGTGTGAAGGGAGTGCGATTGTGACGTATGTAACGACTTTCGCGCACGAAGCAACTGAGTGAAGCCCGTCCGCGTCGTGGCAGCGCGGGCGCACGCTCCACGTAACGGCACGAGCCCCCGCCGCGCGCCGCGACCCCGGCTCGGACCTGCCCTGTCGCACCTTGCCGCGGTTTCCTCATGATGTTAGATGTCTTTTTTTGAACAGAAAAGCTACTCTTTTCACGAAACAAATTATTTAATTAAATATTTTTGTTTCGTGTTATTTTTAACGAGGAAGTTACCCCGATCATTTTATAAACGATATGATACAGAGAAAGAATATAATGGAAAAATAAACCATCTTTGTCTGTAGCCCCCGACAGGATTCGAACCTGCGACCTTTCTACTAACGCTAGACTGCTCTACCAACTGAGCTACGAGGACAGTGACGCAAGCCGAAGATGGTTTATTTTTCCATTATATTCTTTCTCTGTATCATATCGTTTAGAAAAGCTAAGCAAGTGAGTGGCTAACAAGTCTGCATTTATATGATAGAACCCATCGCCAAAAGGAGCAAGGATATAATATATCCGTTATACATAAAAAATAAGCTATTATAAATTATTTCCAAAATTTACATTTTTTCCATACAAGTTGTCAGTTCATTGCCTGGACTAGATGCACCCATAAAAATAACTATGTTAATTATTTTAAATTATGGGTTATTTATTGTAAACTCGAAATTCAGTATTTAGGCAGGATTACCCTTTCATCTGTTTGATAAGGATCCTACCCACATTTTTAGTCACTTTTTTTCATATTTTTAAGACATAATTTATTTTCCCTAATGCGGCGCGACCGAGGCTTGAACCCACCATTTCGTTAACCCATCACAGACGAAAGGTTACATTAATCGGTGTGGTTAAAAAAAACAATTTATGTGTATTTTTTTATCAAATAAAAGATAATAATTTATTACTCTAGAGTTTACAGAGAATCACTCTTATGTAATTGGAATAAAATGAGTATATTATATCATACACTTGTACTGTTTAACATCTATGTGCACAGATTTGAAAAACTGAAAACTTTTTCTAATATATACTACTAAAAGACTTTTTTGTAAAAGCTTTAATAATACTAACCATTACTATAGGAAGTGCAAATAATAGACAGATGGTGAACAGTGATACAAATTACTTTAATGTGTATTTTAGAGGATATAATACTGCCTGCAGTGACTTCAATGAAATATTTTTTTCCTTTCAACCCTACATTGAAATTAAAATTAACATCTGGGATTAGTTTATAATAACAGTTGTTAAATTTCATATAATTGTTACATATTGGATAAAATTCCACTACCAGTAACTCATATACCTATTTATAAATACATTTTAAGGTCACCTTGCGCAACTTCTAGTAACAAATACTTGAATATTTTATACGTTCGATTGTTATTATTGCAGCTTCTACGAACGATGCTTACATGCCACCCTTAGGTGGTATTCCACTTGTCCAAGATCTTTGTCCAATGTGTATGTATTTGCGTCTCACATTTTGCTTAAAGAGTGAGTGAGACGCATTGCACATTGGTCAAAGATCTTGGACAAGTGGAATACGACCCTAAACGATGACTTGCCAAATGATAGAACAGAAACTTTGGGACGCGTTCTTATATCGGCATCTATTTAAGAAGGACTTTGTTTCGTGTATTTGTTGGGATACCGACGAGGCAACCCATTGTCTTACTCAGTCGGCCTAGCTTATGACCCAATATGTTATATCTAGACATCCCGGCTCGTACAGTCAGCATCACATAGTTAGTAGCACCCAAAGTAGCGAAATATATCGGAACACGTCTTTATTACTATAGGAGTAAGGAAGTGTTACGATATATTTGGCTACTTTGGGTGCTACTAACTATGTGATGCTGACTGTGTTTCAAGTAACTAAGTATATTTTTTATACGAGAATAACGTACAAACACTTGATATGTCAAGATTTTATTTTTAGATCTGTCGGTTGCTGCTGCCGAAAACCAGCACCGGCGGGCCATCCGGGATGCCAGCAGCCCGTTTGAATTGCCGGGTGCCGAATTCTGCTCGGTAACTAGTTATGCCTACTTAGCCGTGATAGTTTTCGTTTTAAATTAATTATATGTACTCGAACAAAAATTAGGGCTTTAAAGCTCAATATCTCGCAAACGAATCATGAGTCGAAAACTGGTTTTGACTCATAATAGGTATTTTTGAACAAGCTATCCAAAGGTAGGTTTGCCGAGAGAAAAAAAAGTCTTTATAATAAGCATGAATACAAATTAATCCGGTCATAAATTAAAGTAAAACACCGTATCGGTATTTTTTATGTGAAAATTCTTTATACGTAATTTTAGACAAGCATATTTGTTTTTAGCACTTCACAATGTTTTACATTAAGTACGTAAAACAGCTATACGTATTATTAATTTTGTAAGGATGTCACTTTTGAGAACTTAAAACTTTTTATATAGCCGCAAATGCCAAATTCTAGTTTAAAACGCCGTATATTTTCCCACCCACCGGCATACCCCCCGTGCCTCACCACCGTTAAGCGTCCGCGCAGAGCCTAAACAAGGTCAAGTAGCGAGCGGCGGAAGATGCCATGACTTCAAATGCTAAGACATTGCTTGTGATCTTGTAGAATGAATTAAGGTGCTTCGGCCATGTAGTTATTTCTAAAACAGAAATTATTACAGAACATAATTGAGTTACTGGAACATAAAAAAATCATTATTCGCAGTCTTGCCTTCCAGATTTAATGTCACCTTATTCATAGCAGTGATAACACCCTGTCAAACTTTATAATTCATACAGTGCTAATATCTGTTATTGGAAGCTTACCAATTAAGTCTCCCATGTTGAAAACAAGGCGCCGTACGGTCTTCGTTAATTACACTTAGTATACCCGTTTCAATAGCCAGTAATATAATCAAAGTATAAAATGAATGACACAGACACCATACATTGTTACAATTCCCAATTTACTTGCAAATAACGTGTCTGTTCTAGGTTGAATGATTTCAAACCGTTTTGAAATTATATTATTTCAGAATGAGTCAAATCTGAGTCACAGAACGAAAATAATATAGTTAGAACAGAGATCTCACTCCTTAGAAATGGTCAAAATATTGTAAATAATACATGACTATTTTATTTTTAAACATACGTTAAGATGTCCTAATCAGTCTGTCAACATAGCCATACCGAGGTTTTCTATTCAATTTGCTTCTAAACATCTTGTCAGTGTAATGCACAGGTTGATTATGTTTTGGCGAAATTTTAATTTATTTATTTTGTTCCGGAAGCTAAAACAAAAATATCATTTAAAAACTTTTCTCAATTGAACAATTTTTATTTTTTTTATTTTTCCGGGTCATTCCTGAGGCAAAGGTTGTCCATCGCGATTCAACGGGGTAATGCCGCGAGCGTGATGGGCACTTTTGCCTCTGGGGATCGCGGGGGGAGCTATTAGTAAGTTAAGTTTCTTTTTTTTATACTTTAGTTGTAATTGTATTTATCCATCTGTCAAAACGTACTCCTTTCGCATTTATAATATTAGTATGGATATGGATATGGATATGGATATGGAAGTATGGATTTGCTCATGTTACGAAAGCAGGTGTATACTCAGTTTACTTAAAAAAACATAATGAACGACGCTTTATTTTATGTTTGTCTAAGAATCTCGGATCAAATTCGTTGGAAGATTGCTTTGGGCTCAAATATCCTTGCACGTAGCAATGAGATCGCTTCCAAAACATCTCCGAAGAGTGTTACATCTCTTTTCCTCGTGCGCGGAAGGCATCAGCGCCAGCTGTCTAGGGGGCGTGTTCGATTCAAATCAAGGCATCCCCTTAATCAGGCTTACCAGTATTGTCAGCACCAGGGAACGGGGACATTGAGTTGCCCAGGTAGCTGAATGGAGTTGGTCCCGCTAACTGAGATATGCTACCTGAAATACGCAATACCAAACTTATTAATGTCATTGTTATACATATAGTCTGTTATAGTCCAGACCCCGTATCATGGTCGGCCTTATCACACGATAAGTGACAGGATCGAAGTGCGACGGGTTGTCCGCTGTGGAGGACTGCGCGCCCATGAGGAATCCTCGGCACAGCAAGTTGGGGAAGTTGTCGTCGTGGTGCGCGCCGAAACTGTGGCCTGGGACAGAAAACGTTTGGCTGGTGTGTCTCGGGATAAGTGGCGTGCTCTCGTTTCGGAGGACAAGATCCTTTTTGGATCACTGAGCCTCAATAGTTAGTTACTGCGTCTGTGAGCTGAAGAACTCAAAAGGCTGTCTTTTTAGGGTTCCGTAGCCAAATGGCAAAAAACGGAACCCTTATGGATTCGTCATGTCTGTCTGTCTGTCTGTCTGTCTGTCTATCTGTCCGTCCGTATGTCAAATTGAAAAAGAATTTCGTTCAAGAGCATCTGAAGTCATCTCAAAGGGAGGAAGAGACGAGTGGCGTGGACATGGATACGTGGCTGCTGCAGATGCTGGTAGCGCAGGTCAAGGACGAGTCCAAGTCGGTGGTCAAATGTGCTGTGATGGCGTTGGAAGAGGCTTACAGTGTACCTGTGAGTATTTGTCTGTACTATCCAATGGCCACCATATAGTTATAATAGGGAAGATGCAGCTATAATATTTACCATTATTTTGTGACCAAAATGTTAATAAACCCAAGGAAAGAGTTAAATATGATTTGTCACTTACTCGAGGACTCGTCGCCATTGTGACGTCCAACCTTTTGGGTCTCTCAGGGTATACTCGTATAAATAAAACAACCATTGAATGCTATTAGCTCAGGCGCACAGACGTGACCTCGCTCACCGACAGCTAGCCGGCGACTGCCTAGTGGCTGTCGGTTCGCCTGAACACAGCTGCTACCCTCGCGTATATATTTGTGGTGGCAGTCCGTCACAGGGCCTAAAATCATTTATCTGTCAGGCTTCCAGTGTCCGGTGTCCGGTGTCTGTCCCGCTGTACTCTTCACAGGTCGCATTTATCAACCGATTCTCGTGAAATTTTGTGAGCATGTTCGTTAATTATATGGATTTTAATATAAGTCACTACCACAGTTTTTTTTTTAATCATTCTATTGAGGTGTTCAGCTGACAGAACCACTAGTATAAGGATTCTGTGGTAACAAACATTAAAAAAAGGGCGATACAACCGAGTTGAGAACCTTCTCCTGTTTTTCAAGTCGGTTAAAAATAGCTCTCTTAAGCTCTTATCGATGCCGCTGAAGGAACAATTTCCGTTCTTATTTTGTAGCTACGTACTGAACTCATAATATTTACATTGGCTGGTTGCTCGGGCTGTTTTACAATTTCCTGACGTTTCACTATAGCAATACGAGAATAGATGCTTTTGCTGTCGTCGTAAAATATAACTGACAGTTTAAAAGGAGTTAAAAATAGAACCGATGGCCGTTGGGGCGAAAAGGTTCTCGAGTGGCGACCACGTACCGGAAGGCGCGGCGTGGGTAGGCCCCCGACAAGGTGGACCGATGACCTGGTAAAGGTTGCGGGAGTCCGCTGGATGCGGGTGGCGCAGGACCGGTCGCTTTGGCACTCTTTGGGGGAGGCCTATGTCCAGCAGTGGACGTCTTTCAGCTGATATGATGATGATGATGATGAATCAACCCGAGCTTTTTCAACCGGTCACACCATCAGTCCCTTGGAACAGTATTAGCTATGGGTAGTAACATGATCAATATTGGGCAGATACATAGTTAGTTCCAAGATCGCAATACTACATGCGAGTATAAGTATCCCTTACTTAGTGAATACTTAGTAAATATTTTCCTTTTACTTGGAAATATTTCTTCTTCCATGAATGTGCATTTCTAAGTAATTAGTATTAAACTGAAGACCGTTACGTGAAACTTGAGAATAGTTGCAACCAATAAATTTAGCTCGATAGAAAAAAATCACGAACATAGGTCTAAAACGCACAAATATTCGTAACAAATTATGCACAAAAGCTATACATATTAAAATTGCTTCTAAAAATCGGCAATATCATGTTTGAGGGAAATCAGTGTTTACATTTTTATTTATTTAAACGGCCAAAAAATTAAAAAAACATGATATCGGCGCTTCCGAGCACGCACTTCCATCTCGCTCACGCTTATGCTCAGTGAGAGGGAGAGAAGACCATGAACCTACGGCGCCTTAATTTAGTACATTACGTACCAAGGGCGGTGAATTCGTGAATGGCCCAGATCGCAGGTGTTTGTGTCTTGCAGTCCGCTTCGCAGGACCGTTTGAATGCGGCAATTTTCGCTTTCTTACCGTTAACTGGCCACACTGAATGAAATTGTAGTTGCAAAACACCGATTTAAAAAAAATTACAATATTACAGTGTAAAATATTAAAACAATATTCTTTAGTATATATTTTTTAATTTTCATTTAAATTTATTTGAAGATCATGCAAATTCCATGGTCCAAATTGTGATTTTCATGCAATTAGTCAGGACAACTCGTTTGACGGTTGGATTGCAGCGCAACATGCATCCACACGATAGCAATAATTAGTCAGATTCTGATGAATTGGGGCTGACAAAAAGGTGCAGGTGGTTGCTAGGTTACTTGTGGATCCAGCAATGTACAGAGAATTGTCGTTGTCAGGTGACAATTTTCGAGTTGGTAGGGGCCAGATCTGTTCATTCGTGAATTCGCCCCTGTTTATTATACAATTGTGACTAAAATGTTTGGTGCGAATGATAAAGATGCAAGGAGCGTCTTCGTGAATTAACTGATGTACGAGTATATTATACTGATCTACCACGAGATATATATCTAGTCCTAATCATGACAAATGCGTTAGAGGGCTACGGGCGATTTTCGCTACATAGGTATGTATTAAGCTGCTACGGATTACGGCGTAGCGCTACGAACGTAGCTTAGCAGTGAATGAGTTGGGCTTTCAGCCTACAAAGTATATACTATGGCTGTGGTCTTCTGCAATGTGGAGGTACTTTCCCACTACCCAGTTTGCCTGGTTCACGTAGGTATGAGGGAGACGACATTCCGATGCGCCCTACCTCTGATAAATTGTTTTCTTTTTTCATTAAACATTAGGTTCTTAGTTATTTTTCATAGAAATGATGGCAAATTTTCAGCGACAGACTCGTGGTCACACCATTTTGTCACACCAGTGTGTAATTACTTTAAAAAAAAAGGTAATCGGAGCGACGAATTTACGTGATTTTTTAAGTGGAGATAGTTGAAGGGATGGAGAGTGACATAGCCTACTTTTTGTCTCTTTCTAACCCCCCACTTCCCTAAAATGGGGGGTGAAAGTTTGTATGGAGATTATGGATAAATAAATAAACTAATGCGATCCAATTGTACCTTGGTTCCAGCCAGTAACAGCCTCGACCAGATGGAAAAGTAACTTGTTTTATATATTTTTTTACTGATATGAACGCCGTTTCCATCTCATCCAAATCAAAGCATCACTTAATAATTATATAATGTAACATTTAAATCTTTCCCTATTTATATAGTTCACCACGCTTACATTAAACGAAACAACATGGCGTCACATACATCTCAAGGACACTTTTGACAACCGCGAGCAAAACAAACGTTCAAATCAAAGTTAAAGACTTAAAAGTTCCGTGATTTTTTGTGTGTGACTCGAGTGTTGTGCTGTGATTGTGTTTGTGTCTGGATTCTGGAATACCGGCGCTTTTAAGGTAATGTTGACAATAACAAAGCGATATTGTGTGCAAATGGTCGCAGATCTATATTTATTTCGCAAAAATCTGGCATTCTACCTTTGTATTAACATTGTTTATCTCCTCTCTTGACCTACCCAACCCACCCCTGTCTTATCCGTTTTACGACCGATCCAATGGCTGCAGTGCAACCCCCATTGGTTCTATACATAGATTTATATTGATACATGATTCCTACACTTTCCTCGATAGAAAAAAAATCCAAAGTTGGGTTTTATTTCCTTGCTTTTATTCAACCTACTCACACATCTCACACAATAAATTATTTTACGACAGAATCAAGTTAATACCATTAGTACATTGTGATACAAGTGAGGTATGTTGATAACCTCTAGACCAGAGGCGGAATTATCACGCGAGCCGCAGGTGAGCGTGATAAGAGAGCCGAGGATGTAATTATCAAAGCTCACGCGTTTCATACGACGACTTTCAACACATTTTGCGAGGAATAAATCCTTTTCATAAGATGAAAATTGTATTAGGCCTGCCAAGTTATTTTCTTTACTTATTGATGGCAACAGGTTTTTACTCACACATTGTAACTTACATCGCCAAGAATTTCCAGTAGCCTCCATTCTATTTATCACTTTTCTAGTCACCACGAGTCAACATTTTTGTTAATAACCAAACACGCATTAACAATGTTTACAAATATCTAACCTATAATGGCGCGCAACAGTTTTTTTTCGTGAAGTTTGAAGTCAGACTCAGATGAAATCTCTAAACAGCCGATACAAAATAGAATAAATATTTATATTAATGTTACCTTTATTAATTCATCTAAAATGTTATCAAAAGTGAATAGTTATACTAAATTAAATGTTTCTATATCATATCCAAAAATAAATGGTCAATTATTTGTGAAATATTTGTGAAATAACCTATAATGGCGAGGTGAATTAACCTATAATGGCGCGAACAGTTTTTGAAGTAAAAACTTCTTTAGCGGCGCTGAGCACTTTTTGGGATGGGGAAAAATTGTTAAATACGCGACAGAGTTTTGTGACGTCAGATGTGAAAGAGGTCACTTTTTGCTGCTAGCCGATTCGACTTCATTCAAAACTGAACGCTATTCGTAAGTGTATAAAGCCGTTAAACACTTTTTGCAATAGCATATTCTGCAAATAAATTTGTAATAATACCAACGCGTCCTTCACCGTTTTGCTATTGAGAAAATTCGAATAGTTCGAATTTGGGCATTATTCCTAAAGAGATAAAGCTTAGAAAAATATTTACCAACGGCAAAAACAAATTGATATTTTGGTCGCCACCGCCGTTACACACTTGTCCACCTAACAGAATACGTCCACAGTCTATTGGACATAATACATGCCATGCATCATGATTCATCATGAATACCGTATCATAATGCGATACACATGGCATCGCACACACCATTCGCACATATTGCATCAACGCATTGCGGATGCATGTATAATGTCGCCATGATTGTTTTCCATGAGGATTGTATTGGTTTCTGGAGACTAACGCATCAGCTGCTCAATGTAGCGGTATTGTCAATGGTATCGTAAGGTATGTGTTCTACGCATGAGCTGTGTCGCGGCGAGATAGACTACAATACAAAGAGACGAATAGTCTATCTCGCCGCGACACAGCTCGCGAGCCGTCAGCTGATAGCCTTGCTGATAAAAGAAACGCGTGAAAAAGAAAACAGAATAAGATATAGCTGTAAAAAGAAGAGTCGACCATAAGAATAACATAAATAACAACATACTCACATTGAAATGTTCGTCACGGCAATTCTTCCGCAAAGATTGGCACCAAGTTGATTGTAAATACTTTGGGATGCTCAAATACGCCGAAAAAGTTGTCCAAGAAGCAATGACAAAGTAGTAGGTACAATGTCAGTATCTGTTTGATTTGGTATCCACAAATATGAATTATTCAGAGTTTTTGAATGTATCACGGCCTTGAATTGAGCGGTGGACATACCGACACAGTTTTCTTCAAAGTGTTTGTTAAAGACTGTGCGTCATGGTTTTCAAAACGGGGCTTTGTGGACCCTAATGGCCTTGCACATGGTTGATGAACCCTGCCAAACGTTGTGGGTTCATATGTTACACGCCCACACGTCAAAAAAGCAAGAATAGCACTCAAACAGCGAAACTAGTACTCTAGCTATAAATAAATACAGTCCATGTTGCACGAAGGAAACGTCAACCTCTAGACTTCAGAATGGCAAGACCAACACTCGTGGTCGTGAGATGTGCTCGCACTAAAACGATTCCTCTGTCGCGCCGAGATGCACCACTTGGGTCACTGTGCTTATTTACTGACAATAAATAATTACAATTTGATAAAATTCCCACAACCGATTGGTAGTAGGAACCAGATAAGACTAACCGCTAATGATAATGACACCCGCGTGCACGCGAAGGTGTTTTTGATCCGTAAATTAATGTGATATTAATAACGCTATGGAAATTATCGACCAAACCTTAGCAGCTCCCAGCGCACACCATGGAGGCTCACGTCGCTGGCCGCCCGTCATGCCCCTTCTGCGACTGCTCCGTACCAGCGCCGCAGGTTAGTTTTCTTTACCTTTTAGACTTTTGTCACCTGGATACCAGCTTGGCCGGTTCACATTATTCCAGTCCAGTGATCCAGCGGGCTAGCCACTTAAATACTTTCACTTTAATCGCGGAGCGAAGACAAGTAGGTACTATCTTTTTGTCTTGTTAACGTTTGAAGTGGTCTCCGAGGCTGTATTTCATCTAAATGTTTTCAAAACTGTTCGTTCGTGTTTCGTCTGATATGTAAAATAATGTATCATATTCAGCGTTCAGCGGATTTTAATTTGGATCGGCACAGATAATTTATACTTTAACTAGAGGCTCTGTTAACTGTAGAACTGACGACGGATTTTACCAACATTTTTTTTATTGAATTTAAATAACTGCATTTTTAACAAAAATCTTTATAGGTAGTTAATTATCTAACCGGCTCACAACATTTCACCGATTACGGTTGAGAAATGCGACCTGAGGGGCTACAGCGAAACGAAAACAAACTTCGTTCGTGTATCTATCTCTGTCAATCGAACTGGCAAGTGCGACAGAGACGGAGATACAGGAACGAAGTTCGTTTTCGTTTCGCGGTAGGCCGTCTGTAGACGACAGCCGGAAAGCCAGAAAACTGACAGACTTTTTGACCAAACTGATGCACAGAACTTCGATGGCTACGATCGCTCGTTGATATCGCTAATATTAAAAGCATCTTAAACTATCTCGCTGATATTTGGAGCAGCCTTAATGATATCGCTCATATTTAAAGCATCTAAAACTATCTCGCTGATATTTGGAGCAGCCTTAATGATATCGCTTATATTAAAAGCATCTTAAACTATCTCGGAAATAAGTGTTGTTTTTTTTCATTTCGTCAAAAGCAAGCAGGATTTTTCCATGGTACCGCATTAAGTATATACGAATTTAAACTTTCGTGAGATGTCTATATTACTACTAATCAGTATCACAACAGTTTGTGACTTTTAATATGTGAGTTTAATCGTGGTTTTATCAGTAGTAGTAAGTATATTGTTTTTAGCATGTTTTTTCGTTTCATAAACAATCTAGGGTCATTTCGCTGGTTACGCGACCAGCTTCGGTTAGCGACCACCTGAAGGAGAAGGTTTTTTCTATTGAAGATAACATCAATTCTACACACCCTATTGAGACAATTACTTGTACATGCATTTTTTTGTTGTTTTCGAATAGAAATCTACTAAAAAACCGAGAAAATATCCTTTCAGTTCACCAACTCAGCTTAAGTGGTTGCCACCGGCACATGAATTTAGGTGGTCGCTAACCGGCGAAATGACCCTATTCTATTTCAGTTTTATTGTGTTATATTCGAATCAAATTAGAAGAGTTAAATTAAATAAGAGAGGTACAAGTAGAGCAACAATAAAACTATAAATACAGACTTGCAGGGAACTAGTTAACAATCATATTAAACAAAATATCGTAAGAAAAATACCAAGATAAGTTACCTGAGGCTTATAGGATCAATGGAATGTAGATATCCACTGAAACACCTGTTCTTTATTAGCTGAACTTTCACATACTTATCGATGAATAACAGTAATGACTGTGGATCATCTTTTACGGAATCGAAGGCTCTTGGAGGCTGCTGTTCTTGATTCATCTTTATCTAATTACTACTACTTTGTGGATTACATTAATTTGTATAATAACTTTAAAACAATACAGTGCTTGCCGGCGACTCAATCTCATACGGAGGAGACTGTTTTACCGACGGTACGCTGGGGGCCGGAAATTTAACGGTCGTACTAGTAAGTATTTTGTATAATATTTATCCACCAAATACTAAGAAACAAACTTTAAAACTGGGTTTAGGTTTAAAATAATAATTTGCTCTGTGTAGATGTGACTTTTTATGCTACTTGTTTTTATTATGATTTCATGAATTATTATTATTATTACTAGCTGTTACCCGCGGCTTCGCCCGCGTGGTCAAGGGGAACTAACATCATAATGGATCTTCCCACGGGAATAATATGTTTTATCCCGGCAAAAAGTAGCCTATGTCACTCTAACTAGAACTATTCTCCACACACAAAAAAAGCAGCCAAGTGCGTGTCGGACCACGCACAACGAAGGGTTCCGTGCCTATTAAAAAGGTCGTATCGTTACTGAAATCTTACGGCACTTACGTCCTTTTCTTTAAGGAAGGCAGTTTTTTAGAAATATCTCGAAAACCTTTGAACCGATCTTGTTCAAAACAATTTTCGCTGAAAGAATTTAATAAGCCCCTAATGTCCAGGATTTTTTTCATATTTTTAAAATACACGGGTCAAAAATGAGAGGGGGGACACAATTTAAGTGACTTGTGGCGATTATCTCTGACTTCATTCACTTAATCAAAAAAATTGCTGAGAAACCTTATATTTAGTTCGATAGGCGATTGATGTGCCACACGTGGGCTTGCAATGAAAAAAGTTTTTTTGACTTTCAGTTTTATGTATGGAGTGCACCCCTAAAAAAATTTTTTTATTGTAATTTAATAAGAAAAGTGTAGCGGCAAACAAAATACACCTATCCTCAAAATTTTATTCAAATACACCTTATAGTTTTCGGGTAAAATGTCTGTGACATACGGACGGACAGACATACAGACATGACGAATAAGGGTTCTGTTTTTTGCTATTTGGCTACGGAACCCTAAAAAGGAGAATCAAACACACTTTCGAATTTATAATATTAGTAAGGATTTCCTTTATTCATTTTAAATCTAAGGCTATAGGTTTTTAGTGTTCCGTACCTCAATCGGTAAAAACGGAACCCTTATAGTATCATTCCCTTTAGAGTGTCGAAATCACAGATGTAAGAATATAAGTAGTACTAGCGATCCGCCCCGGCTTCGCAGATCTTCCTTAAGTTAGAGATTATGCTATATGTTGCAAGTGCGAACTGACTATTTGAATTAACATTGGAAAACGTTTGCTTAATGAACAACAGACTTAAAAAACTTGACAAAGTAAAATGATGCCATATGATAATTTGACCAAATGATCAAAATGCACCCCTTACTTTCCGGCCTCTGCAGTAATGTACTATTTATATTCCACATCCCTATCCTTATCCAGTCCCTATCCACTCCCTATTATCTGGGTATTTACTTAGTTTTTGAAGTCGGTGGCAAACCAACAAAAACAAAAAGAATGCTGCCAAACAGAAAATAATATTACGAACCCAATAATGCCTCAAAGAAATAATAATAAAGCGTTCGAAAATTGTCAGAAATTGCATCCACTCGTAATCACCTGCATTTTGGTTTGGCACCGACGTCAAAAACGAAGTAAATACCCAGATAATAGAGAGAGGATAGGGACTGGATAAGGACAGGGATGGGGTATATAAAACATATTTTGTGATTTCAGTGGGTTGGTTTTTTTGTAGGCGGTTTTCTTATATTTTTAAAGTTTTATTGAATACTTTAATGCAATTCGGCCAATTCAAATAACATAAGTCTTAAACTCATTCCACAATAATCCTCCAGCATCGTAATAAAAGAAAAACAATGGGTATTTTTTTTTTATAGTCTCAACTTGACGACCCTGTGTACCTAATGCTTTAGCAGTAGTTGTACAGCCGCCATCAGATATATCGGAGCGGCCAAGGTGCTCCCAAATATCTGAACACGTCTCTAATGCCTCGGCAATAGAGACGTGTTCAGATATTTGCGATCACTTTGGCCGCTACGATATATCTGATGGCGACTGTACCCTTTGCCTCAGTCACTGAATACCTTCTTATTCACATACACGGCTCGTTGGCATAGAACGGTTTAATTTCCGTAGTCACACCGCGAATTGTGCAGCGACAGTCCCTGAAACTTTAAATAGTTTGCGCCACGAAAATGGAACTACAACTCAACCCGTGTTCAATGACAAGTTTTATTTTCTAGCCACATATCTTTCAGACTGGGTTGTTATTCGGAACGTGCAGTCTGGTGGCTTTAACTTCGCTGAGAAGATAGAAGGGACACCGTGAGACGTAGATTCGTTCGGGATATAACGCAGTCATAATACTTACCTATGAAAGTGTACCAGGGGATCGATTTCTGAATCTCACCAAGTGACTAATTCTCACCGATGTGAGTGATTTCCGAAAGTTCGTATTTTTGAAACTCACCGGTGACTTACATTTGTCATACCTATGATATCGATTTACGAGTGCCCCTACCCACTCGTAATTGAAATCACCATGCGATTGTTTTTGACAGTTGACGTTTGTGACATCTGCCAAAAGTACCAAAGTATGTTTTTCGGAAGAATTAGCAGCGGGGCTCGATTGTGATATTTGTGATTGCGACGATTTATTGATAGTATAAATAGGAGGCCAAGTGCGTGTCGGACCACGCATAACGAAGGGTTCCGTGCTTATTAAAAAGGTCGTATCGTTACTGAAATCTTATGGCACTTACAACTTACATCCTTTTCTTTAAGGAAGGCAGTTTTTAGGGTTCCGTAGCCAAATGGCAAAAAACGGAACCCTTATAGATTCGTCATGTCTGTCTGACTGTCTGTCCGTCCGTATGTCACAGGCATTTTACTCGAAAACTATAAGATGTATTTGAATAAAATTTTGAGGATAGGTGTATTTTATTAACTGCTTTTTACAAAAATTTTTTTTAGGGGTGCACTCCATACATAAAACTGAAAGTCAACATTTTTTTTTTTCATTGTAAACCCACGTGTGGCACATCAATCGATAGGCCTTTCAAAATAAATTATTTTGAACAAGATCGGTTCAAAGGTTTTGAGATATTCCTAAAAAACTGCCTTCCTTAAAGAAAAGGACGTAAGTGCCATACGATTTCAGTAACGATACGACCTTTTTAATAGGCACGGAACCCTCGTTGTGCGTAGTCCGACACGCACTTGGCCGCTTTTTTATTTTTAGAAATACCTCTAAAACCTTTGAACCGATCTTGTTCAAAACAATTTTCGCTGAAAGAATTGAATAAGCCCTATGTCCATGTTTTTTTTTTCATATTTTAAAAATACACGGTTCAAAAATTAGAGGGGGGGACACAATTATAGTGACTTTCGGGGCGATTATCTCCGACTCTATTCACTTCAAAATGCTGATAAACCTTATATTTATTTACAAAGGCCTATCGATTGATGTGCCACACGTGGGATTGCAATGAAAAAAAAAATTGACTCAGTTTTATGTATGGAGTGCACCCCTAAAAAAGTTTTTTTTTTGTAATTTCATTACAAAACTATGCAACGGCAAACAAAATACACCTATCCTCAAAATTGTATTCTAGTTTTCGAGTAAAATGCCTGTGACATACGGACGGACAGACAGACAGACATGACAAATCCATAAGGGTTCCGTATTTTGCCATTTGGCTACGGAACCCTAAAAACCGGTATCAAGGACAACACTATAACATCTGCGTAAAAAGGAACGTAACGGGAAGATTGTCTCTGACTGACATTGTAAAATTTCTGCATGTTGGTAAACAGCGTGTGACTTTCAAAAATACGGCTCTTGGAAAATGGTGACATAAAAGTCATCGGTGATAAGATAATTTTAGTCACCGGTGACTTTGATATCACCAGTGAGATTCAAAAATCGCACTCCTGGTCTACAAAAAGTAAAAAAATAAAACACACCGACACAACAGAAATAGCGTTAATTGGTGTGGTAACACCCTGAACAACCTCGACAGGCAAGACTCACTGCAATCAAATCGGTTCATCCGTTTGGGATCTACGACAGACAGATATACCTGTTAATACACTCCTCGTTTATGTTTAATCTATCAATTGATACCTTTAACACGTTCGCAACCAAAAACCCGTCTGGTAGGCACTCGGAATGTTTGCTCAGATGCCGGAACCTACACGCCTAGCGAGTTCTGTCGGTTTCTGGTGTATTGTTCCATTTTTAGTCCGGTTGCGAAGTGTTAAGCGTCCATCCTTCTGTATCTTCCATTGTCTACGAAGGATTTTCTCTATTTAGCAGAAACATAAAGTAAATTATGGACTACCTTCTGTCCGCGAGCCCGTCAGCGTGGAACTCGTTTATATCGTGATAGCTCCATACAAACTTTCACTCCCCATTTCACCCCCTTAGGGGGTGATTTCGGGGATAAAAACTATCTTGTGTCCTTTCTCGGGATTCGAACTATCTCTATACCAAATTTCATCACAATCGGTCCAGCGGTTTAAGCGTGAAGAGGTAACAGATAGACGGACGGAGAGACACTTTGACATTTATAAAATTAGTATGGATAGTCGTGCTACTAACAAGTAGGACTAAACTTAATGTTCCATGAAAACCATAAAAGGGAAAATCAACAAACACTTACTTAGTAGCATGCAACTAGTGCAGAAATGTAATATCGTAGAGTGCTACGCTTGTTATGCTACGGCGTAGTCTCGTAGAGGCAGCTACGACGAGCTCTGTTAGTTGTTTGGTTTTGTCATGTTGGGCCTTAAAGGTGGACGGATGAGAGGAGACTGCATGTGACGGAGATGAGAATGGGGAGATGGATGTGCGGTGTGACGTGATTGGACGGAATAGGAACTGAGTATATTAGAGGAAGTCTGAAAGTACAGCTATCATCAACACATTGAGATCTTATCGCCTTGCGTGAGTTGCGTGGTATGGGTGTCGGCGGCCGATCGTAAAATCCGCCAGATCACGAAATTCCTAGGCATATCGTGAAACGCCGCCATTTCATGATTTGGCTAAAGGATATCGTTCCGCCATATCGTTCAAAACTTAACGTTTAACGATTTGTCTAATGACGTTTAGGCAGATCATGAAATTCCTAGGCATATCATGAAACGCCGGCATTTCATGATTTGGCCAAGCCAGTGACGTTTAGGCTGATCATGAAATTCCTAGGCATATCATGAAACGCCGGCATATCGTTCAATACTCACCGTTATACGTAAGTAGGGTGTCCAAAATTGAATTAGGTAAATTAAAAAAAATAAGAAGTGCGGACTGATAATCTCCAGCGAGTCGACGCCACCCCGCTGCGCGGGGTGTCTATTTCTGGTCTGAGGGACACAAGTGAACCCTAACCTAACCGACCTAAGACAGAGTTAATTCGCTTATGACAAACCATTTTTGTCCGCCCTGATTATTAGCCCCCAACAAAAACGGCCGCCATCGCATGTGCAGCGCCACCAGTGGCCAAGAAAGAAACTATTTTACGATGTGCCCGGTATAGAGCTAGGAATATCGACGAATGCGTTGCTCTAATCGATCTGCCGTATTGTTTATCAGGCACATCGTGATAAGCCTAGCCGACTTTTAGGCATATCATGAAATGGCGCCGTTTCACGATATGCCTAGGAATTTCGTGATCTGGCGTATTTAACGATCTGCCGCCGACATGGGCAATATTTTGGTTTTGTGACCAAAAGAGTATTAGGCATGCATGAACGTGGAGGGATGGAAGAGACGAGGTAGGGCAAGGAAAAGGTGGATGGACTGTTTGAGAGACGATATAAAGAGGACGGAAGTAGATGACGAGTGGCAGGGAGAATAATATGAAAAAAAAAAAGAAAATTTTGCACCGAACCCCGTAGATGGGATAAGGGCAAGAAAATGACGATGCAAATTGACGGGGTAGAAGGGAATGTAAAGGATTACAAACTTACATTTGATGCTAGATATTATTCGGGCGCTCGTTCTAGCGTCAGCTCAGCGCTGTCCAGGTATGCTCAATGCGGTCATCTTAGCTCAGCGCTATTCACGTTAGCTCAACTCTGTTCACGTTAGCTCAACTCTGTTCACGTTAGCTCAGCGCTATTCACGTTAGCTCAACTCCGTGCACGTTAGCTCGACGCTGTTCACGTTAGCTCGACTCTGTTCACGTTAGCTCGACGCTGTTCACGTTAGCTGGACGCTGTTCACGTTAGCTCGACGCTGTTCACGTTAGCTCAACTCTGTGCACGTTAGCTCGACGCTGTTCACGTTAGCTCGACTCTGTTCACGTTAGCTCGAATCTGTTCACGTTAGATCGACTCTGTTCACGTTAGCTATATATCAGCGCGCGTGGAATCTAGCACGCTAATTACTTTTGTATCATATTGAAATGCGATACGTAAATGTGTAAATGTCTGATTAACCCATAGGTTTCACAAATGCAGAAAAAGCGACTATAAAGCTGTCTGTAAACAAGGACTCTGTGAGTAACTAGTGTTAGTCAAAGGTTCATCGTCGATAAAACACCTACCAACGACTATTGACTCGTCTGACTACACCGAATATCATATTCAGTAAACTAATTTACTAGTTTTATGGTCAACAAGCAATTATATTCGTGTTACGTACGCAACGGAACTTAGAACTTACTAGCATTGCAATAAAGGGCATGTTAGGTCGCGCGTCAGGTCATACATTAGTCGGTAGTGCGTCGCGTGATGTTAAAGTTCTAGGTATTCCCTAATGGGCTTACTGTTGCGTTCAAATGTCCATAAAACGATATAAATTATTCAGCTTTCCCTTGAGGTAGGTACTCTGAAACATGGTCGCGTTCTTTGTAATCCGATTGTGACGTTTAACACATTCACTGCCAAGAATCGCTACGCTCGTAGCCGATCCCGTGGTTTTCCTCGTATGTAGCGGAAAGCGACTACGGCGTAGGCGCCCGCTAGGCGAGTTCCTGGCAGCGAAAGTGTCAACTTCGCGTCGACGTTCTTGGGATGCCCGGTGACGAATCGGCTCATCAATGACGTAGTTCTGAGGTAACAAACATTGAAAAATATATATATTACAACCGGGCTGACTTCCGTTGCGTATTGCGCTGCGCTTCGTACGTCTGTTTCGTTAGACTAGTGACTATTTTAGTGTCACCTACAAACTAAAATACTACAAAAGTCTCTGGGTAAACAGAGGTCTTCATACCACCCCATGCCAACACTATAGAAAGCAGAAATCAATCGGCTTAAAATTTGAACGGCCCTTCGTTAGAATCCATGCTGCTTCTCCTGACTTTTACTGTGCCCATAGATTCCTCGTTGTTCCTAAAGCTTACTTCCTCGTTAACTTCTTCCGAGTGCTTTTGTGTCTTTGCTTCTTCCAATTTAGTTTTCTTCTCCATGCCTTCTATTATTCTGGTCAAGTCATCAGTTTTTACTTGTGGTAACTGTGTAAAAGGTTTGATGTCATCATGATTCAGTGATTTTATTTTACCAGTAAAAGGTGGTTTATCAGATTTGATAGTTTCACTAGTCTTAGTTCTTTCTTTACGAGTGTCGCTATATTTTTTGCTCTTCTGTTCTCGGACTGCGTCTCTTGGTTTGATTTGTTTATCTTTTCTACTTTTATCTGATTCGTCATTATCATCATCATCACCAGTATCTTTTTTATCTGAATCAAGTCGTTTTTTCCTGTCTGCTGCACTTAAACCAGACTTACGCTGTTCCCTGAAGGATTTAGATTCAAAAACAATACCCTCTTTACTATCTAGTTTGCCTTGTTCTTCTCGAGATTTAGATGATTTATCCTTTTCCCATTCCCTGGGCTTAATCTTTTTTACTTCATTCTCGCCAGAGTCATCTTCCTATAATATAGAGATAGAAACCATTTAGTTTATTGTATAATGCTTACAGAATATGCATAGTCACCTTCTAATCTAAATGATAAACAATCATGAAACTCAAATAATGATAAACAAATTGTGAAATAATTCGTATAATAACTTACATTACATGTTAATGGTGCACATACTAATCTAAACAACAAAAAAAAACTAGGCCAAATAAAATATTGAATAAACCAAGAAAAAGAACCTTAAAACATGTATCACCGCCACTCTTTGAACTACCTTCTTGAATTTCTTTTTTATCACAGTATTTACCAGAGGTCAAAGTAAAAGTATTATGAGTTTAAAAAAAACCAGGTATTCCATACATTAACTCTCAATTAAATCGCAGTTAAATCACAGTTAACTCTTAATTGGCTCTTTTTTTTTGCGATTTCGTGGTTGGTCCCATGGGAAAGGTTGTTCAGTATGATCATCTTATTCGCTTTTTGTCATTCCGGATCATGACCCCGTTAACATCCTGTATAGCATTCACGTACCAGTGGTATCGCACTTAAATACAGCTATTATAAATTAGCATTTGATAGCCTTGTTAATAATTATACTAATATGAGAATATTTCTGGTGATAACAGGTGTCAATTTATAGGTATTTAATGTGCCTAGTAATGTGCTTATTTTCCGCGGTATGTCTATAATCTTCGTCGCCTGGGTGACAACTGTAGTAATTGGAGCAAATTCAAACAATTTATAGTATTGATGAATTTCTGCTATATGACTCAGTTCTATTTATTTTCCGGATACCAAATCATTTAATGTTTTTAAAGTTGAAATGGCGACGTTTTTCTCTTTTTCTCGTTCACAACTTCTTTTAATTGTCATCATAATGGTTGTGCCTGTATCAGGGATGTTGCAGACATTCGCATCCGCATGTTTCTGTAATCTGACGATTCGCCGTATTCGCTATTGGTGATGCGTTAGGTTTGCAGCGATTGTAAATCAGTCGCAACGTGTTCGAATACTATGTGACCCGAAAGACCTCCTTTCTAACTTCCTTGTTCCTTGTTAACTACGGTACCCTAAAATAGGAACAAAACGACGGAAAATAAGACATATATATGTACAGACTACCACACTAAAAATAGACCCCTGGGCGATTTTTATTCAACTAAACGGCTGTATAGCCCGACAAGCCGCTATTTGACCCTGAGCTGTAAACCGCATAATCTAAATATATAACGTTTTAGAAAATTCTACCCCTAAGGGGGTTAAATAGGGGTGCAAAGTTTGTATGAGAGAACGTTATTTTTTGAGCTAGAAACTTGAAACTTTTTAGAAAAATTACTTATTAGATTACAAAAAAGAACTGTCAGCGTTTTAGAAAGATCCACCCCTAAGGGGGTTAAATAGGGGTGCAAAGTTTGTATCCGAATCTACTGGGACTAGAAACTTGAAATGTACACCAGAACTTCCTTTTATGACGTAGGCAAGAGATAAGAAGGGATATTTGGAAATTAGGTATTATTAAATAAATTATTAAATAGGGGTCCAAAGTTTGTACGAGAGAAACATTCTTTTTTGAACTACAGACTTAAAAACTTTGTAGTAAGATTACTTATTAAGATACAAAAGAAATACTTTAGGCGTTTTAGAAAATTCTACCCCTAAGGGGGTTAAATAGGGGTGCAATGTTTGTATGGAGGAACTTAATTCTTTGAGTTAGAAACTCGGCAGCCCACGATCCTAGGAAAATTTACAATGAAATTTGAATCGACTATAATAGGGAATAGAGCAGTTTATTTTCTATCAAAATAGCACCTCATATAATACCGTCATAGGCAAATTAACGCCTCTCTTGCGTTATAGGTGGTCTGATTATGCGTCTTCGAACGATGCTCCGAACAAACACAAGCTAGAACTATTATCAGATTTTTTAGATAATGAATTCAAACGGCAATCAAAACATTGTGCGTTTTATTCGGACATTTTTTATGGAAAAACCGTCACAACAAATAATTCGCATGTTGTCAAACCAAATGTCGCTACCAAGCAACCCGCAAAAGTTTTTCATGCGACACTGTCAACGAAACCAAAGAGTCTGACAACATGTAGATATTGTAAGATAGGTACACACGAGGTCCATGAATGCGAAAAGTTCATTTCATTGCCTATCGACGACCGCTGGCAATGGGTTACCGAAAATAAGGTCTGTTACAGATGTTTAGCTAAAGGTTCACATAAATATTTAGCTTGCAGGAAATATTGCGAAGTCGCCGGATGTAGGTACAGCCGGACACATAATACTTTGCTCCATCGACCTATAGTAGAAACCGCTGCCCATGTCGACATAAATGAACACGACGAGCCCCAGTCCGAGGAGGTACCGACTATTGTATCTCATAGTGCCTCCCCTAACCCAATGTCAATCCAAAGATCCTTATTAAAGATACTCCCTGTCACTATTACCGGCCCTAAAGCTAGTTTCGATACCTACGCGCTATGGCCCAGTTAACAACAAATCTTTGATTCAGCACAATTTGATAGGAATTGTATTTGGACCGCTTTAGCATTGGTAGTAACAATTAGTAAGTACTTCAAGACTCAGAAACAAATATTCACGCTAGTCACCGGATTTGAACCCCGAACAGTCGGCATTGTAGGCAGAGTCCTATACCCACCAGGCTAAGCTGGCGAGCGAATTTCACATTATCATCAGCATATATCACCAGCATCTCATGGATGAGAGGAAATGGCCGTAGTTCCCTAGCTGGTCGTATTTAAAGGTTATGTACCTACATTAAATAAATAAATAAATAATAAATAAATATAGTTATTTGCACTGCCCCACAATCTTTTCCGCTTTGCCTCAATGTTTGACTGGTAGAGAATGCCATATGGCATTAAGTCCGCCTTTTGTAAGATAAGTTTTCTTTTGTGCAATAAAGTTTAAAGAAAAAAATAAAAAATAAATTGATTGAAGATTTGATGAATGTACATCACACAAGTTTTATGATTTTATTTAGATCAGAGAAATTATCGATACCTGCGTAGAGCCGAGTTCTCATATCTACATACATGGACAGGAAACGCAAGTAATTCGTGGTACGGATAAATATTTCCTGGAAAATAATAAATAAACCTGTTAGAGGAATCGCTTTATAACTATAAACAAGTTTATACAAAGAATTCGTTCTTCCATACTAATTTCCACCGTTTTTCCGGACGAACGTTATCGTATGTTGTCCGGGGCAGAAACTATTTATCCCCGTGCCATAAAACCTACAACGGCTCCTTAGGGTGCAGTAAAAAAATACTCAATATGGTCCAAATTAATTACATTTAGATTAGATGTGACTGTGACACACAGATTAAGGTTAGCGTTTTTCCAGGCCCGCTATTCTGTAACTTGTTTTTAGCTTAATCTCAACGCTCTCGTACAAATATAACTTGACGCCGCGATTCGCAGTAACTAAGCGTAGGTAGAGGTCTAGTTATACAATATTGCTCAAAATCTCAAATGATTTTTTTAGCTACATTGCATTAGCTACACCTATTCGTTAAATACTGAGAGTAGATACCCGATAATTTCGTAAGTCGTACGATTTTCTTTCGTAAACATGAATTTTTGCATTTGTTGGCAAAATTAAATAACTATTAAATTGCCGTTGTTCCTTTTTAAGTGCAAGAAAGAACAAAATAATTGATTATTGTTAAACATGGGGCATGATCTGAAGCAGTAATATTTTTTTTCCGTTTCTGTCAATTTAGGTACATATGTTAATATGCCATGTTCGAGAAAAATAAATATAAGACGAACTTCGACTTTCGAAGTTCGTGGTTGCACCGCAGCACTGTTTGTATATAGCTGGTCACATTATTTCTACGTTTGACATTTGTGGTTGTCATTTTAGTCTACGGAATAAAAAAATGGACTTTAATCAATGATTTAAAATTTTGAAACATCCAAAGCTGCGTACGAATTTGAGGCGGATAAATCAATAACGTAGAATTAATTTCTGGTGTACCTAAATAATGTAATTAGTCAAGCAATTAAAACAAATCCAAAAAAAATTAATTGAACAACTCCATTTGTAGGGTTCCGTACCCAAAGGGTAAAAACGGGACCATATTAGTAAGACTTCGCTGTCCGTCTGTCTGTCACCAGGCTGTATCTCAAGAACCGCGATAGCTAGACAGTTGAAATTTTCACAGATGATGTATTTCTGTTGCCGCTATAACAACAAATACTAAAAACAAAATAAAATAAATATTTAAGGGGGGCTCCCATACAACAAACGTGTTTTTTTTTTGCCGATTTGTCTGTCGCCAGGCCGTATCTCAAGAACCGCGATAGCTAGACAATTGAAATTTTCACAGATTATGTATTTCTGTTGCCGCTATAACAACAAATACTAAAAACAAAATAAAGACATAAATATTTAAGGGGGGCTCCCATACAACAAACTTTTTTTTTTTACTGTTTTTATAGATAATGGTACGGAACCCTTCGTGCGCGAGTCCGGCTCGCACTTGGCCGTTTTTTTTATTTTGACCTGTCGTAAATATTGAACAACCAGCTATTTCTGTTTAATTATTCGTAATATTGTACCTTTTCCACTTATATACTATACTCAAAAGAAAATAGGGGCCACAAATATGGCAATCTTTATGTGAAAGTCAAAGTCAAAATATTTTTATTCAAAGTAGATTCTTACAGAATACTTTTCGAAGGTCTAAAATTACAAGAATCTTATAAATAACATTCATCCAGAGGTGGAGTCGTTACCTTAGTCCATTATTTTTTATTAACAAACACTCATGAAAGTGTCTGTCTCTCTGTGTGTCTGTCACCTCTTCAGTCACTTGTTTGGACGTATACGACTACTATGTAAAATAGGTACCAACTCACTGATTTTTTGTCAAATGCATGAAATTTGACATCAGTTAAATTATTTGGATTAGTCTGAACTAAATATTAAAAGCCCTATTAGCAGTATAGATACCTACTTATAAACACACATACTGTCGCAAAAACCACCCTCGATTTTTTTCAAAACTCGGCTAAAAGTAACCAGTGCTTACCCTTAAATTTGTAACCACTTAAAAATATAATCTAACCCCTTCGCAATAAGATTCATTTCAGATTGTTCAGGCGCTGCACGCTGAAAAGAATCGCTTACGCACATTTGGCGGCAAAGCATCCACATAATGATGCATCTCTTTCAATCCTACGCGAAAGACACAGAGGCGTCTCTTCTACGAGGGCGTAGTCAATAAAAATCGCGACATTCAAGGGAATGTTTTTATTAAGGAATAGGGTATTGACACATTACGAAAATACTCGGAGAGTATCAATCTTTCACTTATGTTTGCTATTTGAAGACTTTTAAATTCATAATATACATACGTCTTACATACATACATTCACGCCTTTATCCCTAAAACGGGTAGGCAGAGCACACGATACTTGAGTTCCAGCACCACTTTTAGCATAAATGTGAGTATAAAATATCGTCAAAATGTGATATCACAGTGACAGATTGCTGGCCCATCGCCCACAACACACTTCAACCCTGTTCCCTTAGTCGACTCTTACGACACCCACAGGAAGAAAGGGGTGGTGCTATTCAAACCCGTACACCACACGGGGTTAAATTCATAAACACTAAGTTAAAAACTATAAGATGTTGTTTGATTGTGACGTCACAAGCAAGTAATCCCAACAAACCCCATATTATCGGAGCGTTTTCGACGACGAAGAAGCCGATTTGACTAGTGTCAATTGCCGTATTGATAACCTGCATTGGATATCGTTTGAATGACAAAATGAACCTCGTTATTCGAATACCAGTGCAAAATGAACAGCTTTCTCAATACGGAATACGAGTATACAATATAGAAATATGAACAGGGTATTCAGAAACGGAATCCTAATGCTCGTATATCAGGGCATAATTCCATGCTGGTGTTACTGAATGGAATGCCTTTGAGTGTCGAGCTGGAAATTTTATAGGATCCTAACTAGGAACTCAGACTAGTGAGACGTGTGAGTCTCTCCGTTCGGAAATGCGATAAGTGGTTTAGAGCGTATTAATGTTGCCATCTTTCCCGCATCGAATAGACCTACGTGGCTGAAACGACACTAAAATGCAACGAAATCAACTCACGAAGGCAAACATTTTACACAAATGATGTACAAGCTTTGCTTAGTTTGAGACTAGGTCGATTTGTGTAAGATTGAAGAGATGGCTGAGATATGCGTCATACTCGTGATCGGGTGCTGTTTGTGGAGTCCGGACTGTTCATGCTTGCAAGGGCATAGTACCTAGTTAACTACTTAAATACTAGTGTTATTATTATTATTATCGTATTGACGAGAGACATCATTCTGATCTTGACACGTTTTATTGTTATTGACCCTGTACATCTCTGACAATATAACATAAACATCTTTGTTATCCGTAATCTCACTCCAAGTGCGTCCTATCCCCAGTATTCAACTCCGGCCCCGTCGCCGCATTCTGGCTAACATACAATTTCTTCCTAAAACCTAATATTTTCGTTTTAATTTTAGGTAATTCTGAATCATGCACATGCATTTTAATTCTCCTCTAATTACTAACTAGTTCACATAATAGCAAATTATTAACAATGTCCATACCTATATGTCTAAACATACTTATTTACATATATGAATAATGTTCACACGTAAAAATATACACTCATTTAAAAAAGTGAATATGCCCGGCAGAATCACCCGTCAGACGGGGCGATTACAGCTCGTGCCGCGGCGGCGGCCTCTTAGGGCACACAATATTTAACTTATTATCTAATACCTCTACCTATTAAAACATTTCATCATAATATGTTTAACATATTATGTGAAATGCTTGTATGTGAATAATAATAATAAATAACACTGTAAAAGAAAATAAAAGATTTTAAAAAATTAAGCAACATTCTATACATTAAGTTTTTAGCAATTTAATTGTAATAGTAAACAAATAAATAAATATAAGAGGACAATCTTACACAAATCGACCTAGTCCCATAGTAAGCTCAGTAAGGCTTGTGTTATGGGTACTAGACGACGATATACAGGGTGCAATCTTTTACGTGATACAAAAATTTTGAACATATTAAAGAAAAAGTGCATAATTATGTTCACTTTTTTAATATCAAAATGTCCAAGTTCGCAGGCAATAATTGTTGGAATCTGCACTCGATAACCCTAAAAGCGACACCCGTGATGACTTTAAAGAAAAACAATGTCAATAATGTCACTACGGGCGACATGTTCCGAACTCTTCGGAAGTTCTTCTTCAGGATGAAGAATTCCCGAAGAGTTCGAAACATGTCGCCCGTAGTGACATTTAATACGTGAGTTGAACCGTGTAATTATTAGTACTGTTTCAACACGTCTCACGAAAGTTTAAATTCGAAAAGCAATGTCCGCCATCTTGGAATTCAAAATGGACATAATTTCTAGAATCTTCACCCTCGAGAAGCCTGCCAATGTATGTTGTTCTTTAAAACAACGCGCATATTAATTTACAACTAATGTTTCAAAAATTTTAAATAATGCGACCACTTTTTGAAATATTTCTGACTATGAATTCGTATTTAAACCTCTCAGACATCGATTTTGAACATAACCGGATTTATTCTCAACTAGCGATCCGCTCCAGCTTCGCACGGATACTATATTATACATATAAACCTTCTTCTTGAATCACTCTATCTATTAAAAAAAACCGCATCAAAATCCGTTGCGTAGTTTTAAAGATCTAAGCATACATAGGGACAGACAGCGGGAAGCGACTTTGTTTTATACTATGTAGTGATAGTGATAATCTTTCATAAAGTAAATACACGATCGACAGAAAAATGTTCGTCTAGTTTTGCATGTACTGCACAAATTATTCTAAGAAGCCGGTCACCCGCCGATCGCTGCGTAATCTTATAGTTGTATTTTGAACTTTAAGATCTATTTGTTAAGGTCGACTTTTAAATATATTATTTCAAAATGCAAACCCATTTCAATTCAAAACTTTTGTTTAACGGATCCCAAGCGGCCTATTTCATATGAAAATATTGTCAGATAATAGTGGAACTTTTATACGGAAACTTGATATATATTATCCCTTATATTTGTTTTATGAAATAGATCCGAGGAAACATACCTATGTTAAATATTTAATAAAGATATAGTCGAAATGTAAAGATGTACTTATCAGAAGCAATATTATTGTAGTTAATATAAATATATTGTACCCGCTATATGCATATAGCCATACGAATATTGGCTGTCACAAATTATAGAGAAAGTTGCAGAGAACATTTTAAAAATCTTGGTATATTAACATCGGTGTCGACATACATTTTGGAAGCCGTAATGTCTGTACGAAAAAATCCTAGCGATTTTGTCCGTGTGGGAGACGTCAGTAAACGTCCAACAAGATATCCAGATGATCTACGGCAAAATAAATGTAGACTAAACATGGCCAGAAAGTGTATTGGCTGTCACAAATTATAGAGAAAGTTGCAGAGAACATTTTAAAAATCTTGGTATATTAACATCGGTGTCGACATACATTTTGGAAGCCGTAATGTCTGTACGAAAAAATCCTAGCGATTTTGTCCGTGCCCTAGGACAACATAATAATTATTATATTGTATCTTAATCGCTTGCATCCTTTTAATCCCTTTGTTGAGTGCATGTCGAATAGCAGCACCTGAATAGCAGATTAAAATCCTATTCTACTAATATTATAAATGCGAAAGCTTGGATGTTTAGATGTTTGGATGTTTGTTCACATCACGCTTATGTTCAAATTGATAACGTAGTGATGCTAAATGGATAGTAAACCATCAAATTATCGTAATAAAGTATAAAATATAATTAAAATCATAAAAAGATATATAAACCTTGAAAGTTTAGAAAAAATATGTTTTTTTTTTCATCGTCCAAGAGTAAATTAAAAGCTACCAATAGAATCCTTACGCTTTTCTAGAAACAAAATTGTATGACAACTATGTACTTAAACGCAGTATTTCGCTACCGAAACATCAATTTACCTCATTTTCCATACAACGATTAGTACAAATATACAAATGTGACGTCACACTTGTATAGACACACAGTATCAAGCGTTTCAGCTTCAGTGAATCCATCTCTGGTAGAATACGACCGGGTGCACTGCATTTTAACATTTTTCTGGCAATTAGAAGACAAGATAAAGAAAACATGTTTATCCTTGGAGTACTTACTTACCTAAAGTGTAAGTACCTAGATCAGTTAAGGTATCTCATATAATATGAGAGAACTGTACCTAGATGGCCACACTTCTATCGGAGCCGGGCCTATATACGCACGTAAGCAGGCACGCAAGCATGCACACCCACACACAAACACACGCACCCAAAACGGTGTAACTACAGTGTTATTTGCATGCTAATGACCAGATAGTTGTTTGCTTCGTCCGATTAATTGCTCAATGTACCCTTTGGAACAACAAGACTATGATTACCTGTCATGAGCGTCATACAGTTAAATTAAACCTGATACATACCTATGCCTCATGCCAGCCAATTACCATACGCTCATGCTCATGCACCATATGAATAATGCTGTTAATTTGATGTGTACATAACCGTGACCCTCTTCTCAGCAGCCAACAATTGCTGGATCCCCTGGGTCTGACTCGCCATTTCTGCCGATACACAAAAACTATGTAGAGTAAGAACCAAGACCAAGATCAGAATCAATAAGCGCAGAACGGAGATGTTACTAAGGCGTAACATTTAATCTTTACCGAAATGAAAAGCGTAAGGCGCGCCCCGCTAAGTGGATATAGGTAAGTGTATTCCGCTCCAGTTCTGGCAGAAACAATTTTATTTCCAAAACCTTTTAAACGAATGACTTGTCGATATTATTTTAAAATTGTAAGTGACTTTGGTTAGAGGGCTTTAGGGGGATTTGAACAGCCGGTAGCCCCATGAAAGAACGATGTTTTCCTTCACCGAAAAGCTAACGGTAAATATTCCGTACATAATTAAGTTCCGGAAACCTGTGTGTACCTACTCACAGTGTGACAAGAACCACATTTTTTTAGATGTTCTACTGATGATGAAAATCGATAGTCTAGACCAATTTAAAGCTGAGACTAAAACTCCCGGTTGCCAAATTCTTATAATTACCGAAAAATGATTTTTTAAAAGTCTAATTTTTTTTGTTGGTAAGTGTACCTATATGCTTCCAGGTGCGTCCAATTTTTTTTTTAATTCAGTAGGATGATGGGATCCATGAGGAATTGAGGGAACTCCTCAATTATATTAGGCACGCGTGTAGTGATTTTGGTATTTTCTATTATAACTCATGTACCCGGAACATACGCTACGAGTTCAATGAGACCGACCTGCGCATCAGCATCACGCAGCTTGCAATGTTTCTAAACGAATATGACGTTAGTGATAACTATGGGCTTTATTCAGTTATTCTTCTACATGGTGTATGTTACTAGAGTTATACTTAACCATATTTTTTCTAGCTTGATTAGAATGATAGATGTCCACACTTATGGAAGCGTCAAAAATTATGGAAATTGGTAAATATGGAAATAAGAATGCTTTCGTTAACGGTACACTCAAAGAAATTGTGATACAATACAATTTAGTAAAAAACGAGGTTATTTTAGAACTATTCAAATACGCAAAATGGCCCCAAGGCAAACGTAACGCTAAAATGACTCTCAACGGCAAATGTTTATGTAAAAACTTTCGTAAAGATTCTAAATATTTATTGGACATGGTTGTAACGGCAAAGCTTAACTTCTGGAGGACTGTGGTGATTCCAATGTTCAAAGTTCGACTGAATTACGACTTATGTCATGCGATGTAAATTTTTTTCATCAAACACGATCGATATATCATTAAATAATGGCCTTTGTTGGTTCGTTCGTTTATGTATGTGGGTTAAATCTTGCAAGTTAAATTTGACCAACTTGCAAAAGTCCAAAAGAAAAAAATTGTACAATACGGTATTTGACAACAGTCAAATCAGCTTCTTTTTATAAAACGTCAAAAGGTACATCTCTAATATTTTGACATTTCGAATCGACGAATACCGTAGCAACAGAAGTAAACTATTTCACTTGCAAATTAGCGCGTGAGAACTTATTGTGTGTCGGCCGAACGGGTAAGCGCCGCATCGCCGGTAAAGGACGCGTGGACAAAATTACAAATTCATTTTCAGAATATGCTATTGCAAAAAGTGTTTAACGGCTTTATACTATTACGAATAGCGTTCAGTTTTGAATGAAGTCGAATCGGCTAGCAGCAAAATATAAAAGTTTGTGACCTCCTTCACATCTGTCACAAAAATCTGTCGCGTGTTTAACAATTTTTCCTTACCTCCAAAGCCTGTGAAAGGGGTACTACGAGTTTGAAGGTCGACACGGGTGCGCGGTAATATGTACAAAGGCAATACCAATGATTTTATAGAAATCCTGACTCTATACAAATAACTGTTGGCAGTACCGAAAACGCGCAGTGTCTTACGGCAAATCCCCTCTTGTTCGCACAGAAAAATTGCGTTAATGTCGTCAATTACAATTTAACATGGAATTATCCTTCAGTGATGTGAGCACCTATTATTAAGCACACTGTTTAAATGATCAGCTGGAAAAATAGTGACTTGCACCATCCCGTATGGTCTTTGATGTTTAATCCATCTGTTACCAAAGAAAAACGCTGCTTGAAAATACTTATTGTAACGGTGTTTTGTTGACGTTGCTATGTTGGAGTTCCTAAATTAATTCATGAAGGTTATTAAACTACCTACTGATACGTCAATTTATTATATTATCTTACAATTAGACTAGCATTAATAGAATAGAACCGTATTATTGTTTGCCCCTACAGGGTGTCATAAACTGGCCAATGATTGTAACACCTTACTCGTATTACGTATATGACAATGCAATATTGCCTTTATTTAAAAATGTACAATTTTATGCCTCGAACATAAGTGCCAGAATGCGGTTAATTTAATTTAATGCATGTGTGTGTAGTAGTAGCTTTAATTCGCCTAGAAGTAGCTTTAATTTTAAGAAATACTTGCTGTGCCCTAACAGGGTTCATGTGTGAACCCACCCTAATGTAAATAAACATCTGAATCTGAATCTGAATCGCATTTGTTACCTTTACCTTTGCACTCTGTTCATACACGCGTATTTTAACAAAATATGTCAGGATATGTTCCAACACAGAACATTTCATAAACTAGTTCTAGAAAGAATGGGCCAAACAGCACGAATTCCTATACGCTCCAGCTTATTCAAGAGTATGGGAATAGATACAGTGTCAAACGCCTTCGATAGATCCAGGAAGATGCCGACAGTCTTAAGGTTTTGGTTAAAGTTATTTATGACTGAATTTGTTAGTTCTAGAACAGCATCCTCCGTGGATATTCCACTTCGAAACCCAAATTGTTTTTCAGAAATAATTTTAAAGGAATCAAGGTAATTCTTCAGTCTACTGTTAATTATTTTTTCCAGGACCTTAGATAATGTTGACAAGATCGAAATAGGTCTGTAATTACTTACACTGTCCCTGTCCCCACTCTTAAAGATTGGCTGAACCATCACCCAACTGGCTTTTTTGGAAGCATGTACTTTCAAATAAAAAAATACTAACATTATTATAAAAACCGGCCAAGTGTGTGTCGGGCCACGCGCAGTGTAGATTTCCGTAGTTGCCCGTCAGATGTAAATGGGACCAATCTGGAAGCACGTACTATCACGGACCGCAATGTGCGTTCGAAATGTCGATGTTCAAATGTGTCCTGCAGTTCACACTATGACGCGCAGTTAACTGCGTTCTTCGGTATTTTCGGGTATTCAACAATGAAACATTTGGCCAAAAGTTGTTTGGTCTAACAAGGGTGAACCGCTATATATATCACACGATAAATATTTATCTCACGGTTCTGAAGTATACAACAGTATTCTGGGTCCAACGAAGATCACGCACGCCATTAGTGTTTACAAAATGTCTATTGAGGTCGTTTTACTTGCAATTATCTAATTTATTGCAATGTAATTCCTCGGAAGTTTTTCTCCGAGGAACTCCCTAATTGGTTTTAATTATAACTTAATCATCTTTCTAATCCAGTCTGTCTTCACTATACATTGGAATTCATGGAAATCTACGGGATAGCAGAGACTTATTGTAAGTTCCAGCGGCGCTACCACGAACTTCGAAAGTCGAAGTTCGGGTATTTCCATCTCTATCGCTCTCCCTTAATCGAGTGACAGGGATCCATATTATTACGAATTTCGACTTTCGAAGTTCGTCGTAGCGCCGCTGGTCATACAAAGTGCAGTGTTTTTCAGTGTGGGTCGCGACCCCCAGGGGGGCCGCGAAGCCTTCTAAAGGGGGTCTCGGCTACTGATATTTTAAAAGTTAAAGTGCTGTAAGTATTTAGAACAGTGTAGGGTGGGGGGTAGCGAAATATTTTTTTCTGTTCTCAATTCATTGTAGTGCACAATCCCCCATACGTTGGTTATGTTATATTACGTAGTCATTTTAAATGCAGGGTTTTTTTTATAAAAAGTAAAAAAAACCTTGTTAACATTATGGAAATGTTGAAAAACGGAGTAGACACCTCTTGATAGAGGTGCCTTTGTTAATATATAGATCGATGGAAGTCGATAAAAATTGGAACGAGCAAGACTTATTTGTTTTTTATTCAGTTTTTAATAATGTTTTACCTACAACTAAGATACTTTTAATTAAAGCTTCCAGCATCCTCGTCACAATGGCTGGAAGTTTTTTTTATTTATCTTATTTTGACATGAGAGGACACTAAACGGCTGCCTGCGGCATCGTTTTGACACCCCGCCCCCATCCCCGCGTAACGGCAATGGCAACCATTCTGTGGGGCCATTTTGCGGGGCTACTTATTAATATTTTTCCATAACAATGTTATGAAAATATTATGAAGCAAATGCGTCAAATTTTAAGGATCTTAACATTCTTACCCGAGCGAACATCTGAGTGAGAATCTTTATAGAAGACAGTTCCTTGAATGTTCGTTAGACGAACATTTTAAGGGAATAAGCATGATAATATTAAGTTTGCACATCAATTGTACTCGACATTATTTGAGTTGGCCATTTTGCATCAAAATAGTCCGTTCAAAAAGCAACTCTCCGTCCAAGGTAGAAGATTCCAATTCGATTCGATATATCTGATGGCGACTGTACTATTATTTATTCTAGGCTTTACGACTCCTTTCGAACAAAGCATACTTAGATAAGTTCGTTCAGAGAACAGTGTCGCGTTGGTTCTTAGTTAGAATGCGCGGTGCATCTCGAATTCCCGATCCTAAAAAAATACTCAAATTGTGAAATTAATTCTAGTAAATATATTTCTGGGGAGCCGGCATCAAGTATTGTATGTATGAAAACATTCATGTAATCAGTGAAAATTACTTAAATATAAGTTAATTTGCTATTGATTAGCAATGTGTTGAACAAAAAGACATCTTTTATCATCTTTTTATTAATTCCAATACATAATAACATATTCAATGTTAAGAGTTTCAATTTTATAGACATAAATATTTGTGCTAAGTAAGTACATAATTATTTTAAAATATTGTAAATACATCATTGAAGCTCACCTGAAACTTTAGTAATACTGGATCTAAAAACAATCAGATATAAGTAGATATACAATACATTTCAAATTTGTTTGTTATAAGTGCTAAATGACTAGATTATGTAAATAAACACACATTACACTTAATAATTAAATAAAAGGGTAATCCCATTTGTTAAATCTTTGGTTTAATAAAGTCTAATACACAATGGAAGGTTTTGATAAATAACAATCCCTGAATAGGTGTATAATTTCTACCAAAAGGCCACAATATCACTTCCGTTATTTTTGGGCTGGGACATCACAGAAGGCCAAAACCTCTAACTATTGGTACTTAGGACATTTTAAACGTGGCACTATCTTTTATTTGGACTAACGATCATATTCTAAGGGCCAATACAATAACTTATATATCTAGTGTTAGCACTACACTTAATGAGACAACAAAACTTTAAAACATTTACAACTGTCACGGCGGTGCGACAGGTGCGTGTAGTTGTACTTACCTACGTCCTACGTAGGTACCTACCCACTTACCTACCTCTCTACCTCGGGCGAGTCCCACCGCTGCGCCAGCGTATTTAGGACGCTGTTAATATATGCGGTAAAACCCGTTTAGATCGTTTCATTTTAAATGATGAGTACTCATAGTTTTACATATTATACATATTTATTTTCTAAAGCATACAAGATTATTTACTAAATTATCATTAAGTAAAGAAAAGCCCTCGAGTTGTATTTCTCATTAGGTACGTAAACATGAAATTCTATTTACAATGGATGTTGCACAGTTTTCCTTTTAAATAATTAATATAAAATAAAGTTCTTTTGAACCAACGTAAGCGCTGATCATTAAGTAGGTCCTTAAGTTATCTCTTTTTTCGCTTTCTATCCTCTTCGACTGGACGTTTCTGAAACTTGGAACTGTCTAAAGCTTGCTGTACACACTGGGCACACGTTGGCGCGGAGCAGAATGCAGCTATGCGTTAGAGGACGAGGGCTTTATTTCGTTCTCATGCGTTTGCATATAGGGGTGAGGACCAAATTCTTGGCCAGTAGTTAGCGTGGTTAATTGGTAGTAGTTAAAAAGTTCCGTTGTGACACGAAAATTAGCCATACAATTCTATGGTTAATTTTCGTGTCACAACGGAACTTTTTAACTACTACCAATTAACCACGCTAACTACTGGCCAAGAATTTGGTCCTCACCCTAGCTGCATCCTGCTCACGCGCCAACGTTGGCCCAATGTGTACAGCCGGCATTAAACATTCGCGTGTATGATGATGATCAAATCCCGAAAATCTAAAACATATTGTCAAAGGCAAATACGCGTTGAGTTACTTGACTCAGTTAGTATAGATAACTGAATTGGATTATACACGCCCCGATGTGGATGGCAACCACGTAAAATAAAGACTTTACAAATAAGTACTACGTTAGTGTACCAAACCTTCGTAAAATTAATTCCGTCAGAACTGAAACTCATTCCAAAATAGCTCACTACTTTCAATTAAATAAAGTACATTAGAAAGTAGTTTGTGCAGAAAACCTACCAATATAAGTTTTGCGCCCCGCTCCCGTATATCCCGTTTTAGTTCATTAGTTTAGTACTTTTGTTTAGTCGGATTTATTATTGGTCGAAGTAATGATATTCGGGATTTCGCAAATCAGTATTTTAGTAATCGGAATTCGTATTTCTGATATTTCGGATTATTATTCAATCGGATCGGATCCGAATTTCAATATATCGAACAATAAGAATATTGTTCGGTATATCTAACGACATAAACCGGCGATTTATTACGAAATCCAAGATGGCGGCTGCGCCTGCGCCGATGTCGCCGTTTAGAGACATATATGTCCCTTTTCAACTAAGTATCGCCTATGGAAAACGGTCCCAATATTTCAAGGGCCGAAGTGGTGTCAGTTATTACAAGCTTTTATTTAGTTTCACCTGTCCCGTTGTCTGTCTGTTTGTAATCAAATCTAACAAGTTAGCTATGAAAATAACTGTTTTTCAGGCTGGCAGTTGAAAAATAATATGCGGTAACTCATTTTCAGGCATTAACATGCCATGCCTCGTGTCAAAAATTTACCTATCTCAACTTCTACGAGCAAATCTCAAATTCGGTAGTCATATTTTTAACTGCAAGTCTTTAAAAACATGGTTTTTAACTATGTTTTGAAAACTAGTGGGATGAAACGGAGTACCTATAGCTTTTTACCTCAGATCGTTATATAACCACCAGCAGCTTATAATGGTAATTAAATATGGGTAAGGGCGGGACGATAGTTAATCAGCGTTATAATTTGTGTGATTCGATTGTATGTTGTTGCTGTGGCAGATTGGTGTGTTTGATTAAAATCACTATTTTTATTCGTTACTTCGCATCGTATTGAAATTATGCGAAAAAGGTACATTGAAATGATAATGCAACAGCGAAAAACTTACTATCAGTAGCAGATAAAAAATGTAAGTAGGCATGTACTTGTATAACAGCTGATGCCAATGACAGTATCTTCCACATCGGTGTATGTAATAAACGTACTAAAAGATACGTTGTATTCATAAGGATGCAAAATGAGCAAATTAAGAAGGACTGGTCGTAATGCGCTTAAAGCGGTAATTCTCTTAGCATCAGGATAACAACTGACTGGGCAAGCAGCCGCGTAAATTTTGGGTAAAGGTATAGTTTGGATGGTACAGATGATGATGATGGATCAAGCTGATCTGATGATGGAGACAGAAGATGGTCATGGGAATACGAAAGACCTAACCGTTGAGTTTGGGCTCGTTTAGGCTGGAAACAGTGCTCGACCGACGTCAGCGCGTATGGTCGGTCGCGCGTGTTTTACTATGGCCGCATACGCGCTGACGGTGAGCATCGGTCAAATCGCTATTGTCCACTACAATTTTATTCCTTACCTACACTTATTCATCTAAACTTAGGTAGTAACTTTTAAGTAGCTTCTTACATTTGTTATGACTAATAATAGTATCAGTAAGGTCTTGTAATAAGTTCTTAGGCAGATTATTTAAGATAGATGGAAGTAAGAAGTTAATAGTTCTGTTACCATAAGTGTTATTGTTGCGTGGCAACGGGTATGATGGCAGGTTTACTATTATTGTGTTTGTTGTTAACGCAATGCAAAAGAAGGCATCTTTTAAAGTTTTGAGTCAAACACTCGAAACGAGCATCACAGACTAAACCAAGATAGGTACCTACTCTCATGAGAGTATGTTTAAAATTGTTCAACTTTGATGCCAAATATCTCGAAAACAATGAAGTTTGAAGTAAATATGGGATATTATATTGCTTAAAGCCGTTGTTGTTAATATAATAAGCTACAAAAAACATTAGAAAACTAAGGGATTCAGATCGAAGGTCATTGGCGTATCCTAGCTGAGGTCCACATCCTGCGGCAGAGTCAGCTGGATTCTTTTAAGGAAGACTTCCTGCGCATCAAGAATCGAGAACCGTTGCCTCGAAGCAGCCGTCTGTTTAAACTGTCGCCATTCATTGATGACAGCGATCAGCTTAGGATGTCCAGTCGCATAGTCGCAGCAACAGCCGTCAGGTTCAATTATTATAATGTATTATATCCCCAGATATCATAAGGCCCAATGACATATCATGATGCAAGAACAGCCCCCAAAAAGCAGATTCAGATTTAGACACTGGTATTCACAGTTCTCTGGTCGTCTAAGGAAATTGTCGCCACATAAAAATCCCGTCATCACAATCCCAATCGTGTTAACTGATTTTCCTAGAAAGTCCCCTCGGGGTGTAGCTTTTAAGGGGTCTTCCGCAGTGCACGTCCCAGACAGCAAGGTCACGTCATTATTGACGTGAATTATTGGGCATTTTAGACGTCACATCACGTGATTTCAAACGTACCCAATGTACAACATCAAAAGTTTAATGATTAAAAGAGAATTAATGAAAGATACTAGACTAAAAAACGAAAGTTGGGACAGATTCCTGCCTTCATTCAAAAGCAAAAATGTGCCAAGAAAGCAGCCTAAGAAGAAAGTTCAGAAGAAGCCTTACACTCCATTCCCACCCAGACACGTATGAGATATATTTAGTGCTGGGAATGAATAAGAGATAAACATGCACGTTTTTAGAGGTTTCGAAAGCAAAGAAAAACCTACATGTGTATTCGTCCAGCATGTAAAATCAACAATAATAATGGATTGCAGAAAAACGAAAATAGCACTTTTGCATGTATTAGATTAGATAGAAAAGTCGGTAGTTATACATTTATTTTATAGTTCGCCCAAAAAAGACATACGGAAATCCAAGCTTAACAGCTTCTAAAACAGTTGTTTATAGAAAATACAAATTAAGCGTAGCTTTTTCACGTTTGTCAATGAGAAGACTTAATTATCGAATCCATCACGAATGATTTTTTTAAACCGTGCCGGTTACTACCAGACGATTGACACGCCAGTGATTTAAACCAAATTTAAACAAAGGTGCGCTTCGCAGGGTAACCTACGTTATTGTTTAGATAGGTATATCTAGCCCTAATATTTTATTAAGCGGCTCCCAGTAACAGATATTTTCGTGAAGCAACCTGGGAAACTTTATTTAATTTCAAAATATTCTTCTTTCAGAAATGAAGACGTACTTCTGGCTGTCAGCAATAGGTTTCCTCATGTGCCTAGGTGGAGAGCTGATGAGGAAGTCGGCCATGTTCACAGCCAAGACTAACTTTAACCACACTGTAAGTTTAACAAAAGTCTAGTCACTTATAAGTAGTACAACACAGAACAAGTTTACTTTAAATAATAGTTCATAGATTACATTTCAGTCTTAACGTGCTACACTTTAACACATTTGTCCACATTGGTAAGCATGCTTCCATGAGTTCCATGCAATCGAATCGAATGAGCTAGTAATTTGGGAATATACGAGGGGCGGCTGAAAAGTAATCTCCTTGGTTAAAAAAATATGCGAAAATGATACTGGCTGAAATGCATTCTTGTTCTTTGGTTATTCTTTTTTTGAATTATTTGACGTTCATTTGTTTTTTCCGTTCCATTTTTCTACAATTCTCGAATGTTTGCGACATATCGGTTGAAAAAATGAATATCGCTAAAATTGAACATCGTGCAGATTAAAGTTTGATTTTTTGGAGATTTATTTATTTATTTCATTGCATGTTTGAGAAAAGCACTATACTATGCATACAGTAGAATTGTTTGGGGTTTACCACTGACAGATAGTTTGCCTTCATTTAATTTTCAACTTTAACCAACACAAATTAAGTAGTTATTTCTAAATCGGTAGACGTGAGTAACAGTATTCTGAAAATTGCTTTACTTGTATGACATTAAAGTTGAAAATGAAATGTAGGCAAACTATCTGTCAGTGTTTAACTAACAGTAATCGTACTGTACCTCGGCGTGAAAAGGGGTTGCCAGCCTCATAACTATCCGGCCTCGCTACGCTCCGCCGTCTATGTACTCGGCCGGCAACCCCTTACTTCCCGGCCTCTGTAGTAATGTACAATTTCTCGTGGTCCAACAGGTTGGGTCAAGTGGGCCCCTCAATGTTCCTGACGTCCATCTCGGAGTCCGTGTGCTTCTTCCTCGGCGCGCTGAGCGACATGCCGGCCGTGCGCGCGTTCGCGCTGTACGCGGCCGTGGCGCTGCTGGTCGACTTCCTGCTGCAGGTCACCTGCTTCGTGGCGCTCATGGCCGTCGACACCAAACGGCAGAACGCCAACAGGTCAGTACTCCGACATCGTTCGCGCTGTACGCGGCCGTGGCGCTGCTGGTCGACTTCCTGCTGCAGGTCACCTGCTTCGTGGCGCTCATGGCCGTCGACACCAAACGGCAGAACGCCAACAGGTCAGTACTCCGACATCGTTCGCGCTGTACGCGGCCGTGGCGCTGCTGGTCGACTTCCTGCTGCAGGTCACCTGCTTCGTGGCGCTCATGGCCGTCGACACCAAACGGCAGAACGCCAACAGGTCAGTACTCCGACATCGTTCGCGCTGTACGCGGCCGTGGCGCTGCTGGTCGACTTCCTGCTGCAGGTCACCTGCTTCGTGGCGCTCATGGCCGTCGACACCAAACGGCAGAACGCCAACAGGTCAGTACTCCGACATCGTTCGCGCTGTACGCGGCCGTGGCGCTGCTGGTCGACTTCCTGCTGCAGGTCACCTGCTTCGTGGCGCTCATGGCCGTCGACACCAAACGGCAGAACGCCAACAGGTCAGTACTCCGACATTAAACACGTAGGGAGCGGTTTAGTTAAACATCCAGATCAAGCGTTTCTATAGGTAATTAAAATAACGTATTGAAACCCCCATCTTAAAGGCCGGCAACGCACTCACAACACCTCTGGTGTTGCAAGTGTCCATGGGCGGCGGTAATCGCTTACCATCAGGTGATCCGTCTGCTCGTTTGCCTCCTATATCATAAAAAAAAAAAAAAAAAAAAAATGCAACAAGGTCCACAATCGACTCAATTATTCGCAAGTATGATAACTAGTCAATCTTTACGACCGTTATCGATATAATCAACGTTTACAACGCATCGCTAATCGCCACCATAAACGCAGGCTACCAAAATGACGGCCTGGCCACGGACACGCGCGGCGGCGGCAGCGACCGCGGGTTTTCTAATCCATTGCGTGTGATCCCAACTAACCACAGCGCGTTGCACATCACGACCGCGCAATGAACAGATAAAACGCTTGCCTGCATCACACTATAGTATCCGCAGAATTAAGTGGCGAGCACGGTCATAAATCATCGGAATCATGCTATCTCTTTCGCACCTGCACGGCCTTATGGAGCGGGCCGTGCAACATGCAACGTGGTAGCGGTAGGCAGAAAAAGGAATGTCGATAAAGTTATGAAACAAATAAATTAAATAGTGTGGTATTCTTTTATTCCAGTATTATATGGTTGCAAGCGTCCACAAGCTACAGGGGAGTTATTAGTACCTATATAAAAAGGTGGTCAGGAAGATCGTTTATGTCGGGTCATCGATTATTGGTCGATTTGAACATTTATATTATTTTCAGTTGGCTATGAACAACAAATAGTATTTTAATTGGTTACTAAGGGGTCATAATAATAATAATAATCGACATCACCATCCCCCATGACGAGAACCTCTTGAAGGCCGAGAAGGACAAAGCCAGCAAGTACCTAGACCTGGCTCACTAGGTAACCGCCATGTGGGATGTTGATTCGACGATCATCGTCCCGATAGTCGTTTCGGCGAACGGTTTAATAGCGAAGAGTCTCGACCATCACCTCAAGGACCAACATCACGCCACTCCTCATACGATGTGCGATGTGGATTATGCGACTTGAATAGCTTACGGTGCTAGTGAACGTGGCATTATACTTGTAATTTGACGAATACGGCTATTTGCACGTCATGGCTATCCTGTACACTTGGTAACTGATAATGGACCATCATTCACAAGCTTAGAATTTAAAGATTTTTGTAAATTGAAAGACATTAAACATACCTTTTCTCCACCATACCACCCAGCAACTAATGGTGCAGCTGAGAGGTTTGTTGAGATTTTTAAAAAGCATGTGCTTACAATTAAAGAAAGTAACGGTAATACAATAATCGGAATTACATTTTTCTAATTTACGATACAATAATTGTCAGTTTACCGCATGTTTGGGATGTACAGTCACCGGCATTAAAATCTGCCATAACAAAGCGTGCAAAAGAGTCGTGGCAAAAATGTATGCGCCCTTTGTTATTTATTACAGTCCCTGGGCGACCGAGCTCAGCTCGGGTGAAAATATGGAGCGGTCAATTAAATAATTATAACCTATTTTGGCGATTCAAATAGCTAGACTTTTAAACTACTTCAAATAGGTGTCTTTGTTAAATAAGTGGAATAAAATACTAGTAGATATTTATCCATACTATATACTATTTTACTATACTATAACTTTATATATTATATATACTAACTTCTGCCCGCGACTCCGTCCGCGTGGAACTCATTTATATCGTAGCTCCATACAAACTTTCACCCCCCACTTCATCCCTTTGGGGGATATGGGGGGAGCTACGATATAAACGAGTTCCACGCGGACGGAGTCGCGGGCAGAAGCTAGTTATATTATATATTTTATATATACTTACTTAATAATAAATTATAAATGCGAAAGTGTGTCTGTCTGTCTGTTTGTTACCTCTTCACGCTTAAACTGCTGAACCGATTTGGATGAAATTTGGTATAGAGATAGTATACACGAGTTCCACGCGGACGGAGTCGCGGGCAGAAGCTAGTATTATATAATCAAAGATATGTAGGTACCTATTAGGAATGTTAAATGTTGAGAACATCTTTATGAACTTTAACAAACTAGGTTGTTTTCGTCAAGGCTTATAAATAAAACAAATTTGTGTAGGTCACTCAGTAAAAAGGATTAAATTCTTTTAACTTTCTTCGATCAACAGTGCAAACAAAGAAACTTAGCTAAAATGTTTCATGATCAAAATCAACACTCGTAGTCAGCTGTTGATCAACAAAAATCATAATATTTGTAACATTAATAACTAAAAAAATTGGGAATCAGAATAGTTTTATGAATAAGTATATAATACAATTTTGAGGTTAGGTTATTGTTTACCTATATTGTTCGCGAGTCGTAATAAAAAAGATTTTAGGTACATACATATTTAATACTCACGTCGAAATGATCTTCACAACAATATAAACTACTCAAGCACGATACATTATCTCTCCTCATCGCCTTACACCACTTTATCCTTATATTTGCACCTTTGGGCATATGAAAATATTTGCAGTTTTAATGTGATTTTCACACATAGGGACAATACAATATTTATAATAAGCTTTTGTGTGCTCTTCCATTACAATAAGTTGATCTTATAAGCTTTAATCACTCACATTTATTAAAAGTGTGAATCAAACACTTTGTTGTTAATTTGTTTAAGAACCGCCGTGCACTAAGCTGCACGGTGACGTCACAAATGAGCGCGCCAAAATGGTGGCGTTTTGATCGTCCGAAAATGATAGTAATTTTAATTATTTTTTTTTAGCTTATTTAATAATATTGTGAAAGTGTTATATTTTTTTCCGGTTATATAATTACTTATAGAATAGATAAAAAAAATAAAAAAATGTCATGAATATTCCCTATTATCTTGTTTACAAACAACGTATTGATATGGAAGATCTAAAATTTTTGAATTTCAAACTATTCATGAATTCAATTAACTGAAAAATAATTTTGTAACATTGCCCATAGTGCATGCATGAACTGGTTTCCACCCTGTCTGGCTCGTCAGGAGTAACATTGGCCTTCACAATGCCACCCATTGATTTAATAACAGCGCAGCGCTCTAATAACTAAAACAATTACCCCTTACCTAACCAGACGTCAACTCATCACCAACTAACCTATGATTAACCAATAATTATCGCGTCATTTGTCAGGCAGTTTACTCGAACTATGACGAAAGTTCGTGTCATGAAATATGTATCAGTTTGGATTGTTCACGATTTTTGCTCGGAGATGTCGTAAGGTCGAAAGGGTTTGCTTTCTCTTCATTTGCGGACTGGGAAAGCAAATGTGCGCGAGGTGATTGGTGTTCGGATTATTAAGTTAACAAGTGGCGTGAACTGAGTCAGGTTTTGCTTTTCCCGGAGGTGTTTTACCGAATGTATTGAGGCGATTGCTCGAGAGCCAGCTGAAAGGCAATGATCTCGCCGATTCACTTTCTGAAATCTAGATATATACTCAAATCATACACTCAGATATATAGAACGAGTTGACTTCATAAAGGCACCTTGAAAATACTTGCTTAAAATGCCTACTTATAATAATAACTAGCTGCTGCACGCGACTCCCATTTTTCCCCCATTTTCTCCCATTTCACCCGCTCAATGTAGTTGTAGTTTGCGGGATAAAAACTAATCTATGTTCTTCCCCGGGATTTCAACTATTTCCATACTCAATTTCATCTCAATCGGTATGCGGTATAGGTAAGCATGAAGAGGTAACAGCAGACACACAGACAGACACACTTTCGCATTTATATTATTAGTATATATGGATAGCTTTCTACTCTATCAAAATCCGTTTTAAGGTTTCTTAGAGCAGCAGTATTGCTTCTCTCTGAAAATAAAGTTTTAATGGGATCAATCGAACCACACATAATTTTCCGAAAAAGAACAATTAGGAACTACGGATTTGTATACCTTTTGAAAATACCTTTGTCTCTAAAGCCTTGCGCAAGCGGCGATTATCGGTCAACAGTCCACCAGGCACAACATCATCACGTTTGCAGAACAGAAAAAACCGCCAGAAAATACTCGACTAGTTACTTCCATTATAGACACAAACTTGGGGCATTAAGATTGGAATAGCAGCGGTTTATTTCTCTTCTTAAGACATTACGTGCGTAAAGTTATGAACTGTTTTCTTACAATATGAGATTTTAATGAATAGCTGAAGGTAACGGTTTGCAAAGGAGGTATAATTTGAGATGAAACAATGAACTCGCACCCTTGAAAACGGTTTGACCCAATGCAAATCACTGAGGGTATTTTGGCCTTAGATTAATAGATACAATGGTAGTCTTTGCGTAAATATTATGAATGGATACTTAAAAATCTTATTTCCCGATGCACTCTGAGTTTTCCTTCAAAGTTATGATGTGTGTATTATCTACACTAATAAAGAGGACAAGTCTGTGAGATTGTAGCTTTGTAATCTATATATATATATATATATATATTTTTTTTTTATGTACTTACGCATCCCCCCAGCCTGGGGAAGCTATAATGGGTGGGTATGTGGGACTTTCACCCTCCAGCCAACTGTATTTAAAGTTTAAACAGAAGGGGAGGGAGTCTATCCACTAAAACCACTCGAGCATTCTACCACGACGTCCGGCTGTAATCTATACACTAATACCTGTTAAGAAGAGGAAAAGTCTGTAAGAGTGTAGCTTTCTTAGTTTATAAGTTTGTATGTTTTGGGTAATACTTATATTCTTTTCACGCCACTGCTCGGAAATGTGGCAAAAGACGCACGAACAGGCCAACTATGAGTTAAAACTGTCCACCAATGTTATTGTTGTACAGTTTGAACAGCGATTCTCTCAATTTCGCCCCACATAAAATCATTATAAAAACCTAACCTAGGGTGCAGCCGGCAGCGAGGCGCGGCCTAAGCTACCGGCGGTCAGGGCGACAGAGACAGGAACCTCCTTGACGATTATTATTATTATTATTATTTTTCAGATTCTGAGAGGAATTTGGAGCGTGCTTTATTGTTTGAAGGTACTTATGCGTGTATTTCGTCATGTTTAATCACTCATTTCAATTTGAGCTAGTATATGCAAATGTGCGTTGCAGCTTGACGCAGTAGACCCGCGAACAATCGACCAACTTGTCTCGCGATCGCTCCACTAACGCGTCTGATGAACTAGCCGTAGGGTTGTCAAACACGAGCAAAAATATTATAATATATAGATCTATGCTATTCAAATAAATGAAGAATATTGATGAAATGGTTACACTCAGAAACTCCCAAAGTTATTAGTAAGAAAGCACCATCATATCGAAAATTTCACATTTGAAAAGCCATTTTCCGCTAAATGACCAAGGTTTAATGGGATAGTAGATAGGTTAGGTTGGGTTTCTATTTCACCCTGAAAAATAAAAAAATACGTTCAGCGAAATATGGATTTCGGCATAACCAAATTCGAAAAAAATATGATTTCGGAGTAACGCCTATTTGGAATTGTGTAGCTTACCGAAGAGTAGGTTAGGTTAGGTTATTAATAAGTAACCTAGATGTCCTATAAAGGTTAATTATTATTTGATAAAGCTTCCAAGCCTCGTAACAAAAGAACCAAGTGGTATAAAATGTGGGAAGTAAAAAACCTGCACTTTACGTGACGTAATTTTAATGACTGACCTGTAGAGAAATTATCTAGTTTCGATGATGATGATGATGATGATTCATTCTAGATAAATAAAAACATACCAATATATATTTATCTACATAATATATAAAACTCTTGCGTTACTAATCTATTGACAGATAGCGCACAGCCTAAACCGCTAACGATATTAGCATGCCATTTGTAATGTCGCCATGAAAGAATATACATATATACATAGTAGACATGAACAATATATATTTTTCTTTAATACAAACGTCTGTTGATGAGTCTTAAGACATTTATATTTGTAAAAACGTAGTTTTCAATTTAGATTTAGCAATTTAAACTAACGAACTCATTGCACTGTTACCAGCGAATGTTTTAATTACGAGATCAATTCGTAAGGGTGCTGATACTGACTTAGAATGAGCATTTCATGGTCACAAATAAGCAGAAAGGGTTTAGCGTGCATTCTAGCGAAACGACAGTAAATTTGCTTCGAACTTTTTGCCGAGCCGAGCAATTTTGTTATTATTTAACCTTTTGCGTTGATTTTTTTCTCCATTTGACTACATTTTTTCTCCTTTTTCGAGAAAGTATGACATTATTGATTAATTTATTTAGTGTCCACGCCCCTATTGACGGTCATTACACGGTGATTAAATACTGATGATCCACATAATATCACTATCCGGATCACATGCCTATTGACGTGCATCACAGGATTGTCAATATAATGCATAATATCCGGATGATTTTGAAATCCACCCACAGCGAAAGCGACTTAATGGGGTCTATACATTTCATGATTTGTCAGCCCCAATTGATCAGAATCTGACTAATTGCTATCGTGTGGATGCATGCGTCAATTCGTCGCTCCGTTTTGCCGTGAAAGACGGACAAACAAACACACACACTTTCCCATTTATAATATTAGTGTGGATTCTGTGGTGCAAGCAAGAGTGCAGCAACCAAATACGGTCTCAGTATGTCAGTAGCGGAAATGATCACGTGACTTGGCGGAGTACTAAATTGATGTCGGCTAAAACTTTGTTTTTAAAGTAAATTATATACAACCCTGCCAGTTTGAACTGTTTCCAAACCTTAAAGTCCTATGTCCAATTCAATTCTAAAAAACCGGCCAAGTGCGAGTCGGACTCGCGCACGAAGGGTTCCGTACCATTATATATAATAATAAGTTACAATAGAATTTGTACGAAACTATTACTTCTTGAAGTACATTTTATAAGTTGGTCGACTATTACTCGTAAACGTGTAAAGCCTACTTAGCTGTGATAGTTTTCCTTTTAACTTCGTTATATGTACTACTACCATGAATTTTTTCACATATCCCAAAACAACCATTTAGCTAGCAGGGGGTGGGGACACTGGAGTCTAACAAAAATTAGCACTTTAAGGCTTAATATTTCTCAAACGGATCGTTTAATCGAAAAATTGTTTTCACAAACCCCCAATATTTTTAAAAGACCTATCCAACGACACCCCACACTAGGATAATGTCTGCCGGGCTGCGATGTCTGAGAAATGATTTGTTGGATTTTATTTACTAGGACGGAAGTTTTTTTACTATCTGTAATTGTTTTTGGTCGTAACGCCTAACACATTTGCAGTCGCGCTGTTGTTTTAATACAAGCAGTAATTAAGAGGTCGTTATATTATAGGTAGTTATATAATTTAAGTATGTTTTCAATGGTTGTTAATAACTTCGTATTTAGTTATTATGTTGCAGTCGGTTTGCCGAACCATCTTCATGTTGTAAGTTGTAATATCGTAAATTGTAATGCGTAAGAAAAGTTTGATTAAAGTTTTGTTTTTTTTTTTATCACCGAATTTTATTAAATTAGAATGATGAATTTGGTTCGGCGTGAATTTGTCAAGACGCTTGTTTGCCCATATGAGCTAATCGACATTACCCGACTTACAGCTCACAAATTACGCTCGTGTGGCTTTACCCTAATAGCCCTCGACCAAACTGTGGGCTGGAAACACCAGACTATGGGACCGTATTTATAGCACATGTACCATATGCAATAACCTAAGAACACACCATCTGTATAGCTAAATACATCTTGTCAGCTGGTGGACACTTCGTTGCCTACCTTTTTAAATGGAAGCATATACAATCTCCATATGGACCTGCCTGCTACGATAAGAGTCTAGTGAACAATTTAATGAATTTATCCGGCGATAGCTTGCGTCCTGCGAGCGCATTGTTTTGTTATAAACACGTTTTGCGCACTCCTCTGATGATTGATGCATTAGGACTTCCGTGCCTTGGAATGCAATTTAATCCTTTGAATGCATGTTGTTGTCTATGAGAACAGTAGTTTCGAGTGGCTTTCGGGTGGATTGAGAACTTCAAGTAGGTACCTAAGTCAAGTTGCCCATGGCCCACTCACATGGAAAAGTTAGTCTAGGGGCGGCCGTAGGGGAGTGCCGGCAGAAGTGAAAACTCAATAACATTGTAACAGTTTTTCGATCAGGTCACGTGACATCTTACGGTGTCATCCTAAAAATGAATTTGGCGCAAATTTATGAACGATTATCAATTATTTAGGCGTTATTCCGTTTAAAAAAAATAAGGAAAAAATGGGTATTATTGTTTGTTGATTATTTTGTAAGATGGGCGCGCCGCGCGATGCGACTAGTCACTGTGACGTCAGACAGCGCAGCGCGCGGTGCGTACGTGGCATGATGGCGCGAGGCCAGCGCGATGCGTGCGAAACGCGCGCGCGTAGCAACTTTCAGAGAAAGTCGAGGGAAAAAGTTAGTCGCATACACGTTCGTGCGAGTTAGTTGCAAATGTTGCAATGCTGTTAGGAGTTAGTCCGAGATCCGGAGTTAAAATATGCTATGACGTCAGCGGGGTTTTACTTAAAAGCATGAGGGTATATATTTAAAGCTTATCTACTCGTACATCCTACTAATATTATAAACGAAAGTTTGGATGTTTTGCCGCTGTTTCTATTCGTCATTAAATTATAATAAGGATGTATATTATATTATATTTATTGGAATTATCCGTATAACATACTAGTAATTTTCCCTCTTACTTTATTTCTGTGTTGTTCTCATACCCCGCACCGCTAAACACATATTTTATTACCTACGTGAAGATGTAGTAGATTTAATTTTATTTCTTTAAAACAGTGGCTAGCGTGGGGGCTATAGCATCGATTGACCCCTACGTGAAATTTTACGGGAGTGAAATAGGGGTCGAAAATTTATATGGAGCGGACGGAGTCGCGGGCAGAAGCTAGTTCTACTATAAATGTATGCCGAACGTAATTGTCAGGGTAGTGTAGATATCTATATCTCAGAATAGCAACGTAAAAAATCTCGCAAATTCCTCTATTCACCCCGCGATTTCTATTGACCCCGTTAACGGTACCTATAGGTTTTGTCTATATGGCCACATATGTCGCAATAAAATTTTCTGGCGAACTAGATACCTACATTGGCTCGAATTAATGAAGAAAAAAATAAAGTTCTGAAGTTTAGCCACTTGCACAAACTTTTATTATTTTGTCGCGATAAAATCCCTTTGATGTGTGGTAGAAAACCGACAGGAGCCCGAAGTCAGTGCGTGTTCGCCCAAATGATTCGCGATTCAGCGAACTATATGGCTAGACAGGGGACCGATTTTTGACTTTCGAGCGCTCGACTCTTTCACTCGAAAACTGACAAAAATGATGAAATGCTATTTTGATATAGCGATAGAAAATTTGTGTTGTGTTTGTTGTTGTGTTTTTTGTTGGCACTCTTTGGGGGAGGCCTATGTCCAGCAGTGGACGTCTTTCGGCTGATATGATGATGATGATGATGATAGAAAATTTAAAAACGAGTGGTATTTACCACTCGTATTAAATTCTATTGGTAGAAAGTAAGTGCCTGCCATTTTGACACTACAATCGTATTTACTTTTATTTGATTTTCGAGCGCTCGAAAGTCAAAAATTGGTCCCCTGGTCGCGACAGGTGGCAGGTCGAACATTCACCGAATCCCGTGTGTAGAAGTAGGTAGCATGACGTAAGCACATTTTTATTAGCTAATTTTGTGCACAAAAACATTGTTTTGACTCTTTTATTTCATTACCTATATACCTATGTAGTACACTGTAGTACAACGGCCAGGCAAGGTCACGAAAAAATGTATGGTTTGCGTTGACAGGCGTATGATCGATGCTCTGAGCTTAGTTATGTTCATTCATAGTATAAAAAAACCATTCATCATTCGCCAGTCCTTCAATTTGGGTCGACGCAGCGTGTCGTTTCGTACCTCTGTATTTTCCTTTATACTTGAGATTATACGAGTTGACCGAATTGCTTCAAGCAGTCCATTTCAAAAGCAACTCTATCGGCCAAGGTGGAAGATTCGAATTCCAATGTCAGTTTTATAAAAACTCTGCTTAATACATTATGTCTCTGTCGGTCTTTATCTTTTTCATACCTATTTGTTGCTTTTTTTTTAATACACCGACGGTGGCAAACAAGCGTACGGCCCACCTGATGGTAAGCGGACACCGCAGCCTATGGACGCATGCAATTCCAAAGGAGTAACATGGGCGTTGCCGACCCGTGATATGTTTGAGGATTCGCCGCGTTGACAGCTGAAGGAACAAATTCCCTCGCTCTCAACACAACGCATCCTCGGCAGCTCTGGCGACCTTGCTCACCTCCAGGAACACAACACTACTGCAGAGCAAGTAGTAGTGTTATTATACTTATTATGGCTGTGGTCTGTTGCAAGGCGGAGGTACTTCCCCGCAGTGGCGGATTTACCAGTAGGCTGAGTAGGCTCGAGCCTAGGGCGGCAAATTTGGGCCCGAATTTTTTTTTATGTCGTTGAAATCATATAATTTTTCCATGACGGTTTTGTGACATTGTAAAAATAATATAGGACATGACAATTGTAGAGGCAAGGGCGGCAAAAATTATACAGCCTATAAAATTGAAATTTTGTACACCACATTTTGTTTGTGACATTCGAGCGGGATGACATTTCGCTGTGCCCTACCTCACCAAAAAGAATGGTTCCAATATGTAGGTACATCTTTCTCGCATATGGTTTCAGAGGAATTTCCAGCCGCGAGCGCTTCAGTTGTAGTTACCGAGTGATATTCGACCAATTTAATGTGTACTTGGAAAGGCCGATTTTCGTACAAATTCGGCAGACGCAACCGCACCGCACGTCGATGTAACTAAGACAGACAGGCAACTACGGAACCCTACACTGCGCGTGGCCCGACACGCACTTGGCCGGTTTTTTTTTTACAACACTTCGGTATACCGTGAGCCATCCGGTTGCCTCTTGGATCCAAACACGAAGGTCCAGCAGAATATTTTAAAAACATTACTAGTGCTGCTGCTAAGATCCTGGCAGACTAAAAATTTTGATACTGTATTTCACGTGTTTTGTAATGTAATTTGGTAGTATCTATCGCACCACCAAATCAATTGCTATACCATAGATAAATAATGGCCTGTTGATAAATAACCTGTCATAGTCGAAAGACGTCCACTGCTGGACATAGGCCTCCCCCAATGAGTGCCAAAGTGAGCGGTCCTGCGCCACCCGTATCCAGCAGTTTTCCACGACGTTTACCAGGTCATCAGTCCAACTTGTGGTCTACCCACGCTGGGTTTTTTGATACCTGGTCGCCACTTGAGAACCAATTAAGGACTGTCTTTAAAATGACTTGAGATTGACGGCCTTTCAAGGTCAACAATAGAACTTACCATTGATGTCGAAATATGTCTTTAAAGTGACGTATGCCGTAAGTCCTCTAAAGACCAATTAAGGACTGACTTTAAAATGACTTGAGATTGACGTCCTTTCAAGGTCAACAATAGATCTTACCATTGACGTCCAAATATGTCTTTAAAGTGACGTAAGCCGTAAGTCCTCTAAATACCAATTAAGGACTGACTTTAAAATGACTTGAGATTGACGTCCTTTCAAGGTCAACATTAGAACTTATCAATGACGTCCAAATATGTCTTTAAAGTGACGTAAGCTTTAAGTCCTCTAAATACCAATTCAGGACTGACTTTAAAATGACTTAAGATTGACGTCGTTTCAAGGTCAACATTAGAACCTGTCACTGACGTCAAATTATGTCCTTAAAGTGACGTAAAGTTTAGGGCTTTTTATGACCTTAGTAGGATCGAACCTAAAATTGACGTCCTTGTAACGTCCGCTGTAGACGTTTAAATTACTGACCTAATAATCACCTATGAACGACGTCGCCTATGCGTCGGCGTCGCTAACGTCAGCTTGCTACCTGGGTAGCAGTGGCACTCACATGCATCATAAGTCCTCAGCGTGTGTAGCAGCAATAGAAACGTCACTAGCACGAGAACATCACTAGCGCGGGTCACGTTGACCCCTTGTTTATGTTTACACTTTACACCCGTCACGGACGTGCGTTCGACCGCACAGCTCCGCATAGACTGCACCGAGCAAGCGCTGCGTCCTGCGTGCGCGCAACGCCACGACTCGGAACTGTTCCCGGACGACTGGCGCGTGGTGCGCGGCGACCGCGCCGGCCGCGGCGGTGGAGGGGTGCTGCTGGCGGCGCGCGCGCCATACTGTCTGCGGGAGCTGGACTGCGGCGCTCATCAGGAGGATGAAATCGTTTGCGCGCTCGTGGCAGCCGATATCTGTCATTATTTTCAAGATTAAATTCATTCTCATTGAAAAACAACTACATTACTTCACGTGTACTTATCATATTTGAGGAGTTCTGTAAATTCTTTCTACATTCCGTCAGCTTTAATTTTAGTTTAGATTTCAATGAGTAGTTCTTGATTAGCGCAGGAGGCAGTACTGTGTGCGTATGCGTACCGCCCCGCTTAATAATAAGAATACTGCGCTAATACTATACAGCCGTCATCCCGGAACAATAAACGTCAATGATGACATAATTATGATGACATAAATTGTACTGGGATGAATCTGTCAAATGTAATGTAAGGGCATTTAATCGCCCCGTCTGACGGGTGATTCTGCCGGGCATATTCACTTTTTTAAATGAGTGTATATTTTTACGTGTGAACATTATTACTTCATATATGTAAAGTGAATAATTAAAAATACACAAAAAGGAGTAAACAGTATTTTTTTAATAATATTGAATAGTAATGGTATGTATCACACAAATAAGTAAGACGACCAACGTTGAAATAATAAACTAACTTATTTTGTTTGTTACTTACACTTTTCGTGGCATTTTTCATCGTCGTGTAAACTGAATTTAACTTATATACTGTTTTAAACTTAGATAACCGGGAATAACGCTAGGAGAATGATGATATTACACTGTTATTTAACTTGCTTGCTGTCAACTGCTTTAGTCGGTTTAGGTCGAGTTGCACCAACCTACGATTACAGACCAATCAACGTTAAGGGGCTGACAAGACCTAATTTTGTTGAAATTGATGTATTAAGCAGTTTTTTAAGAATTCGCCAAATCGCAAAGTGCTCTCGCAACACTAGTTATTAAATTCAATTATTATTTTCCTGATAAGTAAAAAAATTATTGATTTCATCGGTTCTAACATGCGCCATTTGAGCAATGTATCAGTTAATGATGTTTCTACTCTCAGTAACGACGCATTTCTTAGCTGTGAAATAATTATAATTAATGCTCTTGTTACAGTCGACATCAAGGATATAATATGTATACACTTTTCGCTAAACTTTTAGCAAAACAACTTATGACGCAAGAAATGCAGGCTCTGAATGTAAAATTGAGAGACTGGCAAAGATTATTGATCGAGAATCAGACCTGAAAAAATATGCTACTATATTAAGATCATTAGAAAACAAAATTAATAGCAAATTGGAGTCTCCCTCAACCAGTATTGAGCCCCCAGCTAAAAGTGAACTAAATATAAAAGGGGATAATAACACAGACATATTTGGTTACAATGAAATGTTCAATATGATTGCTGAATTAAGTTTGGAAGATATACCTGACCTGAAATCAGACAGGCAACCTTCAATTAATCTTAATGACAGATATAAAATTACAAATGCGAAAAGAGTGGGTATTTGCTGCATAATAAATCAGGAAGTGTTCTATCCATCTAAAGAAAGCATGGAATATCCAAATCAAAAGCCGTTAGAAAAACGGGATGGCACAGAAAAAGATAAAACATTGCTGGAAAAAACTATGCTATCATTAAATTTTGATATTCTCTCTCGAGACAATCTCAATCGGAAACAAATGATAACATTCATACAAGATGTCTTAAATAAAGTCTCTGAAGAAGATAGTGTGTTCATGCTCTGCATATTATCACATGGTATTAAAGGATGTGTCTTCGCCGCAGATTCTGTACCCGTCAAAATGGAGTTTATACAAAACTTAGTGGATGAGAACAGACTGTTGCGTGGCAAACCCAAGGTGCTGATCCTACAAGCCTGCCAAGTTGAAGGTGATGCTACGAATAATTTGAGAAAAATATATTTCCGAACAGACTAATTTCTCAATTTTTTTCTAGTTTATACAAGTTTATTCTAGGAAAGGGGGAATTATGCGCAAATAAAAAGCCAGTATTTAAAGTCTTAGTTTATAAGTTTGTTTACTTTATTCATGTGATATGATATATGTTGGTTCTTAAGACGATAAGGTTTATGAATAAACAAAACACTAGCATACAGATAAATTATAATGCACACATCAATATTAAAACGACATAAACAGTACGGTGAAGAGAGATCTCTTCCAGATACCCTTTGGGTATTAGAGAGAAAAATCGTTGAGATTGAACATAACGCTTTGCTTTCCATGCTTGTCAAAATTACTATTGACCGCCACAGCAGGCCGCGCCAGTCCGTGGGAGTCTTAAGGCCTGAATCATTAAAGGTCGAGAAAGTGAAATGAAAAACAAAATGCGATATTATGCGTTTATTTTATGCAGTTCTGCAGCATACATGTCCAACCGTGCAGTCATACTGAAACCCCATTGATCTTTTATTTGTCTGCATAGATTTAAGTCAACTTCTGTAATTAAAACACCGTCTTTTACTCTCGATAAGCTTGGAGTTCTGCTTCCGTTAGGAGCAGTCACATAACTGGATCCATAATAGCTTCTAGTCACTTTATTAATTCCACCCTGAAGAGTGAACTCTTCTGTTCCAACTCTGTTAATGCTGCATGTGAAGTAACTGTTTGCTATAGCAGCATTTCGGGCTTCTATTCCCCAAAAAGACTCACCAAACTCTGATATTGTCGCAGATGGATTGAAGACAATTTCAGCGCCGTTTAATGCAAACATAAGCCAATTTAACGCTTGGTGGCGTCCGTAGCAAATGTTAATAGCAATTTTTCCAAATGTGGTCTCCTGGATGCGGGTGGCGCAGGACCGGTCATTGTAGCACTCTTTGGGGGAGGCCTATGTACAGCAGTCGGAGGTGAATGTGTAGTGCGTCTATAGGCTGTGGTGTCCGCTTACGATCAGGCGGGCCGTACGCTTGTTTGCCACCGTCGTTGTATATAAAAAAAAAAAGCAGTGGCCGAAATCTGTAAAGCTTTTGATAATTTTTAAATACCTACCGCGTGGAACCCTTAAAGTTAGGTTATTTTTTTTCATACTAACCCTGAAAATATCATATTTTTAGAGAAATAAGGCTTTTTGCCGAAACTAAAATTTTGATAAACGATCCAGTTGGTAATTGAAAAGTGATTGCAAAAGGTAACCCCATTATCATCTATAAAAGATGATTTAGGGCTTAACTTACGATGACAGACCGACCAACGTTAAACATGGCGCCGGCAGATGTCGTTCCATTAAAACTTGTCAATATTTCCATACATTCAGATTATAACGAACACCGCTTACGATTGCACACGGTTCAGTGCAAGCCACCCTCAAGCTATATAAACAGTTAAAAAAAAAAGTTTGTTGTATATAAGAGGCCCCCTTAAATATTTATTTTATTTTGTTTTTAATATTTGTTGTTATAGCGGCAACAGAAATACATAATTTGTGAAAATTTCAACTGTCTAGCTATCGCGGTTCTTGAGGTTACTGTGCAATAAAGTTTAAGTAAATAAATAAATAACATTTCTAATAGCTTAATTTAATTCTATTATATTTCTAGTATAATTAAAAACAACAGAAAATAATTTCCAACCTAGATATTGTGCAGCCCATTGTGTAGGTAGAAAAAGCTTTTCTTAATGATAATGTTAACTTAATATCCACGGATTGTATTGTCACCATTCTTGAAATTAAGTAGATACATATGTGTCTAAATAACGATATAAAATGATTAGAATAAATCATTTAGTGCCAATGTGGAAATACTGAACTGGTTTAAAAATAAAATAAATTCTCCGAAATATACCTTTTTAGAATTTAAGCAGTACAAAGCGATTTTGTATAAATATATTTATTTTGTAGAACATTTAGATGTTGACAGTAACATCGATATATTTAATTGTCGATAAAATATTTTGCTACGTCACTTTAGTATAAGTGCCCCGAGTTATCCCAGGTATGCTGATAACTGGTTGTAAATATTTAATATTAGACGAAGTTTGTTGCGGATACTCGCTCTGCGCTCATTTTTGACGAAACCTACGCGGTGAATATTTTTGGATGGTTTAGCTTTAAATAAATGGTTATAAAAAATTCATATCAGAGTATATCAATGTCGCAAGGACTTCGACACGACCTGTCACTCTGTAAAAGCTAGGACGCCCATGATGTTACGAAACGCATGAATCTACCATAGCATATGCATTAGTAGTGTGATTAAATGTGGCACTGGAGCAGTGTTATCATTACGGGTTTGCTAGAATATTTTTCTTAATAATCTCTCCAAGTAAAAAAAAAATTCCCTCCCTCTAACTTTTGAACCATAAGTTTTAAAAATATGAAAAAAATCTCAAAAGTAGAACTTTATAAAAACTTACTAGGAAAATTATTTTGAACTTGATAGGTTGAATAGTTTTTGAAAAAAAAAACAAAATAATTTCTGGACGAAAAACTACGGAACCCTACACTGAGCGTGGTCCGACACGCTCTTGCCCGGTTTTTTTATATCACGTCATTAGCGGCATCAGTTAAAACCCGCGCAATCAAACCTAAATGCTGTACATACATAACATAGGTACCTACTACACACAACCGTTTTTTGTTTTCCATAACGTTCGATTTTTCTCACAAAAACACGCAAAGTGGCTCGTACGGTGTGCACTTGTTATTTATTCGCTTGAGGCTCGTACGACAAATGCTTGACAAAATACTCTGCCAATTGTGTTTCCGCATGTCTCCTATTTGTGACAAAGAGTAAACTTTGATGTGACAATGTCAGTTAAAATTCTTTGAATGTCCGTCTCAAGTGTCAATATATTAGATCTACTTAAACGGAAGAGGTTGATTAGATAACAGTGATTAATCATTGATTAATCACATTTTCCATTTTTGCAAACATAAGCGAGATGACATTCCTCCAGAGCCGGATTTCCGCCTAGGCCTACAAGGCCCCGGCCTAGGGGTCCAGGCAGGGGTAGGGGCCCCCAGTGGCGGGACCTATATACAAGCTCCCTGAGGGGGCTCCAAGTGTCTAGGGGCCTTGGTCCTCTTAATTCGGGCCTAGTTTTTATATAACAAAAATACTATGGGATATTATTATCGAATATATTACAAGTACATTACCATACAATACAAGGTAGGTACTTACGTCTCCATATCAAAAGGCATGAGTGATAAGATAGATTTGTATATTATCTATATAAAATTAGATGCACCGTTGAATACGGTATTGACAATATGTAGTCAAATCAGCTTATTTTTATGAATTGTCAAAACCGCTCTGTTAGTATGGAATTTGTAGTGATAACTTGTTTGCGACGTCACAATCAAACAACGTCCTTATTGTTAGTTTTTATGAATATCCCTTCGCAATTGAACTGAGCGGAGATGGTCGCCGCTGTTGAAGGACCCTGCTCGAGCTCGAACCGCGCTCTTAACGATCCTACCCCCTTGTCCTCAGAATGCTGCGACAACTCCGTAAAACGCCAGAGCGCTTGCTCGTTCTTGGCGTTCCACGTGTTATTCGCTCCACCGAAGCATTTAAGATACTGGATCGATGTTGATGAGGTATCAATTGATTCGAAATTATGCGCTTTATTATTTAATTTCAGGATCAACACCATCGCATCCGGTGTGTGCCAAGGAGGGCCCTATAGCCAATCCCGACGATTGCTCCACGTTTTTCGTATGCGTGGTAGGAGTCGGTGGCTATTTTGAGGCCAAGCTCTTTAACTGTCCCAAACCTCTTTATTGGGACGATAATTATAAACTCTGCAATTACAAGTACCTGGTGCAATGTTAGGCTAAAACAGATATCTGAAACCTAGGCAAACTTAATGTCGAAGTGGAAAATGATAAATTAGTCACCACTACAGTCGAAATCTCCGCCTGATGTTATTGCCAGATTATGTGATTGTACCCCAATGTGTCAGTACAACATGTCGAAGTCATAATTGGGTGTAGCGAGTAGCGGTACGCGGCACTACCAAGGAAATCGAATCTCGAAGTTCAAGTCTCTGTCGCTCGAATTACCATAAACCATAAGTGCGATAGAGACGGAGATATACGAACTTCGAGATTCGAATTTCGTGGTTAATATTATAGACAATCCGACCAAAGAGCATATAAATCCGACCACAATTTCTCAGTACAACTCGTTTGACAGTTGGATCGGCAGCAGTGTCAATATGGCAGGCACTTACACTCTACCAATAGAATTAATTACGAGTGGTCAATACCACTCATTTTTCAATTTTCTATCGCTATTTCAAAATAGCATTTCATAATTTTTGTCAGTTTTCGAGTGAAAGAGTCGAGCGCTCGAAAGTCAAAATTCGGTCCCCTGACAAGGTCGCCTGTGATCGCCATCACCGATAGCGCAGTCTACCGATAGCGCTAATTTTGAGTCACTTGAAAGCCGGATATACGAACCTGCTGATAAGGGACAAATTGGAGCCTAAAATATACAACGGATACGGATGATTGTACCGAAACTCGACCTCTGATAATCTTTAATCGTGTTATATCTGAGTCCTATCTTCCAGAATCGCGAACATTTTCGGGCGATTATTTTTAACAATTTTCGACGCGGCCTCAGTTAACAACAGTGTATCGATGAACTTATTTCAAATTTTGCAGATAAAGCACCATCAAGCAGCACCATCAAGGACGAGTGTTTCTCGTTGGTTTGCAGAGTTTGTTCGTGGCCGTAGATAGATACAGAGATATATAGGGAAGCTACGGTAGCCTAGTGGTTCAGGCATGCGGCTGTCAATTAATGTAAATTGTACTGTATTTTCAAGTAATTTAGTACTTAACTGAGATATCGGTAAAATACCTACTTATATAGTTGAATTCCCTGACCCCAAATATGTATATTAAGTCACCAAGTTTGTTCGCAAACAGCGCAACTCTTTTGTTTGACTGCCAATTTAGTTGGTCTCAAACGCGCAAATTTAATCAACCTAGCCGCAATTACAAATGAAATTTTATAATGGTGTACATAAGGTTTAAAATGGGTTGGTTTGGATGTGAGTAGATAGGCAAGCGCTCTTAAAATTTAATTGCAAAATCTCTGCTTTCTAATTACACGTTCCTAGTACCTACATGAAAACTCGACCTTATTACTACTTTAACACAGTTGGTTTTTTTTTTGCAAATGCACTAAATAAGTATATTTATCTTCAGGAGAAAATATGTTTGATCAGTCGGTGTACGTTGTACCGTGTGGCTAGGGAGGGGCGATGCTCTGATTTCAGTTTGTCGATAACTGAAAGTATGTCAACTACTGCAAAGCATTATGTGGGGCCTGTATTCCAATCACTGTTTTATTTAAATTCAATTTAATTATCAGGGCGTTACGCTCCCATCCCGCACGCGCATTTGGCAACGCCCTAGCGGTCTAGCGTCATCTACCCCTGTACTACTAATCAGTAATCAGTGTAATCATATACCTACTTGTTATGTAATAATTTTGTTTTTAGGAAAACCTACATTGACACACAGGTGTGTCAAAACACAAAAAAAATACAAAAGTGTTGTTACGACATAAATAAATAAATAAATATTTGCCGACAATCTTACACAAATCGACCTAGTCCCAAACTAAGCAAAGCATAATACCGCTAAGCTTAATATGCTTACATAATATCGTAACAAGACTTTAGTCGTTACATTTAATGCTATCATCTCGCTGCCAAGTATTATGGTATTTAAAAGAACATTTATTGTTAGGGCATTAATTGGAACTTCCAAAAAACCCATTATATTAATAAGTCCATTCTAATGATTTGGTTGCTTTATAAATACCAATTTTTTGTTTCATTTTAACTGTTCAGAACTAGTATAATACGTAACCGTGCTATGAATAACTTTGTGGTAAATGACAGTAACTTTTTCTAAGGTAGTTAAGCTTTTTCCACAGATGCTTATAAGATATTGAAATACTACTGATGATACCGCTGTTATTAGTTACGTAACTGAGTTTTCATCTATAAAACAACTAAGTATTAGGTTCTACTTAATTAGGATATGAATTTTTTGGAACTTAATATTAATCGAGTCAATGCGAAATTGTATGAATGAATCTGCCATAAAATTTCGAGGGTGATATGTGTGTACGGCTTTCTGATGCCTCAAATCTGTCAGAAAGTATCTGCATATCGATATATCGACTTGCACCTGTCCCTAGGCGCGGGGTCCGGGGCAGGTAGATTCCTTGCCTCCAGTCTTGATAAACTCGCTGCTAACCTCGAGCCACACCAATTTACAGAGCTAAAAGCTAATTGTGCGAATGAACATCTTGAACTACTGATGAGAAAGGGGGTGTTCCCTTATGATTATATAGATTCTTGGGAAAGACTGAATGAAACATCGCTCCCTCCTCAAAGCTGTTTCTATAATAAGCTAAACAGTGCTAGCATTTCAGATGAACAATATCAGCACGCTCAAGGGGTGTGGAACGCTTTTAATATAAAGACCTTAGGCGAGTACAGCGATCTGTATTTAAAGACCGACGTTTTACTACTTACAGATGTTTTTTGAAAATTTCCGTAACGTATGTCTTAAGACGTATCAGCTAGACCCCGCACATTATTACACCGCCCCAGGACTTAGTTGGGATGCTATGCTGTGCTCGACTAAAGTTGAGATGGAGCTGCTGACTTTTTGCTGCAAAGTTGCCATATTAAAACCAATTTCCAAAAGAAAAGCACAATTTGTTTTCATTCCACTTCCCTGTTAACTTTCTCAATCTCATCCCGCTATACGTATCGGTGCTCACCAAAAAGTTCTTGTAAATAATCTCCGTTCCTATTTTATTATATAATACTAGTGGCTCTGTTAGCTGTAGAACGCGCCAAAGAGAATATATTAGGTAATTAGTTAAGGGCCCCTTCGGGGCCCAACTTTAAAGAAAAGTAAAAAAAAAAAAAAAAAACAGAGAATATAAGAACGCGCAAGGCTACATCTTTTTAAAAAGTTATTGACAAATAAAAACGATATAATTAACGAACTGCTCACAAAATTTCACGAGTATCAGTTGAGAAATGCGACCTGTAGAGGCGCTGTTCTCCTCTACAGGTCGCATTTCTCAACGGAAAGCGGGACATCCGGACATCCGGACGTACAAACGATTTTCGGCCCAAGCTGAAGCATAAAACTTCGTTCGCTTCGCTCCCTCGTTCGAAAATGGGTTTTCCTGAGCGAGTTTTCATGAAAATTACGAGAAACAAATTCTGGGATTTGGTCAACTCATTTGAAATGAGCATTATTGCAAGGGTGGCGAAGAGGTAGGTATGCAAAGTAAGTTAAAAAGAATATAATCTGCATAGTATTTTTTTTTTAATACAAAAAGAAAACAAACTTTAAAATGATGAGATAAGACTTAAAAATGTAGGTACTTTTTAATATGCTAAAATCTTAACCTGTTATTATTCTCTCTTGAGATTTGCAAATAAATTTGAAATAAAAATGTAATTTTAACCAACGCGTCCTTCACCGTTTTGCTATTGACAAAATTCGAATAGTTCGAATTTGGGCGTTATTCCTAAAGATATAAAGCTTAGAAAAATATTTGGCAATGGCAGACAAATTAATATTGAAGAGCAAAGGGCTAAGAGTAGATCCCTGGTGCACTCCGACTTTAACCTGAAAGCTGTTGCTTGTTCCCGCGGGTGAGATCACTTGGGTGGTAATGTCGTTGTACATATCTTGTATAATGTTGATGTACTGTTCAGGTACAAGTTGCGCTCTGAGTGCTTGCCATATAAGCTGACGAGGTATTCGCTCATAAAATACTTCTTTCGTTTAATACGCGGCCAAATTAGTAACCCTTCTTTGCTATCTGTAATTTCACTCCAAGTGCGTCCTATACCCAGTATCAAACTGTTCCCGTCGCCGCATTCTGTTCGCTGTCCCAGCGGCACGAACTCGTGTCCAATCACACTCACCGATTCCAAAAGCATTTCAACTGACGTCAGTCTCTAGGTTGCATTATTATCAAAGGTTTTCATGTTCTTTTGACGACCGGTTAGCCTAGTGGGTAGTGACGCTGCCTATGAAGCTGAAGGTCCTGGGTTCGAATCCCGGTAAGGACAAATATTTGTGTGATGAGCATGAATATTTGTCTCGGATAACGTTATGGACTGAAAAAATCGGATTTTAAATTTTATGGGAAACAATAGAGACCCCAAAAAAACTAAACGAAAATCGGTTCATCCGTTTGGGAGCTACGATACCACAGACAGATACGTTAAACTTATAACACCTCTCTCTTTGCGTCAGAGGTTAAAAAGAAAAAAACCGGCCAAGTGCGAGTCGGACAGCCTGCGCACGGAGGGTTCCGTACCATTATCTATAAAAACGACAAAAAAAAACACGTTAGTTGTATGGGAGCCCCCTTATAAATTCATTTTATTTTGTTTTTAGTATTTGTTGTTATAGTGGCAACAGGAATACATCATCTGTGAAAATGTCAACTGTATAGCTATCGCGGTTCTTGAGGTACAGCCTGGTGACCGACAGACAGACTGACGGACAGCGAAGTCTTAGTAATAGAGTCCCGTTTTTACCCATTGGGTACGGAACCCTAAAAACAATAAAGTTGTAAAATTATACATTTTAGTCCGCGAACATTGCACGTATTAAAAGTGCTCTGGCCTCCCGCCCACGACGCAAAGCCTCTGTGCTGGACGACGCGCGGTTGGTCGACTGAGCGGCCAGCTGGATTTCGTTCTCGAGCGCAACTTCGTTCGGCTCTAGCTCGATTGGCCTTTTTTTTGTTTGTTTGTTCGCGCGACCGCATCACACCAGACACCGGCCGGCCGACCGGGGCCAGGTACACCGTCGTAGTCGTCGTCGTCTAGACTTACTATCGAATGACAGAAAGACTAGAGCGAGAAACGAGACGGCCAGACAGCCTACTGGCCTAACCCTGAACGAGAGCCGCCTGGGGCAGTCTCGACCGAGGCAAGCTCGTCCAGACCCACAGCCGGTGCCCAGAGACAACTCCGACGGTTCGTACAGAAGGCTCACTGGCAGTCTAGCTAATAGCCTCGTCCGGTGTATGGGGCGATTGCTACTTCACCACGGGCGGTAATTCGTAAAGCCTCCTTCACCTTCGGTTCGGGCCACAAACACCTGCGATCTGGGCCATTCACGAATTCACCGCCCTAGGAACGTAATGTTTCACTATTCATTTATAATATGATAAAATCTAACTGCTTTGCCGTCAAAACGGCGGCACCAGGATTTGTTGACACTTAACCAAAGACTACAATATAATGAACTCGATTGACATCGACATACAATTATACTCTAAATAGTCATAGTTCTACCGCAATTTAAAAATTTGGTAAGATATGTATGTATGTATACTAACTTCAGTAAATATTTGACTTCTAATACACGCTACACCGGACCCCGGGCTTATGTAATTGTCTGATGAATGTACGAACGAACGAGTCATCCCGTTTTCGGGACCTAACGAGTTATTCAAAATACGGAATGTAGAAGTATACTCGTGTATTGTTTGCGATTCATCCTTTCTTAGCTGTACACTTGACTATACAAAAGTGTCCGAATTAATATAAGTTTTACCGAAACAAAACTTTACGATCGCGTTTGCGTTTTACCCTCAATTTATATGGGATTTGACAGCTAAACGCAAACGCGGTCGTAACGTTTTGTTTCGGTAAAACTTATACTAGAGCCTCAGGACAATTCGTAGTCACACGAGAAACAGACTAACAAACAAAAGTTTGTAATCGTATGGCATACATTTTTTTGGCCTTTAAACAAAAGTCATATAGAAAATAACAATGTAGCACATAATCGAACGAGGGAGCGAAGCGAAGGAAGTCCATCCTAACACCCTGGAACCTAAATGGTCGCGTACCGTACGGTTTCAGAGTAATTTCCTCCCTCGGACGCTCCGCACATACAAAGAAAGAAAAAAAGAATAAGTATGTAAATTAATGAGTTGAATAAAAAAAGCTATACACATACCTTTCTCCACTTTTCGACACTTTTGGTATCTCCTGTGGCATCCGCATTTAACAGCTCTGTAAGCTCAGACCACTGACGCAGATTCGTTTGGTACGCACGCCACTGATTATACATGTGGCTACTTGTATATATACCGTGTGAGTGAATGAATAAAAAACTATTAACAGTACTTTAGAGTCTCTCTCTGATTGTGGACTGCCATAAACAGGGGTTTTATGGCAGTCACACCCCAGAGGGCTGGAGTGAAGTCCGCGACGCGAGTCGAGAAAGATCTACCCTCCTCTTTCTAATTTGCACGGTGCGAGTGAGAGAGGAGGCGCTCAGTCGCGCGCGAAGCGACTTGTCAGCAAGTTGTGTTGGACGTGCTGGGGTTGGATTATGGAAGGGGGATTATTTATTTGTGTGACAATCCAACCCATGGACCTAGAATACTCAGGACAGGCTGTACGTGATGCGACAGTGAGGGACGGAAAGGCTCTTATGCAGCTAAATTAAGAACTGGTCTTAAAATGGCTGATGATTTGCCATAAACAACCTACTTAATTTGGACTGGGGACACGTGCTCGGAAAATCATCGAAAATCTTTTTGAACGTTTAAGCGAAAGCACGTTCCACTGCCAAGTGAATGCTAAACGGACGGGGCTGAGCGGGAAATGCCCAAGTGGAATGTGCATTGAAATGTGTACAAAAGTATTTCACCCGAGCTCCATGACGTTTGAGGAAATCTTGCCCTAGGATACCATCTGCGCTGCAAGATAGGTTTTCAAATACAAAGAACGTATGCTCGAATTCATAGTCATCATAATTTAACTTTAAAAGTACATATCCAGTTGATGTTACCTGACCACCTATACCTCTAACACATTATGTTTGCTTGTATTATGATATTGTTTGATTTTTATGTACTTTCATACCATGCGATACCAGGTATTTTGTGCCCAATCCCTATTATTATATAGCCCATCCCTATTATTATATTTTAGTAATGCATTACCAGGTTTAAAATACATGGCATAACTTTTTATTGGTGCCTTAACAAGTTATAAGAATTATAGACATGACATGTAATAAGTTAAATGAAATGTATAAATTATAGTTATTGAATAGTTTAGTTTAAGCAATTTTTTTATGTATAAATAATATAATTAAAAAAAAAACAATAGACTGATGCGTACCTATATACGTGATAATGGAGATTAGGCTAAGTATAAGGGCAAATCTGTAGACTTTTTATTGTAATGAACAGTTTAAATTTTGAAAAATTTTGATTTTTTTTTTTTGATTTCGCAATAAAAAATCTGCTTACTATATAAGTAGCTAAACAGCTAAGACGTGAAGTTTCTTGTTTATGGCTCCCTACATTACTTCTTGGCCTTACTTACGCCAAGAAGTAATGTATGAAAACCCTAAGTAAAACCATTATTGTCCGCTACTCTAACTTTTTAAATTTGCTTACTAATATTAAACTGACAAACGAAAATTTACATACTGCCAACCACCACTAGACACTGTAAGCTGCTGACAGAGGCAAACAGGCCAATGTTGAGTCATTCCTCTTTATTGGCCTTTTCTAATTTCACGGGAGCAACAAAGATTTGTGTTCGTATTTTACCTACTTCTTAGACTCAATTTGTTGCTTCACTCCGCACCGCGATGTGATTTCAGCGTGCTGCGTCTCGCTTCCACGCACGCCGAACCTAACGTGTCAAAATGAGTGCGCGCTCATTGAAAAAATGGCATCCTTACTTATAATATTATAAATGCGAAAGTGTGTGTGTTTGTATGTATGTCCTTCTTTCACGTCGCAACGGAGCGTCGTATTGATAAGTTTTTGTGTATGGAGATAGTTTAGAAGCTGGAGAGTGACATAGGCTACTTTTTCCAGCATTATAAGTGAATATTATTAAAATATACATTTCCCACGGGATTTGAACATTTTGAACCCGCAACCACGACCAGCACTATAAGTACGATGTCAATAAAACTACTACAGTTTTAATTTCAAACGAATGGCTATATTAGATTATAGGTGGGTACATTAACGATTTGTGAAACAAATAAACATAACGAATCCGACGAAAAGGCGCTGCCAATATCCAGAGACAACTTTATCTTCAAAGGAATTGGGTCTCGCATATCGAACGCGGTCGAATCACGAGTGTGCATTTCTGCAAGAGACTTTAGCCTAACCATAATAGGGATAATTTATACATAATTATTTGTCCCCAAGAAGTTGACGCCTACCTAAGGATATATGTGAACTAGTTAACTAGGATAGTGAGAACGATTAAATCCTACGCTGTAGTAATACGCTTTATAGTATAATTATAAAATAAAAATACTTTACTTACAATTTCATTGAAGTTTTTTTCTTAGATTTGTTCTGTAACTTAGAAAATGTAAATGTACCTACCCTGTAGGATATCTACTTTCCCTATTATAACACTTGCATTCCGCCCGAAGTATCTGCAAACCTTGTTGCATACATAACATGCCCCATAAATTGGTGTAGTTTAGAATAACGGATGTTGGTTGATTTTTGAATAATATTGTTTTCTAAAATAACAAGACGACTTGCAAATTTTCTTGCCCTTGGTTATCCAAATTATTTCAAAATACAATTAGCAATCATTGAGTAGTAAATCACGTTACATTCAGAATATTCTTCTTGCAGTTGCATTACCTATAACCTAATGATATCAATGAAATGTATCTTAAAAAAAATCTTACTCATAAACGTCCATCAAATATTATATTTCAACTAAAATGCTTTTATAATTAGTATTTATTTGTCACTTTGGTAATTGTGTTTGTGAGAAAGGAGCAAGACACATATTAGTTAAAGAGGTTTGTTAAGTTTCATGCATAAGGGGGTAGGTTAATATGTTACCTACATTATTTCCTACGTTATTTCGGCACTATGATAGTTTCCGAAATGGCACAACGTATCACAAACAGCCGCCAAAACCATTTGTCTAACCGCTTGACAGATCACTTGAAGACGTGAATTTGGTTTTCTACGAGTTTTTTGAAGTGTGGAAATCTCCCGATCCCAGTCCCCGTCCATGTCTCAGCATAATAAACCATCACTTAGTATGATTACATTATGCCACTTCCACTGCCCTTCACGCTGCCATGCTTGCTGCCGTAGTTATTTCTGTGGCAGCGTCGAAGGGCAGTGATCGTTTACATTGCCACTCCTTACTTCTTTTGCGTTCGGCCTTGGGCAGTGCAGAACGACAGTAACGTCAGCTAAATTTAATTTATTTTACTCAAAAAAGGTAGCTCGCAGCCCCGCAATGTAATGAGAATCGCATACTAGTTGTTGCACCATGTAAATGGCCCTTAACGAAAGTGGGAAGGGTGAGAGAAAAGAGTTGTATGCTATATTTCTGTATTGTCACAAAGTAAACAAACATCCAATATTGAAAGTTACATTTAGGGTGTTAAGACCGTGGACGGACTCGATACATAATTGGACGAAATCGACTCGTCCAATTATGGACATAATTGGGCGAAAATAATTGCAAAGATTGGTCGTAAAATCATCATTAAACGGTTCAATGTCCTTATTTTTTTTACGTATGGGTCCGCAATGAAAAACATGAAGTCAACATATTTAGACGACGATAAACATACTTATATAGATAAATAAATACTTAAATACATAGAAAACATCCATGACTCAGGAACAAATATTCGTGCTCATCACACAAATAAATGCCCTTACCGGGATTCGAACCTCCAGGACCTCTTGCTTCGTAGGCAGGGATCGGGCATCGGATTTTCGACTTAGATTTCACAGCCAAGCTTTTAGGATAAATTCCCATCGTTAATTTTGGTAGACCGTCGAAAATCAAAAGGCGTTATGTTACAAAGAAACTCGGTAAATGCATGTAGGTCCTACGTCACTTTGCCTCACAGACGGCAAAGCCTTTATTGCGTAGGAACACGAACCCTCAGGCCGGTTTAGTGTGGGATGCTACATGTCAGCACATTTTCCACCACCCATATCAGTCGCACTACACGCGCTGCCGGAGCTGCTGCCGAGACTCAAGCGGTGGTGAAGTGGCAAAAATATGCTCCTCTGGGACCGGGCTATATTTTTGTCCCTTTGGCGGTGGAAACAGCGGGGTGTTGGGGGGCGGACGCGAAACAGTTTGTTCGTGACATAGGCCGTCGGCTTAGACAAAACGGGGAGGACCCTCGTTCTGAGTCGTTTCTTGTGCAAATACTTTCTATAGCTATCTAGCGTCAAAATGGGATTATGGGGACTTTTGCATTAGGAACGGCTAGGGGCGATAAAAGTCAGAGTTAGGTAATTTTGTGTTGTAGCATAATGTTTAGTGTAGTGAGTTTTAATGTATGGACCTATTGTGTTGATCTTAAGATACGACTTTAATTATGTTAACATTGGTTTTCTTAATATTAAGATATTTTTAAAATGCTTAAGACCTAGTATATCTTATTTCATTATACATTTTCAGTGCCAACGTCGACGGTACCTAAGGGTGGTCGCGTTCTACGCACCTAGGCCTTTTTCTAGGTACACTTTTAAAATGTTCTCAAACGTCCTTACGCCAAGGTGTCTATGTTACCATCAGGCAGGCCGTAAGCTTGCCACGCCGTGATATAAAAAAAACCGGCCAAGTGCGTGTCGGACCACGCACAACGAAGGGTTCCGTGCCATTGATTTACTATATAGAACTAGATACACAATCAGCTGAAAAAAATGGCCGTCCAAAAGAACCGGCCGATTGCATCGGCCGGCTCTTTCGCGTTTAGTCTGGTTTCAACCGTGAGACTTGTTGGTTGTCAGTTATGTCTAAATGTTCAGTCAAACCCTGCGTAAATACCAACAAAAAAAACAAGAAAAAAAGATGGGATTTATTTCTTTAAGTAGGTTCTTTTCATAACGTAACGAAATTTGTGTAAACTCATTGTAATTTAATAGTTTTAAACATGTTTTAAATAATTAATTTTGTTAGTTCAAATGACAAAGTCGCGGAATATAAATCTAAGGAGTCGGTATTAGATACTTTTTGATGATGTCGTTACTTACTTACATAATTATGGTTTTCATTTTAAGATTTCCAAAAATCCTCAGCGACGTGCAAAATGGGCTGCAGTCATAGCACGCGACAGTCGAGATGATTTGACATTAGAAACTTGGGTGGCCTTTTCTATGCATCTGAAGATGTATTTACTGTGTGCAAAACCACTGAAGGTTTTATAAGATGTAATATGCGAATGGGAGTAGAAAATAACATTATCCTAGCAACAAAGGTATTAAAGACATTCTTGAGCGTAAACATTATTAAATCAAGCTCTGAAAAAGACCACATCAACAATCATTGGATTGTTTTAATAAAATCGATAGCTGATCGCTACTTGACTGTACGCTTACATTACATCGCAAAAAAAAGAAAGTGTCAAAGTAAAGGCAGGTCCAAAAAAACAATTATTAAAACTGAATCTATTTCAGCTCTGTCAGCTGCACTGTATGTACTTACGGAAATCTCACCCAACAATTGTTGTGTATATAATATTTGTACATACATTTGAAAGCGTTTATTCCCCACTTGTAAAATAAATAAACCTGATTTATTTGTGCTATTGGTCTTTCTGTTTAAATAAACAAAATATTTTTATAAAGCGACTCCATTCATTCGCTAAACGCTAACTAAAGTTTTGACGTGAGCAGTCAAGTCACATTATGATATGATATGTCTCAATAAACTAAAAAGTATTTAATCTTTGGATGTTGGTTTGCTAATATGGTGCTTAAAGTCTAAAACACTGAGTACTTTTTTTATGAAACATATCTTGATGCAGGTTATAAGTTAACTCTATCAGCAACTACTGAAATGTAGCTAGAGTTGTCATTCTGGGGCACATTTCTTGGCATATTTGTTTGACATTGTGCATCTAGTTCTATATTATACTAAATCAATGTTCCGTGCCTATTAAAAAGGCTTTTCCTTAAGGAAGGCAGTTTTCTAGAAATATCACAAAAACCTGTGTACCGATCTTGTTCAAAACAATTTTCGCTGAAAGAATTTAATAAGCCTCCATGATTTTTTTCATATTTTTAAATTACACGGTTCAAAAATTAGAGGGGGGACACACAATTTTAGTGACTTTCGGGGCGATTATCTCCGACTCTATTCACTTAATCAAAAAAATTGCTGAGAAACCTTATATTTATTTTGAAAGGCCTATGGATTCATGTGCCACACGTGGGCTTGCAATAAAAAAAAATCGACTTTCAGTTTTATGTTCATACATAAAATTGAAAGTGCACCTCTAAAAAATTTTTTTAATGAATTTTATTACAAAACTATGTAGCGGCTAACAAAATACACCTATCCTCAAAATTTTATTCAAATACACCTTATAGTTTTCGAGTAAAATGCCTGTGACATACGGACGGACAGACAGACATACAGACAGACATGACGAATCCATAAGGGTTCCGTCTTTTGCCATTTGGCTACGGAACCCTAAAAAGCTGTTAGCTAACGGAAATATTTGGCACAAATCGTAACAGATGTTTCTAACTCCGTTTTCTATGAGGTTTCAATAAATAATGTTCGATACTGACCATTAGTCACAGCTTCCAATGTTTTATATCAAACCGTATCCGATTAAAAGTAAATACTAGTTAACTACACGCAATTAATAAAACGAAACGAGACGAAAATGCGATAAATGTCAAGCCATCGGCTTCTTTACAATCATTTTGCTTTACAAACTTAGTTTTGCGGGTGGATCTGGCGCTGAATTAACTCCAATTACGTAAAGATTGCTTGAGAAAACATTTAGCTTTTTGTTTAACCACACGCAAAGTAAACGTTGTTGTAATGCAACACTACTTAGGGTACCAAGTTACTTTTACCGTCAATTATTTCACTATAACGCTGGACGCAAGTGAAATTAGTGGGGGGGCTATACGTTAGTTACGAATTTCCTCACGCATTTATAAGTTGGTAAATCCGTGGATCTAGTGCTGCAGTGTTAAGTTGAAAATGTCATATCTTTGTATGAGTTTCATAGTGACATACGCCTTTTTGATTAAGGATGGGTCTTCGAGAGACACTGTTTCGACTTATCTATTCCAAATTTATGCAAATCTATAAATATTTATGAGAAAGATTAGAATTTCGTGTATATCGAGTATGCACTTATTTTGATGGCGGATTTGGTGTTTACGTTGGAAAATTATGTGTGAGAAGTTTTCGTGTCGTAATTGTGTGGTGAAACTAGAGGGACTTAAGAGCGTTAGGAAAAGTAGGAATACGGGTGTACATCGCACATCTCTGGTGTATACTAACCCTTTGAGTACTGGTTTAGATATGTTTGATCCTCCTGAAGACTACAGATATATTTGATGGCGACTGTACAGCGTCAAGTTGTTGGAAGACAAGATAAGTTTAATGTATAATGATACATGAGATGTTATTGTATTGTTTCTCTTTTTAACTGCTTTGTTTGGGACCGGTCATTGTGGCACTCTTTGGGGGAGGCCTATGGCCAGCAGTGGACGTCTTTAGGCTGATATGATGATGATGGAATAATAAACATTAATTTTTAAGGCAATAATACCTTTTTTTCAGTTTGTATCACGTTTATATCAGTTTTGTGACGTCAGATGTGAAGGAGGTCACTTTTTGCTGCTAGCCGATTCAACTTCATTCAAAACTGAACGCTATTCGTAAGAGTATAAAGCCGTTAAACACTTTTTGCAATAGGATATTCTGCAAATAAATTTGTAATAATACCAACCGTTTTGTACATATAATGAATTTAAAAGGAAAACTATCACAGACAAGTAGGCATAAGTAGTTACCGAGTAATAGTCGACCTACTTAATGTGTACTTGGAAAGACCAATTTTCGTACAAATTCGGCCGACGCAACCGCACCGCACGTCGATGTAACTAAGCAATTATAACTGAGCTCTACTGCCGTAGTAGTTCTTCTTACACAAAGGTCAAGATACACTGGTTCATCAATTTTCTCATTAATAATAGAGAAGAAAGGTCATATAATAATAAATTTGCTTTATTTAGACAAATTATAAATAAATAAGTCCCTTGAAACTCATTAAGACTATAATATAAATTTGTCCAGCTAGATCGGACTTTTGGGCCATAGTGCGCGATCTGTTGAGCACACCGAGCTGTTTTGAGGCTAATTTGGCCTTACCCTCTAATTGGCCGCGGAACTGGACTTCACTCGAAATGTAGACGCCAAGGATTCCGATACTGGCTGCGGCAGTCAGGGGAGTGCTCTCAAAACGAGGTGACACGACAAATTTTAACTTCATCGCGGTAAACGCGCAAACCAGTGTCTTGGTAGGGTTAAAACGGACTAAGTTAAGTCGACCCCATTCAGAGATTTCTCGTAGGGAAGTCTCAATTTCAGACACAAGTTTGTTCCGGCTCTCGATGACGATTTCCCGAGAGATATTGGTACCTACTTACCTACTTACAGTAATAAAGTAGGAGATAATAATAATAACCATAACTTGGGGTCTGAACATCAGAGGCGGAGCACCCAAACAAGCCGATTCCCTTCCACCGGCTTACCTAAAATTTATTTTTCGTAAGCCTAGTTATACACCTGGGCTATATTTCACTCAGAAGCTGCTGTGTAAACCATTATATATATCATTGGTGTAAACAAGAAAAACTGATGACGCGTTCACTATAGCCAATTGTATTTTTTTCATCCTGTAACTCTATTTTATTGTATTTATTGTGCGTTGCAGATTTTGTTATTTATTATGAGTTCCGACTAAGAAAATACTAATATATGTGTTAGTTATATTTTTTATCTTGTTTACTTTTAGTTTATCTAGAAATTTGTTTAATACGAAATTGTTAAACTATACAATGTATGTGTATAATGTATCTACATATAATAAATGTGAAAGTTCGTTGACAACCTCAACCTCAGTGACACATAATAAGTAGAGCTTGAAGGAAATTGTATTTATGCAACATACATTAAAAACTTCAATAGCGCGATGCAGAACTTCACCAATTTCCACGCATTTAGAAGGTCATTCTCCAGATTTTTGTCAGCGTCTGAACTCCAACAAACCATATTAAACGTATAAAAAAGTTTAATTGAGTTACGGTGATAAAGTCGTCTTTACTTTACGCAACAGCGCGCCATCTATCTGTTTATTAATACGACAGCCCAACGAAAAGGATGTTTGTCTGTTTTTGTCTAGGTATCATGGGAAAACTATCGAATGGATTAATATGCAACTTTCACTAAAACGTTTAATGGATCTTCGGCCTTAAGGGTGCAAAAGGGTTAAAAAATGGGGTTGAAGTTTGTATGGGAACCCCTTGAATCTATGAGCTAAAGACTTGAAAATTGGCAAGCATATACTTGACTAGAAATTAAAAAGAACCCTATTCAAACTTTCAGCAAATCTGTATTTTCTCGCAAAAGGCAGGCTTACTCTTCGATGACGACCAATGGTTACCCAATGGTTGATTTGTTGATGGCTGTGAGTTGGAACCCAAGGGATGAGGTTTTTTTGTTTTATTCTATCAGTTTATTTCGTTTTTTTTTGGTAAACGATCAGTTATTGGTTTTTTGTTTAATTTTGAATAGAAATCAATTTTTCGTAGTATTACAGCCGCGAAAAACTCAGTCCCCGGAAAAAACAAAGCTTAAGCATTAATAACAATATTGACGGTTGTGGAATAGCAAAGGAATATACATATAGTTCTCGTAACTTAAAAATAGTTTGTCACGTGCTCCTTTAGGAAAACGATTATTCTAGTTTATACAAGTTTATTCTAGGAAATGGGGAATTTCGCGCAAATGGAAAGCCAATTTATGAAAGATTGTTACATAAGTTTTTCTAAATATCACGCTGTTAGCCTGCGAATGTCTAAAGGCGTTTTGTGTGGTCGTCGAACCACCTTAAGATAGATATTTGTCAGGCTGTATGTGGTCGATATCGTCTGTCTAAAAAGGGTTAAAGTAAATATGATCTTCATCTTCAGCCTCAAATAAATCTCATGGTTGGTTCGAATGACATCATAAAAAAATTTTAGTCATCATCCCTATTGTATGGGCCCGGTCAGAACAGAACGGTATATTTTTTCCGTTGTTTGGCGCTAACAATACGAGTATACATATAGACTAGATAGCATGAATAGAACAAAATGTACTTTGTATAGGTAGAAAGCCGCTTTATAAAATTACGGAGGCAGTATTTACTTTTAATTATGAACACGATATTTTCCTCTTTAAAGATATTTTTACATTCCTTATTTTCTGCTGGCGGAAGGTGCAGAGACGGCAAAAGTTGGTGAACAGGTATCTCTGGGACAAGGACCAGATCTATAGGGTGCAGTTTTGAACTAAGTACTAAGCAGCCAGGAGTATCAAGGAGTAAAGGAAAATTTAAGTTGTAATAAAAGTAATTAAAATGAATAGTGCCCCGAAAAATAAAGTTCCATTCGCCAAAAACTGCATTATTGTACAAGATCTGACTTTTTATCTAAATTACCATTTAATAGGTATGTGAATATTTTCATATTTTGTATTCATAGAAATTTTATTGTTACTTGCAGAAGTACTTTTGTAAAATTTGTTTTTTTCGGCTGGGGGAAAATTCCCAATAACTGGGAATATTCCCATGGTTCCCTGGAATATTCCCATTGTTCCGGGGAATATTCCCAGGAACATTGGGAATTTACTTTTGCGGATAAATTACAATGGTTGATGTCTTGGTAAAAAAATCAAGGGCCCAAGTTATCATGGAATCCCTGATAGCAAGATATATACCTAAACGTACACAATTGTTTACACCGAGAAATTAATATTTAAATGGTGCATTTTTATTCCACACATTCATAAAAATATCCTTATTTATCTAGAATAGAATTCAGGAATACCTTATCAAATTGACGAATGCCTTGTGACTAAGTTTAACTTAAGTGTATCCCTCTCTCTTTTTTTTTTCAATCAAATATACCCAGTTCCGACGATCGATTTGCACGTCAGAATCGCTACGGTCCTCCATCAGGGTTTCCCCTGACTTCGACCTGACCAGGCATAGTTCACCATCTTTCGGGTCCCAGCATCTGTGCTCAGAGCGCGCCTGCATTCACTGATTGGAAACGAGACGCCTCGGGAGTGCGGGAACGGAGACGTACCCCGCTCCATCCTCCCTGAGCGCGCGACAAGCGCACGCCTTCACTTTCGTTGCGCCTTTCAGTTTAAATGTAATCTCAATGACTCGCACACATGCTAGACTCCTTGGTCCGTGTTTCAAGACGGGTCCTGCGAGTGCCCGAAACTGGATCATCGCAGACTGAGACGCGCACAGTCCGAGACACACGGCTGCGACAACAATTTCGACGCACAAAAGTCCGCACTCGGGCAGAACTCCTGCGATATATACGTCGAACAATTTGCGTCGGGCCGGACGCGTATGAACGCGTGCGCGTTTCGTCGTAATACCGTCAGACAGCCGGCCGGCGGAACCGCAACGGTCCAACGGCCTAAAAGGCAATTGGACTCCCGTACGGAGCTCAGGCCGACGTCTAACGGGTCGCGATGTATTACTAAGGGAGAAGTGCACGCCGTCCGTGAACGTCGACGGACGCGACCCGTGTCACATGTGCACCGTGAGGCGACACGTAACATCGAGGCGCGCGCCCGTACGCCGCGGAATGACGATGAATCTCCCCGTTCGTTCATTCGAGTTTCGCAGGTTTACCCCTGAACGGTTTCACGTACTCTTGAACTCTCTCTTCAAAGTTCTTTTCAACTTTCCCTCACGGTACTTGTTCGCTATCGGTCTCGCGGTAATATTTAGCCTTAGATGGAGTTTACCACCCACTTAGGGCTGCACTCTCAAGCAACCCGACTCTGAGGAGTGTCCCTCTCGCCGCCGCCCTACGTCGCTACGGGCCTGGCACCCTCTACGGGAAAACGGCCCCGTTCAAGACGAACTTGGACAGTAGTCGCGACGACGAGAAAGCGGAACCTCCCGAACACCACATCTCCCGCGACCAGTGACGACCGCGGGATTCAGTGCTGGGCATTTTCCTGTTCGCTCGCCGCTACTAAGGAAATCCTGGTTAGTTTCTTTTCCTCCGCTTACTAATATGCTTAAATTCGGCGGGTGATCCTCCCTGATCTGAGGCCAACGATAAAAATTGGAGGCAGACACGATATCCGGTCAGCGCTACGACGACGACAACAACGGCACACGTCGTGGACGGCGTCGATGCGCTCTTCGGACGTCGAGTCCGCCTACGCGAGCGCGCGCGCGCGACGTGCATACACATATATTTCATATAACAACGCGTTCACACCTATAATATTATGTTTCACATATCACACAGTGTGTACGCGCGTATACGATATATGTGACAAAATCACATCACACGCACGCCCATACGTCTATAAATATATATTATTATATTTATACATTTTTAAAAGGACTATTGACAAATTGATGTCAATCGAACCTCCATAAGCGTACATATTTTTATAAAATACATACGCAATGTGATAAAAGTATATTTATTTATGCAGCCGGCCCTCAGACAGGAGTGGTCCTGGATGTGTCTCCACGGACCGCAATGTGCGTTCGAAATGTCGATGTTCAAATGTGTCCTGCAGTTCACACTATGACGCGCAGTTAACTGCGTTCTTCATCGACCCGCGAGCCAAGTGATCCACCGTCCAGGGTAATAGTTTTAATATACATATTACACGCTGGTAATACAAAACGTCAAAATTTAATATGAATAAATGATGAAAAATGTAAACATTTTTACCGCATTTCACACATTCCGACGCACAATAATGCACAGTACGATCGCACAGTTGACGAATTCGCGCGAGTATAAACACGTCACACAGAGATGTAGCGGAGAGAGATGTAACTGTAACGGCGCGGATTTATGCCGGTCGAAGTCGCTCAATCCACACTCCGTGTGCGTGTCACAACCGCTTTATATAACGCGACGCGAGATCGATATGTATGTATCGATCCCTCCTGTGCGATGACGATATGCGTTGTGCGACGTGTATGCGTTTAACACCTTTTCGATGTTTTATTGTAACGGATTATTTGTTGTTTTATATATATATATATATATAAACAAACGTTAATGATCCTTCCGCAGGTTCCCCTACGGAAACCTTGTTACGACTTTTCATTCGTGCGCTATAGACCTTATGCTGTTATCTCAAATTGCATATTGGCCTGACTTCTTGCTTTGAAGGCACCTAGATTGTAGTTCTCAGGAAATACAGATGAAGGGAGCGAATTCCATTCTTTAGCAGTTCGCATTAGGAAAGATGAGCCAAATTGCTTTGTGCGATTATACGGTACGCTGACACCATAAGGATGCATTTGCTCCCCACCCTGGATGTTTGGTGATGGATATAAAATCACCGTCTTCATCGTCTTCATCGTCTTGTCGTTTCTCTTTGCTCGCGAACAATGCAGTGATGTGGTAAATAACACCCTGACACCGGCCGCTCCACTTCAGTCATATGTCCTAAGCAGCATACTCTTCCAAGAAATGACGATATTGATCCTTCAAATTTGAACTTTTATTCAATTTCTTCTCTAAACTAAGAAAACGTCTCATAGCTATAGGATATGAGTTGCCGAGAGACTCCTCGGGCTTTTCCTTGAATGGCATCATTACAGAGAATCGACCATTAGGTAAACGACTAGTATTTTCGACGTAGTGAGTTTCACAGAACTCTTCGTCCACAGATAAAGACTTACAATCAGAAGGCAAATCTTCCACCTCCCAAAAGCGTTTTAGAGAGTCATCGACATCTTGTAGTGACGTCCTGTGCCTTGTAGTGGCTAAATGACAGTTGATGTTATTTTGGTAGTAGCTTTCTCCTGTTAGTCCAGCTACTATCCATCCCAGTTTGCTATCTTGTAGGATTGGCTTGTCCTTGCCTAATTTTATTTGCCTTGAATTAATAATTTCGAAAAACTTGTCAGCACCTAACAAGATATCAATCTGTGATGGCTTGTAGAATTGAGGATCAGCCAGCTCGACGTCGCGCGGCATATCCAATCTTTAGACATCAACTTCAACATTGGGTAAGTTGCCTGTGATTGTCGGGATAACCAAACAATCAGCATTGAATGAAAATGAATTAACGCGCGATTTTACCCTTATTTGAACACGTTCAGTTATTTCTGTCTCTTTATTATTGATCCCAGAAATTTTAAATGAATTTTTTTTTTTTTGGAGGGTAGGCCTAACCTGTTCCTTAAATTTTGTGTCACGAAAGACGACTGGCTCCCAGTATCCAGCAAAGCACGAGCAAGGTAAGTCGAATTACTATTAGGACAACAAACTTCAACCAGAGCTGTACACAATAGTACTTGACCAGCCGTGCCAGTCGACAAATTACTTGATGTATTTATTTTGTCCGCTACATCTGTAGTAACAATATTATTACTGGTTACCTTGTCACAATGCAAGAGCGAGTTGTGTTTCTTTCTACAACTACGACAGGAACCCTTCAGAGTGCATTGAGAACCATTATGGCCAGTACGCAGGCAATTATTACACAATTTGTTTTTTGAAACTTCAACAAGTCTATCTTCGAGACTCATTTCCTTGAACTTATGGCACTGATAAACATGATGGCTCTGCCCGCACACCAAACACGGCTTGATTCGTGGTCCCTCTACAGAAGTGACAAAAGATTTGGGATATTTATTTTCCTTTTGGACATTTTTATTATCGTTAGAACGACTAAAATACATTGTCTCCAAAACATTTGCCCTATTCCGCAGAAAATCTTTAAAATGATCCAAAGTGGGTACATCTGACGAAAATTCTGTATTTTCTTTAGTTGAGGAGAGACGTGAAAAGCTGCCCTTGTACTCCTCCCACTTTGCATTTGTTTTGGGATCTAACTTCGCCGAGACCAAAAATATAACTAGAGGGTCCCAACCCTTGGTAGAAATACCCAACGCGTCCAATGAACTTAAGTTTTTCGTTACAGTATCTATTAGATACCTCAAAGCCTTGAAAGACTCCTTTTGTATAGGATTAACACTAACGATCGCGTTTAAATGATTATTTATTAAAATATTTTTATTATCGTATCTTTCACACAATGTTTTCCACGCTAGTTCGTATCCGCTGGCAGAAAAGTCAATTGATCTTATTACTAAACTCGCACTTCCTTGAAGTGAATTTCTTAAATAGTGAAACTTATTCACCGGTGCAATCGAATCATTACTATTGATCAATGACTCAAACAAATCTTTAAATTCCAACCAACGCGTATAATTACCATCATATGTTGGCAAATTTATGGTTGGCAAACGAATCGTACGTACGTAATAAGTACAGTACTTATCATGGCAAGAACCCGATTTAAATGAGTCACTGTCCTCACTGTCTTTTACTGAAAACGTATCAATTATGTCTTGAGCTAATGCGATTTGCGAGTAAAAAATACTTTCAGTTTGAGTTCTTTCTAAAATCTGTACCTCTGACTCGGGCGAAATATCTTCATATTGGGACCCGCGGAGCCGTGATGCACGTGTTAAACCGTACTGCACCGATCTCCGAGATCCAAATGGGCTTCGACGTCGCACCTTACGAATAAAGCGCGACTAGTAAAGTCACATTGTTTAGAGCCTCCCGACTCTCGGGGCTCCACAGTGAGCATATCCTTGCCGGATTCGGCTAAAAAGTAGCCTATGTCACTCAGGGTGAATGTAGCTTTCCAATGGTGAAAGAATTTTTGAAATCGGCACAGTAGTGTTTGAGTTTATTCATTACAAACATACACACACAAAAATACAAATCTTTCCTCTTTATAATAGTAGTATAGATAGACATAGACCCGTGCGAAGACGGGGCGGGTCGCTAGTAACTATATAAAATTACAATATCACAGAAGTATAAAATGACAATGTTAGAGTAGAAAACCTATTCTTTGCTCTTGTAGGACGCTATGACCGCCAAACATCCATGTCCAGCATGTATAATCGTTAACCTAATAAGTGTTTGTTTTACGACAGACTTGAAAGGGTTACTATGTTTGGTAATGTGCTTCGGAATATTTACCTTGATGAAAGTATCAGGCCAGTTGTTGCTGTCCCTGTGTCCAGCATACAGCATGTTACAGGCCAGCACGAACACGAGCGGATTCCCTTTGCTCTTAAACGCAGCGCCCTGCTCTCTCTTCAACAGTGTGCACATATTAATAAAGGTATAAAGTGTTGTCGCTCATTCAGCACCACCCAGGGGACACGAAAGTGTTGTCGCTCATTTAGCACCACCCAGGGGACACGAAAGTGTTGTCGCTCATTTAGCACCACCCAGGGGACACGTGCAACCCCCTCTTCTCTAACATATTTTAAATGTAGGATTCTCAAAATTGTTGCAGCTGATACACCAACTAATGCAGATAATTGTTTCTTTTTAAGTCGAGCACCTTCTAGTACGAGTTTTTCAACTTTTTGAACGATATCCGACGATGTGACTTCAATGGGACGTCCTGGGCGAGGGTCGTCTTCAATTGACTCTCTGCCATGTTTGAAGAGGCCATGCCACTTGTAAATCATGTCAATCATTCATTATAAGTTGCGGAGGTTTTCCTTGCTTCGAAAGAAATTTTATCACGGCACGATATTCAATTTGCTCCATAGGCGCACGTTTATTCCGAATTAATTTGTTTGAAGAGCGATATCTTTAAAACAAATCACGGTTTTGAATTGACATTTATATTTTTTTTTCCAAAGAGTTCTCATACCAGATAAGCAAAGAGGTTTTGTACAATTTTACCTCCTTCTACTTCATTCCGCGGACTTTTGGACCTCCCCTCGTAGGATGGGATTTAATGATAACAGACGCTCAGTCGCGCGGGAAGCGACAGAGCAGCAAGTTGTGCTAGACGTACTAAGTTGTGTGCACTCACGGTTGATATTTCTTTGAACTTGATATCTGTTCTAAACCTGAGATAATTTGAGATTTGAAAGTATTCCCATTAAAAAAGCAACTCTATGTCTAAGGTTCTCCAATATCTATACAGACAACCCTTCAAAAATATCTACACATACTTCTTATGTCAGTGGCAATAAGGACTGTGGATAGATATTTTTGAAAGGTTCGCCAATATCTATACAGACATATTGGAGAACTCGACTGTACAAGATTCGGTCACATTAAATAATCTCAACTCATCAATCTCCTCATATTGTTATTCCAAAGGAGCCGGGGTCCGTTTTGACACCTAATCCCAAGATTTGGCATAGGCACTAGTTTTACGAAAGCGACAGCCATCTGACTTTCCAACCCAGATGGAAAACTAGATCTTATTGGGATTAGACCGGTTTCCTCACGATGTTGAGACATCGATTTTGAACATAACCGGATGTATTCTCAACTAGCGATCCGCTCCGGATTCGCACGGATACTATATTATACATATAAACCTTCTTCTTGAATCACTCTATCTATTAAAAAAAACCGCATCAAAATCCGTTGCGTAGTTTTAAAGATCTACGCATACATAGGGACAGACAGCGGGAAGCGACTTTGTTTTATACTATGTAGTGATAGTGATACTCGTAGTGATAATCTTTCATAAAGTAAATACACGATCGACAGAAAAATGTTCGTCTAGTTTTGCATGTACTGCACAAATTATTCTAAGAAGCCGGTCACCCGCCGATCGCTGCGTAATCTTATAGTTGTATTTTGAACTTTAAGATCTATATGTTAAGGTCGACTTTTAAATATATTATTTCAAAATGTAGCAAAATATCTACTGGAATGTAATGATACGTTCATTCACTGGACGAATATACTGGGTCACAATATTATTGAAATAATTATGTTTATCGTGCTGTCGTGAGAGCACAGAACGTACTCCTCTCGTCTCAGCGGAGCGATTACGACTGACTCCGCCCGCGAACAAGAGGCAAGAGGACAGGCGAATCTGAGTGTTACTAGTCTAAACTGGCTCTGTGAGCGATCGACCTCGCGAGTCCGTCTTTTTTTTCGTAAACTGAATTGACTAAGCAATTCCATATAAGTATCGGACCTTTTTACAAAATTTCACGAGAACAGGCCACATAATTGTATCTTTACCTACTGTTTTTATTAGTCAGTTAATTTACATGGTTTACTTAAATAAAAATTGTACTTGTATACTAGTTACCAAGTAATAATGTATTTTTATATTTAGATGAATATTATAATAGACATATCTTTACCTTTTTTGCCTGAACCACAGATAGAAATCGTTGAAAACAGGAGCGGAAAAATGATAGGACACATGTTGCGCCACGATGACTGAACTCATTCAGTTCACACATCGACAGGATTAAAAGAAAAATCGGCCAAGTGAACAATTCAAACCGTATCACACGTAACGCATACCGTGTGATGCAACGGGCGCTAAAATAAACCTTAAAACAAGTCCAATACGGTTTGGAATCCCGTTTTAAAGTCAAGACAATTTTTCCTCAGTCATCAACTACTTGTTGAGACGGTTCCAATGAGCTCAAATATGACTGGGTTATGTATGATATAGTTTAGGAGTTGCTCTGCCTAGCACACTAGGTTTTATGTCGGCGAAAATGTACTGAAACGTCACGTAAAACGCGACATAAAGCCTAGTGTGCTAGCCCCCCTGGCCACCTTCTGTCTCCATTATCAGATCAGCTCGGTGGTACAGTCAACTACAAAGAGATGTATCCAATTTAATCTTACAAAATGACGTATTCCTGTTGAGTAGCCATAGAATATGGCAAATATAGTATCTACCGAACCTGACAGAAACTTTTTGTTGCCATGTATACTATACATCATTTTGTAAGATTAAATAAATTGGATTCTCCACTGTACCATTACATTGCACTGTCACCAAACTTACATAAGTATGCCAAATTTCAGCTCAATCGGTTGAGGACAACTGCTTTGCTTTGAACAGAGTTATTTTAACCTCCCTCGTACACCGCGCGAACTTACGGGAAATCATATTGGCCCTCACTGACAGAGCCCTCCGTTCCCTTTCTATATCCATATTGTCTTTTAAGTCAGCTGTGACAATATGACCTAGGTATTTAAAGCGTGCAACCGTTTTGTAGGCCATGATCAGTAAGTACACATAAGGCCTGCACACCCACTATGTTTCCTAGCTGTATTTTTGTGTAGGTACCTATTTGACACGAGTACATTACAGTACGATTACTGTTAGTTAACCACTGACAGATAGTTTGCCTTCATTTAATTTTCATCTTTAATGTCATACAAATAAAGCAATTTTCTTCAAAAACGAGATAATCGTAGCAGCAACCTAAATCCATTATTATACTGGACGCGCGAATACATTCGGTTTCTACGCGGATGGATTATGCATGTGCAGATGTTTATCATACAAAAACATGGTATAACAAAACAGGTACTCTCTTCCGAGACTCGCGAACCACGTGACTGACACAAGCCTACGTCATCACGCTGTTAAGTGCCGTTTGATGACGTAGGCTTGTGTCAGTCACGTGGTTCGAGTCTGGGAAGAGAGTACCTGTGTTGTTATACCATGATACAAAAAGATATGATAGATTCATATCGCAAGTATTTTTACCTGTGAAGGCGCCTGCTAGTCGTACGTCCAATCGGATATGTTATTAACATTCCTTGGCGATGATATTATTATATACTATGATAATATCCTCGTACGTTAAATAATCTATGACTACGTTCGATAGATTCGTAGTAACTAAGGGTAGCTTGCACCAAACTAACTGTATGCGGTATTCGTTAAAATCTGATTGTATTGAAAGTTAATTTTGTATTAAGCAGTTACGCTGCTAACGAAATTATACATTTTTAAGGTTTAAGATCATTTAATCTCATAAAGAATTTTACAATGCACTTACATGAGATAAACACACAATTAAAAACAAAAAATTGTTTTGAGTGCACAAAGACACAAAAACTATTAAGTAAAAAAGGGTACTTGCACATAACATAATGATCGAGTGCCGCTTTTTAAATAAAGGAAAAATTGAAAGATGCAATGCTCCGAGCCGGATTCAAACCGGCGACCACAGGCATTCATGGCCCGTCGCTACTAACCAACTGAGCTACCGGAACAATCCGGTTCGGGCACCAAATTCTTCAATCAGTTCCTTCCTACAACGCCTTAGGGAGGCGTGTAGCGACATCTACCAGAATTAATTTAGTATGGGGTGGCGCATCGTTACTGACGATTTCTCAATATAATTTGAGACGTTGGTGCCGTTAAGAAGCCTAAGTCTTCTGGTAGATGTCGCTACACGCCTTTGCGCATGCATTAAATTTTTAAATTTTTCCTTTATTTAAAAATGTATTGAAAGTTTGTCAAGTTTCTATGGGATGACAGCTGTTGGCGCCATATTTAACGTTGATCCGTCGTGTAATAAGCTAACATAACAAATGCTACGGTAGCCTAGTGGTTCAGGCATGCGGCAGTCGTGGGTTCGAACCCCGGCTCGTACCAATGAGTTTTTCGGAACTTATGAACGTGATATTTACCGTTTGCTTTTCGATGAAGGAATCGTGAGGAAACCGGTCTAATCTCAATAAGGTCTAGTTTTCCCTCAGGATGGAAGGTCAGGTGGCAGTCGCTTGTAAGGAAAGTCACCTCACACAAGTTTTTGAAGTGAAAACTTCTTTAGCAGCGCATTGCATTTTTTGTGATGGGGGTTTTTTTTAAAACTCGCCACAGGTCACGTGACCGTAAGATGTCACGTGACCGTGAGATTCGAGAGATACTCGCAACAGGTCACGTGACCGTAAGATTCGACAGATTGAAAATTCGTAAGACGAACACGTGACCTGATCGAAAAACTGTTACAATTTCCGCGTGTCGGTCCGAAGACCTCACTAAATCATTCAATCGGTAGTAGCGACGGGCGGTGTGTACAAAGGGCAGGGACTTAATCAACGCGGGCTTATGACCCGCGCTTACTAGGAATTCCTCGTTTATGGGGGATAATTGCAAACCCCAATCCCCAGCACGAAGGAGTTTCAACGGGTTGCCCGGGCCTCTAGGCCAAGGTGCGAAGCCGGGGCGGGTCGCTAGTATATACTAAAGGAGGTCAATATCGTAAGAACATTGTCAAATAGTCCTCAAATACCAAGAACTAAGGGTATCACATAGTTTAGCGAATTTGCGAGTTGAAGTGCCAGTCATTTACACCGTGTCCAATAAGTTCGAATACAGTTATGATCCTTAATGAAATAAATGTACGCGTAGTTTATGTTATGAAAATTATATTAAATGAAAGCCACATTTATATACAATATTTACAACAAATGTTTTGGAATTACTCCACCTTTAACTTTTTTTACAAGTTTCAAACGTTTCTCAAAAGAGTCACAAGCGGCACGCACCGCATCCATCGGCATATCGTCCCAAATTTGCAAGATAACCTTTTTAAAATGGCTCAGGTTTGCGACTTTATAATTATTTAGCTTCGAGAGCATGTATGAACCCAAGATACTTAATACAACATAATTAAATACAATTTGCGAAAACTAAGCTTATGACAAGTTGGATTGAAAAATAACGCCTTGTTATTATGACTTGCAATTATGTTGGTGGCACTGGTTGGTTTAAGGCGTACTATGTCTTTGTCTCTGTTTAACCCATGCAACCCTTGGACGCATCACCAGCCTTCACCCAGGCATTGATGGAGTGAGCAGAGTAGCTGATATCCAAACCAGCAAATGCATTATCAGGAGAGCCTTCAATCGAATCTGCCCTCTCCCACTGGACAATGATCCTGTTGAAAGCCATGACTTTCAACGCCGGGGGGCATGTTGAGTATTCATAGCTACGAGTACCACTGGACCTCCGAGGGGTGAGGCGCCGCGCGGGGGACGCAGCTGCATCAAAAATTGCATGTCACTCTTCGCCGTTCGCTGTTAACGCGCGCACATAGACTTACGCCCTTTTAGTTAACAAGTGGACTAGATATATGTACCAAATTTGTAACGTTTTGCATTAAAAATCATTGAAGTTAACAGACTTTGATATTTTGGTGGGAATAGTTAATATTTTTCTAGTTTCTCGAGTATGGACGAGTATTTCACGACCACGTACCGGAAGGCGTGGCGTGGGTAGGCCCCCGACAAGGTGGACCGATGACCTGGTAAAGGTTGCGGGAGTCCGCTGGATGCGGGTGGCGCAGGACTGGTCGCTTTGGCGATGTACTTTCGCATAACATCACATAGGCTACCTCTCACGGAGCTGAACAGTTAACAGTCGCCTCGTCCACCCCTACTAGCGACCCTTTCCCTCACATTAAAGTTACCATGATCAATTCATTCAGCTAAGGTTTCTCCGCTCCGCTAGGCTAACTCACATGGATACACACCACGCAATTGTATTCCCGTAACAACACAGGCTTAAGCGATAGCTAATTATTAGAAACTATTCCACACCTCTGAGATTAAGCTAAATGATTGCGGCGACGCTTCACCTCCGTAAACGTTTGGCACGCCACTGTGAGCTACGCTAGTATCAGTCATGTTGGATCAACTGTCCGTTTTATTACCCGCAGAAGTTTTGACAATATTTTAGATAGCTACACAACATGTAAAGCGGAGTCTTAGTAATAGGGTCCCTTTTTACCCTTTGGATACGGAACCCTAAAACGTTACGTACGTTAGCTACGCTGACGATATGGCGCTGCTGGGCCCATCAATAGGGGCCCTCGAGATTTTGGTTGGCATTTGTGAGAGGTACGTGGAGGCCCACGGTCTCAGATATAACTCTAAGAAAAGCGAGCTACTTGAGTTCTAGGCAGGGGAACTAAAAGCCGAAATCTGTACCACCGCTTAAACTTGGAGGAACGGACTTGACTAAAGTCACGAAATTCAATTATCTGGGGCACTGGGTCACCGAGGACCTCTGAGATGATCTTGATGTGGAGCGGAAGCGTAGGGCATTGGCAGTGAGGAGCAACATGTTGGTCCGCAGGTTGTACGAAGGATGTCAAAATAACCCTTTTTAAGGCATTTTGTCAGACATTCTACACGTGTAGCTTGTGGACCAAGTGCACGCAGAGAGCTCTCAATGCCTTACGTGTCCAATAAAATAATGGTTTCAGGATGTTGTTGGGGCTGCCTCGCTTTTGCAGCGCATCAGGCATGTTTGCAGAGGCTAGAGTTGATAGTTTTCAGGCTGTACTTCGTAAACGAGTTGCCTGTGCAAAGATAGTTTTATTGGCGAGTAGGTATGTTGCCGGCGAAAAAGTAAAAATATTGGTCCTTCTATTTACGTATCTACAACCTGCACGTAGTTTATTCGGAAAAATAATCATTCGCTTTTTTTTTTTTTGCCAAGTCACTAAATATATCTTTATAACGAGCTAACACTAAAGAGCGAGAGTAAAATCATACAAAAAATATTTTTTAAACGCGTAGAGGTATTAAATTGAAATTCAAATCAAATACTCAGGTCTATAGTACCTTTAGCTGTAGCAAAACGAAACTTTTATGTCCACGCAATCATATAATTATAAGTCGCATAATTTAAAACTGAGTAGGTGCTTTAGCTAATATATTGACTGTGACGAGTTTTTACATCGGAGTATACGTTTAATATATGATTGAAATGCAATGAAAGTAACAGCAGTCGGTGCTTATATCCGTTTGGGAGCCACGATTCCACAGAAAGACACACAGATATACCTATATTCCATGAACTAATGTTATTGTCCAATTGTGTAAATGAGAATGCTATTAGAGATTTGCAATACCTATATTATGAATTACGAAACAAGTTAATTACGAATCTTGTATTAATTGGGTTTGATTTTATTGCGAATCTCTATTGAGTAACGTTTGTAAAAAAGATGCCATGTAAAAAAGAGGCCAAGTCTCGAAACTCTTTCACCGTAAAAAGTTGTGAGATATTTCGTAGAGCCAAGACTCAGGCATTCTTATTCATCTAATATCTCATATAAAATTCTGCAACTTGGCAATCATACAACTTTACTGCATTTATAGATTTTTGCATACCTTAAACTATGTAGTATTGTGTGATTGCCTAGTCAAATAACAAACCGAGACACGCTGTTGATGATTTCAGAAAATGGGGAACACGATGAAACAGCCCAGTTTTCTCTATCTTGATGGTTCTCAAGTCAAATGTTTTTGTCTACACACATGCTGTCCGTACATATTTGTTTGGAGCGTTTTCACCTATATGTAATGTTGCTTCATCAGAGCAGGTCTCAGCCAGGCGGAACCGGCATTGGCCGAATCACGCGTCGGCCGGCGCGCAGTCCGGCCGATATCGGCCCTCTCCTAAAGCGTGTGAACCCGATCACAACTGTTAATGACTATCTTAACTTTTTCATCGCCAAAGACGGCCATTCACGTCATCGGAAAATCGTGAAATGTGAAATCTCTGGCGGCAGAGCCGTAAAATAAAGATAATACCAAACATTATAAAATAGTTTTAGAAGTGGTTTTTTTTGGTTGGACGGTCGTCATTTGACGTCGGTGGCGTCCGTGGCACGGCGAATCACTTCGTCAGCTGGCGGACGATAGGATAAAACGAGATGGTGAGGTAGGCCACAGCGAAATGTCATCCCGCTCGAATGTGGAGCAGCCCAACTGGGGAAGTACCTCCGCCTTGCAGAAGACCACAGCCATAATAACACTACTACTTGCTCTGTAGTAGTTGTGTTCCTGGAGGTGAGCAAGGTCGCCAGAGCTCCCGAGGATGCGTTGTGTTGAGAGCGAGGGCATTTGTTCCTTCAGCGGTCAACACGGCGAATCCTCAAAAAAATCAAAGGTCGGCAACGCCCATGTATCCTTTGGAGTTGCAAGCGTCTATAGGCTGCGGTGTCCGCTTACCATCAGGGCCGTACGCTTGTTTGCCACCATCATTGTATAAAAAAAAAAAAAAAAACTAACCAATATCCACGTTACAGTACAAATCTTTATTTACAAAATAATAACATGAAAACACAGTTAATCATTTTAAAATAAATGTAGACAACAGGCGGTCTTATCTCTAAAAAGCGATCTCTTTTAAGCGAGGTTCTTAATATAGTTAACTGCACATCCACCACAGCGCTGTGTTATCATATATTTGGCAACTAGCTTCATTGACAGCTAAGTGTCACTTGTATGGAAACACAGCTGAACACCTCTCTAGAGTCAACCTGTAATATAATAATATATATATGTCTATTTTGTACCTTCTGTAATAAATAATATTTACCAATCCTAATTTATTTCTATGGCATCGAAAACGAAATAAAAAAAAAACAAGGATTAATAGGGGTGTAGGTTTGAAAATTATTATTACTCCAAAAGAAAGAAGGCAAAAAATATGCCTAGTGACGAAAATCCCATGCAGATACCTCAAAGAATTACGAAGCTACAACCGTTTTAATATTGCTTGTTAGAGAGAGAAAATGAAAACAGTGTGTGACGTCACGTTACGGGATGCAGCCGGGGGGCCGCGTCGACGGCGGCGCCGAACACGATGGGCACATCACATTGCCGTCTATTAGTGACGTCACAATCTTCCAGCGTCATCGTTTCATATGAAGTTGCGTTTTGCGAAAAAGGGACAGAACACACCCCTTCTTAAAACTTTGGACACTTATAACTTCGTGATTATTTAACCGTTTGCGTTGATTTTTTCTCCATTTGACTACATTTTTAATCCTATTTCGAGAAAATATGACATATTGATTATTTTATTTAGTGTCTATAACCCCTATTCCGTTCGGGAACGTTAGCGTAATTATAATTGCCTTCATCATCATCATCATCATTCAAAGAAGTATACTGCTAGACATTACCTTACCACACCATAATCGATCGATCGACGTCGAACTAACTGGTAGACCGTACAACATGATTCAACCGTTTTTACCATCGTAAATATCAAATAATACAGTCACAAGATAACACCACAGCCCATTCACTAATCAATACGCACATGTAACAATGTACATGCATATTATGGTAGCTTGTAATTGTACATGGCAATGGGCATGCGTAGCGCGATGGGCTGCTGGTCCATTCTGAAACAGTTCCGCTTTGATATTGCAATTGCGAAAAAAATTACATCATCGGGCCTTTAATAGCATATACCCAATGTCAGATCACCTGCGTTACTGTAGAGTTGGAATATGTAATATGAAAATTTTATTTCAGATCCTTTCAAGAGGTCATTAGCATTACCATTAGTTCCACTTTTCAATGTGCCTTTACTAAACGAAATCCTTGACGTACCTACTTATCGTTAAAAAGTTCCGTAGTATGTGGTCCACATAATATAGGTCATGTGTGGTTTTTGTCAACATTATCCAATGGCCCGTACCAAGCAGACCGCTCGTAAATCCACCGGTGGGAAGGCTCCCCGCAAGCAGCTCGCCACCAAGGCGGCCCGCAAGAGCGCGCCCGCCACCGGCGGAGTAAAGAAGCCCCATCGCTACAGGCCCGGCACCGTCGCCCTCCGTGAGATCCGTCGCTACCAGAAGAGTACCGAGCTGTCTTATCCGTGATCGTTTTATAATATGTACTACTACCACAATTTTTTTCACATCGCCCGTAGTAGCCATTTAGCCGGCAGGGGGGGGGGGGGACGACGACGACACATCTCTCGAACAAGTTAGAGCCTTATCACACTTGCGATTTCCAAGCGTATTTTGTATGAAGGCGATCACGCAGCGTGTTCGCCGCGACTGATAATTGTATAGAAAACACGCTCGCAAATCGCAAGTGTGATAAGGCTCTTAGGGCTTTAAGCCCAATATCTCGCAAACGAATCACTGATTTGAAAAATGGTTTTGGGAAACCCATAATATTATAACGTAAAAAGCTGTCCAACGACATCCCACACCATGGGTTTAGCAAGAAAAAAAAATACCTCCCCGCTGTAGGTGTAGGGAGGTACCCTAAAAAAATAATGTTGAGCCAAGCACGCAACAATTAACCATTTTCTTGGCACAGACGGAACACGAGATACCTTATCGTGCGTAAATTACTTTTAGGACACTATTTTATTCACAATAATATTAAATATTTCGGATTCGTATGCAGCCACGCGCGAGCATTGACAGCATTGTATGCCACAACTGTTGTGCCAAATAGAAAAAAAGTGGAACTATGACAAGGATAACGAATGATATATCTCTGTCTGTCACACTTATCGAGATTTGTATGCTACCAGCTCGCTCGCACGTGGTATTATTATTACCATAGCCTGTCCATAGCAATTATACGTTCATGTCACATTCACTTTCTAACCTCAAAAGAGTTCTCTATCTACAAATTTGAAGTTATGGTTACTCGAGACATCTGTCATTATTAACAACGTCTGTCATTATTAAAACCAATTTGGAAATCAAGAAAATTAAATTGCTCATTAAAATTTAGGCTCTAAATTACATGTGCGAAATATAAAAAAATTAAAACTACCCGTTATTGGACTGCATCAAAGTGGCGCCGGTATTATAAGAGAGAGGCGGATAGTGCGAGAAAAATCGAGAGAGCTCGCGCGCCGTCGCGTGATAGCTGTGCACAACAATCGAGAGTATGTCACGGCCTTCTCATGATAGACGTGCTGTCTCGCCCTATCTCATCGGTTAGTAACAATCTTGCAGTCCGCTTCGCAGGACCGTTTGAATGCAGCAATTTTCGCTTTCTTACTGTTAACTGGCCACACTGAATGAAATTGTAGTTGCAAAAAACCGGTTTAATTTTTTTTACAAAATTACAGTGTAAAATATTAAAACAATATTCTTTAGTATATATTTTTTAATTTTCGTTTATATTTATTTGAATGAAATTGGCGAGAAAAATAACATTTGGCAGATCATGCCAATTCCATGGTCCAAATTGTGATTTTCATGCAATTAGTCGGACAACTCGTTTGACGGTTGGATCAGCAGCGCAACATGCATCCACACGATAGCAATTAGTCGGATTCTGATGAATTGGGGCTGACAAATCATGACATGTGGATACCCCATGACACGATACTACCTATGCTATCCTTAAAACAACAGAGTAATCTAAAACACTTGCTGATATAATCTTATTTATTTTAGTTACGGGAGCGACTCAGCAAACCTGTGGAGAACAGAACCAATCACGTTGCAAGGTAAAACCTCTTTCAACTAGACTTTGACCGGCCATTCGAGGCAGTAGATTGGGGCTTATTTACCTAGGTCTAGTCAAAAACCCTTTTCAACGTGCCAAACAAAACTCAATCTTATTTCAATGTGATAAAGACTACTTTATAGTGCCACGAATCCGCCATTTTCTGATCAGGAGCCTACACCATTTTTATACATTTACTAATACGACGGTGGCAAAGAAGCATACGGCCTGCCTTATCATCACAGCATCACAGAGGCCTTACCTACCGCAAAAACGAATTTCGTTCGAAGATACTCGAACGAAGTTCGCTTTTACTTCGCGGTAGCCCCTCTGACGCGTTGCCGAGCCTTCACCGATTTGAAGATTCGGTTATTCCGGCCCACCAATTGAAATCACACACGCACTTTGTTTTAGGCAATGATTAGGTTTAAGACATACAGAAATACAAACATCTTTGCCATACCAATAGGAAAACTGTTATCGCTTCGATATAGGTCGCGGTTAAGTTTATCAACTGAAAACAAGGAGGTAGGTAGGTACTTATACTCTTGGCACCCATTAAGTGGGGCCATTTAGCGGCGCTACTAAGACATCTATGGTTTTTCCGTTCCCTGGTTAATCCTAAAAGAAAAATTATTAACTGATTCTGCTCTATGATTTCTACTCCTTGCTCATGGCATACATTGTATAAACTGACCTGGCGCTGCGCAGAGCACGTGGCGCGGCTGCACTAGCTCGAGGCTGAGCACGAACTCGTCCTTTACGACGTGGTCGGCGTACAGGCCACGAAAATACCGTTTACGTAACTGTTCTTTCAATACTTTTGAAAAGGACACTTGTGGGTGAAATAGTGCCAAGCCAAAGTTACTTCTACCTTCCTGGCCTAGGCCGTAATAGTGTTTTCAAATAGGCAATTAAAACAAACATTGTCGCGAAAGATACAAAATTATTTTCACGAACATCCGAGAACGTAAATAGGAAATTCGCAACGAGTGGTGATAAATTAAAACACGACCGAAGGGAGTGTTTTAACTCGACACGAGTTGCGAATTACCTATTCGCACGTGTATCGTACAACGTTTTACTGTACATATGGCTCTTTAAAGCTTCGCAACGCTTTAGTAACAAATCCACGAGATGTAAGACCTATGAAGTATATAACTTGAAAAAACAATTAAGTACAGTAATATTTTTAATGTGCGCATTTTTTTTCTTGTACTATACCTACGCATCGACGGTAGCGAAGTGACTCCACCAAACCCATCAATGTGATTAAAAAACAAGTTCACTACAAACATGGATACTCGTAAATGGACTCATCGCGAATTTTGGTAAATGGCCATCAAATGTCGTGTACTACGATAGCGTCACTATTGTTTTCTGTACATTGGGCTGAAACGTCAATATTCACGATACATTGAATCATGCGTAACCCATGACAAGATAGCCTAACGTGGTGTTCAAATATTTACCCTCTCTTTTTATTGGCCCAACCTAAAGCGGTATCCGGTTTAATAATTCTTCGAGACTTTGTCGAGTGATTCATTATTCTCTCACAGCCTTTTCGTAGACAGGTTACATTGCGGTTTTTTTATACAAAGAATTTCGATACGACCGCTGCTTTTGCATATCAATTTGGTATTTGAGTGCTGTCCGTAGTTGCGGAGCTACATTTATACGAATTTAAATTCTACGCATAACTTTTCCTTACACGAGCTAAGCGACTCGATGGAGATTGGAGTTATCGCAAAATGAACTACTCGTACCTACATACTTTGAAATTATTTCGTTTCGTAGCTTCCTTTCGAGGTTAGCCTTTTTGCATGGGGCTTCTAGACGGGCTATAATTTTCCGGAAATGTGTGGCCGGCAACTATGGGTCCCTCTCTTACTCACATGTTAGACAGGGACACCAATAGTTGCCGGGCACATATTGCAGTGAAAATATGGCCCGTCTAGAAGCCTCTTAAGGCTAACGGCAACTGTAAGAGTACTTGAAGTAATATTACCTACTTTTTCCTGTATTAAGTAAGGCGTTTGGGCTTACCCAGACCACGACGAGAGTCAACCCCTGGTGACACGTCTGCATCTCGAAGAAATAACACGTAGTATATATTATGTAGGTAAATTGAAAAGTGTAGACCGTAAGTGTAGTGTGTAATTAGACCAATTGCATAAGATAGAAAACAGTCACATAAGTAAGGTACCAAAACTGATTGCATCCCTTTAAGTGCTTGCTTCGACATTGATAATTTAGTTATCTGTTTGTCTGTTCTTTTTCCTGTACTAAAATAAAACTCGAAAAAAGATGGGAACCCGATGCGTCCCTCGATGAGTACACGATTAAGCTATGGACTTAAAGTTGTATCAAATTGTAGCTAGCAGAAGAGGCAGGGTACAACGAAATGTCTTGCGCTTCTTTGGAGCAGCCCGAGTTCATCATCATCATCATATCAACCAGAAGACCCCTGCTGAACATAGGCCTCCCCCAAATGGTGCCACAATGACCGGACCTGCGCTACCCCCATCCAGCGGACTCCCGCAACTTTTACCTGGTCATCAGTCCACCTTTTGGGGGTCTACCCACGCTGCATGCGCCTTCCGCGGTACGTGGTCGCCACTCGAGAACCGCCCGAGTTCTCGTATTTAAATCAATAAAGGATTGGCAACGGATATTTGACTCCTTCAAAGTTGCAGATGCCTTAAGCTTTTTTGACACCACTCTCATATACAAATATCTGATCAAAGAGCGGTACACGCTACGCCAAATAATTCGTAATCAGTCCTCTACAAATACTCTATTTTGGAAGTAGAAGTTTCTAGAAGAATTATTTTGATTAGCCAAAATATGTTTATTTAGTAAAAATAAATAAGTTTTTTTAGGAAATTCTTAAATAAAAAAAAAAACCGCATCTTTTTATCTAACATCACCTTCTTTTCGGTTCTGTGAGCATCGCAGTTCTAATCTAACCTAACATACATTTCTGGTAGCTGTTCGGTTCTGTAAGCGTCTCTCGCAGATCTAACTTAACCTAACCTTTTCTGTTAGCAGTTAGATTATGTATTTTGACTAATGAATGAACCCAAACCAAATAGTATATGACCGAAGATGATTTGGGTTTAGACTCGAAAATTAGTATTAAGTACTCCAAAAGAAAGAAGGCAAAAAAATATGCCTAGTGACGAAAATCCCATTTAGATATCTCAAAGAATTACGAAGCTACAACCGTTTTCATATTTCTTGTTAGAGAGAGAAAACGCAAACGGTGTGTGACGTCACATTACAGGATGTTGCCGGGGGGCCGCGTCTTGAAAAGTCAAAGAGCAAACATACTTGACGACTCTGTAGCCTAGTTGGTAGTGACCCTGCCTATGAAACCGGAGGTCCCGGGTTCGAATCCCGGTAAGGGCATTTATTTGTGATGGGCACGCATATTTGTTCCTGAGTCATGTTTTCTATGTGTTTAAGTATTAATTTATCAATATAAGTATGTATATCGTCGTCTTGTAGGTACCCATCCATAGTACAAGCTTAGTTTGGGACTAGGTCGATTTGCATAAGATTGTCCCCAAATATTTATTTATTTTTATTTATACGGCTCCTTACTGACCAATGCCTCAGGTGTAGATGGCGCGCCTCAAGGCACTCGCGCAACCGGAGTCTGAAGCATGGCTGCACGCGATACCATCAGCCCAACTTGGCACTTTTCTCGAGAACAACTCGCTGAGAATAGCGACTGCCCTTAGGTTGGGTGCTAAACTGGGCGAGGCCCACCGTTGCCGTTGCGGGGCAATGGTGGGTGAAAATGGTCACCCACGGCCTAAGTTGCCAAACGTCTGCAGTTGCCGTTCGGATGGTAAAATACCGGACCCTACGCTGGTTCCATGGCGGAGAAGCCGCTGCCTTTTATGGAATGCTACTTGCGTAAGCACTTTTGCAGCATCGCATTTGAAGCAGACTTTGAGGCTGCTGCCAAGTTGAAGCACACTAAATACTCCACCTTGGAGTGGGTGTACGACTTTTTTTTACCGGTAGCCATAGAAACCGCGGGACCCTGGGACTCGGAGGCCCGCCGACTTTTTAAAGAGTTAGGTTACACGAGAGGGGCTGTCCGGGGGTGACAGCCTTCCGGGTCGTATATACTTGGTTCAACAAGGTCTCCATTTCCGTTCAGCGGAGTAACACGGGCATCATGGGGACCTTTGAGCCTGGTGCGATGGGGGAGAGCTTTAGTTTTTATTAATCTTTATATATTTTTTATCGATGATCACAACGATGATGGTTTTACAAAAATAATTAGTCTATAATACCCTTGTTCGGCCCATGATTTTGATTATTATATAGTTTATACCGATTTGCTCAAATGACAAACGATTCCAAGGGATATATAGTACTCGTGCATCACATTTAAAAAGAAAAAGTCTTAGAAGGTAAACATCTACATATCGAATTTCAATACGAAATATTTCACTTTATATGCTAGAAAACAAAAGTATTTTATTTGTGGTAAAAAAGTAGGTAGTAAGTATTTAGGTGGTGTTAAAGTGTAACAAATGTATTAAACCTTTTATTTTTAATTTCCTTAGCAATGCCTGTGGTGTGGAATTGGTGGGTATGATGATGTGTCAAAAATCAAATGGCACCTCCAATGCGAATGACCTACCTAATAAGTGAAATACGTTATGTGACCGTGACAAACACTTTATTTAGTCCGGTGATATGTTCCAGCGTCAGCCCGGGTACCTACGGAATGTTCGTTTCGGCTAGAAATATTATTACTGGAAATAATGCCCCGTAATGTTCATTAGCTTTGTGTGTCGAGGCTCTGTTGTTCAATCCTACTAAGTAGTTAAAGTGAAACTTCTTAATTTTTCAAAAAAAAAGATTGACCGGATTTGGATGAATTTTTTCAGTAGATAGGTAGTAGTGGCAGGTACAAAACCAAAAGGTAGAGCCATTCGGAAAAAACTATTCAATTTTAAACATAGATTTGCCTAAATAGAATATAGGTACATTTCTGTAAGTTTTGTAAAATTTTCACAAGCCGGTTCTGTGTTCTACCAAAAATTTAATCATTGTCAGAAACTTTTTCCTAATTAGTGGGGCTCAGACTACTTGCACCCGGAATTCCAGTCTATTGGCAGAAGTGCGGGCAGTAAAGTGATTTCAAAATTATTATTTATCTCTTGAACCAATGTAATAACTTAAATCAGTAACTTTCAGTCCTAACGTATATGCCGTATCACAGTAAATTTTATGCGACACCTAATTCCCGTGCGTACATGATCCAATAGCGTGTGCTGGCACAGACCACGCCACATTAAAAGCGATAAGAACTCCGATAATGCTCGAAGTTTTATGAAAAAGAAGCAAATTTTGTAGAAAAAAAAACGCAAGGAAAAAATCGCGCGTGCACTTAATAGATTGTTAATAATTTGAAATATTCGTCTTTCATTTAGATGATGATGCTTGCAACTTGCGGATTGAGGGTTGTGTGTCAATAAATATTAAGCCAGTAATGTGCCGTTATACCGAACTGTTTAACTATAGGCCTATTTATTTTCGGGCCTCATAGTTAGGTTATTTATTAAATAAAAGAGCATAATAAATCTATCTTGAAATCAGATAAATAAACAAAACCCTGAATTAAATGATCATGTTAAATGAACGTGTAGGTGAGTACTAAGTTTAAATTAAGGATCGCATACATTGAAGCTACAATGCAAAAGTACTTTTGCAATTTTGACGCAGCTCGATTGACACTTTTTGTTTCCTTTACGCACCGTCCGCCCGGTAGAAATTCTCGTTAAATGTTGAAATTTTGTAAGACGGTTCAATCATTCAGTATAAAGATTTTTAGTCTAATCGGTTAAAAAAAAAGACAGACTTGTTCCAGTTCCTCGGTTCCGAGAGCCACTATTATGTATTTCTGTTAATTTATTGCAGGCCCGTACGCAATGCAGAATGCGCAAAAAATTGTCTATTGTCAAAACACATTATGATACTTATGTTGATTTGAGAAATAGACTTTATTCCGTGTATAGAAGGTAGCTTTTCAATTGTGATAATACAGTAAGATGGGAGGTTTCGATGGTTAGTTTTTGACGCGAGCGGGCGGGCCGGCCCCTTGCGTCTATTGAGTCACGAACACCGCACCGCCTCCACCAATGCAGCCAACTTGATAATTCATTTAGCGTATATCCTTTTTAAATGCTGGCACTGAGGCATAGTCGTGAGTACCATAAAAAGTTCAAAGAACAGTTTACTACTAACATACTACAAAGTTTATTATATTGCGCGCCTAATATGGATAAAAACCCATTTCGAATAGGTATCAACACCATCAAACTCCTTTAAAAATACTTTATTTTGAGCTATCTACAACACCCCTTCGCGTGGGTGCTGTAAAAAGGGAGCAGGGTTAAGGTGTGTTGTGGGCGATGGACTAGCAACCTGTCATTGCGATATCGCATTTTGAAAATCTTTTGTACCCACATTTGAGGATGCGTTGTGTTGAGAGCGAGGGAATTTGTTCCTTCAGCTGTCAACACGGCGTAGCATACGTCTGTCACCCGTAGCGGCGTAGCGATCTCTGCTGGACCCGTTCGTAGGCAGATGATATTTCATGGAATACAAACAATTTTGCGATGAGAGAAAAGCTCATTCAGTTTCTTACTGTTCCATAAGTAATTGTATAACTTTGAAACTTGAATAGAATCGAGCTTACTGCGGAATCTTAAATGTAAACCGATCATTATACAGGTAAGTACTTAAATATTTCAACAACATCGAGTTCAATTACCAGCATCGTGGATATTTTCAAGTGCTCCCGCCAGTAATTGAAATATTAATACATTTGAGAAAAGCTCGCATTTGGAATGGAAGCTTTTCTCAAATGCCTTATTTAATTAAGGGAAAACCCTAGCCCCAGATTAGATACGTCCGCCTCGGCCTCGTCCGAACAAAAACTTCGACTTCAAGAGCGGTCGAATGTTTCATTCTTCAATATTGAACGAACTCGCATAGGTATATTATGTATTTTCAAATAAGTATAGGGTAGAAGTGACTGTTAATAACAAGGGACACCAAAAGATTTTTCATTAAACTCAACTACTTTTTTTTCAAAAATTCTTCAACCAACGATACCTTATACATATGTCAAAATCCATTAAACTCTTTTGGACTATAGCCCGTGAAATAAGTATAATAGGGATGATGAGTATGATTTTTTTATGATGTCATTCGAACCGAGATTTTATTGCTCAATTAAGGAAATTGAGCATTGATTGTAATTTTACGGATTTGGATCGTACATTAAGGGATCGCTTAGTGTGTGGGATAAGGGATAAAGATATACAGAAGAAGTTGTTACAGAATAGTACATTGACATTTGATGATGCTTGTCAGATTGGAGAGGAAGCTGCGTGGACAAAAGACACGCGCTGATACAGGAGGAGACGCTATCGAAGATACACATGATGATAGCCAATAATGACCTTATAAAGAGGCAGGAGATATTCGACAAAAAGTACAAGATACATATAGGAGAAAGAGACAACTGGAAGGTAGACGTCGAGCACCCAATGACGGTCTGCCTCACAGATGGATCAAGAAGGGAATCAACGAAGTTAGCGGGAGCAGGTATAGTTATACCCAAGCTTCGTGAGAGAGTATCCATCCCACTGGGGAGGTATACTAGTGTTTTCCAAGCACAAGTGTGCGCGATATTGAACCTTCCCGCCACCACAATAATGTATCTACGAATGTTTACGTTATGAATTTAGGCTCGACCCAGAATCAATGACAATCCGAGAGTTCGCTAGAGAAAGAATGAATACGTCTACTCGGTGCGCCGGTCTTATATACACTAAAAAAGGCTGAAACATGTCGCGGAAAGACTAAACGGCAGCGCCGGCGGTTTGGCAACGACGCCAAAATCGAAATATCGGTAACCTTTAAAAATCGGTTAAGTTACCGGAAAAAATAAAGGTTACCGTTATATTTCGTCCGCTATTTGAAAACCGATATGACGTCATATCGGTTATAAAACATACCATAAAGTCAAGGAATCTCGTTTCCCGTAGTTCATTGTATGATTGAACAAATTGAACTGAAGAAGTCTGAACCCAAATGGTTTCACTCTATACATGCTTTTGAATATCTTGACACAATTCACTGGATTATTGTCATACTTGTAGTATATTATGACCCTTTCTTCAACTGTTATAACTTTGCTACTATCACAAATATCAACAAGAGAAAACAAATGGTATGGAAGATTCAGATCCTTCAGTGGTGTAAAACTGGATTCTTCCGACTCCCTACCTTCTCCGGTCAATGAGATTGCGCTATTTAAAGTTTATATAAATTTAGTATTTTTTATTCCCTCATTTTTGAGAAAAGCACGATATTAGCCTCAGCCGGAATGGCAATTGCAGGCTTCGTATTATATTTAAACAAATACTCAGCCTGCATTTGCCTCCTTCCCGGCCACGGCAATAATGTACTATTGAGCGTAGCGTAATAGCGATAATGGAAGTAAGAAAAGCATTTTTGAGGTGATTTTGTCCGCAGGACGCGTTCGCGGCGTGCGTGGAGTACTTCGGCGAGGCGCCGCGCGGCGGGTCTTATTCAGTTCAAATTAATGGGGGGGGGTATTCTTATTAGGAACCGTAGACATTTAATTATTGATCCATCTAAAGATACACCAGTGAGTGACAAAGATCCGTTTTGTTTTTCATACGATGATATCGTCGCCCCGAATGCTTACGCTGACGAGGCCGTGTAAATTTAACAGTGCTTCGGTTTAAGTAATAAGACAATGTAATAGCAACGCAAAATGTTTATTAGCAGACAAATATGTCAAGCAATGTAGGTACTGAAGCAATAAACATATCAGGATCATGTGGGGTTGTCCTATCACTTATCGTTGTGCATAAGACATCTGTCATTCTCGGCCGCCGACATTTATATACCGCTATAATATTGCTCGCATTAACCACCGCACCATTCCGCTTCAAATCAAGAACCCTAATTTTGTTTTCTCAAAGTTCATTCTAGTTAGATACTCATTGTTGTGGTACGTTTGGAAAGAAAAGATTCTTCTGAGCAAAGGCAATGAGAACAAATTGTTGTCTGTTTTAAAGGAGGCCACTAAAGTATTGGATCAAAATGCTGCAATTTATCTATGGAATATTGCATTGGATGTTATTGAAAAGAAAGAAACTGTAAGTTATCATGCAGCGTTGAAAGGAGTTTTGATGTTTTAGTGTTAGTTAGCTCCGGTACTCGGTTTTCAGGACAAAAGCATAGATCGCTATGTGCATCATGCAAGTGCTGAGGATATTCTAAATCTACTTCGAGTACGTACCCTATAAATCCTTTCTCCGATGATCACAGTGGTGGAGTCAACTAAAGATTCTACTTCTATGTAGCTATCTATATATATACCATTAAACGAGCAATATTTGTATATATATTTGTAATCACGTTCTCGAAAACGGCTCTCATTGAAATCTTTAGAGCCGTTTTCAAGAGCGGTATGGCATTATCCCTATAATTACGCTACGCGATAATCCACGTAGTCTCACTCCTACCTACGCTACGCGATAATCCACGTAGTCTCACTCCTACCTACGCTACGCGATAATCCACGTAGTCTCACTCCTACCTACGCTACGCGATAATCCACGTAGTCTCACTCCGGTCTTTTTTTATTTTTTTATAGCGTCGTTAGTGTTACAGCTCACAGACTGAGCCGCTAGTTTTTTAGTTTATGGGACAGATCTTAAAAATTACTAGAAAAAAACATTGATGTTGAAGGCTTATTACTACAGGGTCGAGGACTATCTAACGGACAGAAATGCCTGGCCCGCCAACCACCACTAGACACTGTAAGCATACTTGCTTCATAAAAAAAATAAAAATAATCTATGGTACTATACTTTATGTGCGGTTAAACATGGTGCTCGAACGGCTTGTTCAAATGGCATGTTTAAAAAATAAAAAAGGCGCAAATTACCTATTATTTAATTGATTACCTAGCACTTTCGGTCGAAAGACCTGGTTTAAAACCAAACTGATTATCGTGTAAATTTAAGCATTTGTCTAATTGTCGGTTCAGCAGACAGTCAAGCACTTTAGCGACTATTGTAGCGAGGGAAATAGGCCTATAGTTGCATTTATCACTGACGTCACCAGTTTTATTTTTCACAATTGGACATGGTCCAGACCAAAAAAGGTACCCATGTAAATTAATAAAATGTGTACACGAGGTCACACCCCTCGATACAACTATTAGTACCTAATATTGATCATTTGATAGTATTGAACTTTGCTATGGAGGGTGCGTTTTCGTGCATGACACTGTCTGTGTGTAAGCTAAGGAATTTTTGTAAGATGCAATCATAAAAAAGTTGTGTCAATTTGACATGCAACCGATGATTCCTGCACATCTATCATGGGACGGCTGCGATATACTCTCGATTTTTCTCGCACTATACTTACTATCTTGTTCTAAATGTTCTAATAAGAGAGAGTGGTCTACCTTTGTCGTAATATACATTTATTTACATAAACAAATAGAACATTAATGATTGATGAAGATGATATTTGTCCGGATTACCCATATGGGTACCTAAGTAGTTAACTACTAGGTTTTATTTGCGTTAATAAAAATTTAGGTATCATCATGGCCTTGTTATTGTGGGACAGGCGAAAGAGAAATAAACATAAATACAAAGTGAGATAATATATGTACACACTACCTAGGTGCAGCTTCAATTAAATATTAATATTTACAGTAAGTACTCATTAAAAGCAAAAATACGCGCCATAACATTTCGACATCCTTCGATTTCAGTACAAACGTTGAAAATCGTATTAAATTAAGCATATAAAAAATTATTAGCACCTACAGGCTGTTTCAAAAATGGGGTGTGAACCGATCAAGGGCATGTTCGGTAGCGTACTGCGATTCCAAAAATGAATCGATCAGCCTGGTTCAGAGTACCGCATATCTCCGGCGCCCATCGATTTAATCACGCGGCCAACGCAGCGAATTTACATATTGCATATTGTGTGCAATAGCCACGATTCGCAATCTGTGCGTGTATGCTCAATCTATGTGCAAGGTGTTGTGCAATTTATACAGGCAATAGTGTGTGTTACATCATAATAGTTAATAATTATACGAAATTAACGTATACAATTCGTAACAATATTAACGTTCTCGCTCGTTAGTTTGTAAATAAGGTACCTATCGCTTTCATTGTTCTTGTTATTTAAGAAGATTATAAAACCACGACAGTACAAATTAGCTTTTGATATAAAAATAAGTCCATACTGAGAGAATCGGTGATTTAATTTAGACGGTAGTTAGCATTGAAAGTTGTGGGAGTAACTTGTGTTTGGTTCAAACCTAATTTAGTACCTATCTGACTGACGGTGACGATGACGTCATGACGCTAGGAATTGGTATATATACCTAGCTAGTGCAAGCGCGTGCATGAACGCAGGCCAAACTTAACGTTAAAAGATAGCGTTCGTCTTGAACCCTAGGTTAATGGGGCATCCAGATTATGTGATTTAAACCCAATTTGTCAGCCCAACATGTCGAAGTCATAATTGGACGTAGCGTACAGACGTAACAACTGCAACTACAATTTCATTCAGTGTGGCCAGTTAATAGTAAGAAAGCGAAAATTGCCGTATTCAAACGGTACTGCAAAGCGGGCTGCAAGATTGTTACTAACCGATGAGATAGGGCAAGACAGCACGTCTAACATGGGACGGCCGCGACATACTCTCGATTTTTCTCACACTATACACTATACCTCTTGTCTTGTTGTTTGTGTTTGTAGTGTTCTAATAAGGGAGAGACGGATAGTGCGAGAAAAATCGAGAGAGCTCGCGCGCCGTCGCGTGATAGCCGTGCAGCACACAAAAATCGAGAGTATGTAACGGCCGTCTCATGATAGACGTGATGTCTCGCCCTATCTCATCGGTTAGTAACAATCTTGCAGTCCGCTTCGCAGGACCGTTTGAATGCGGCAATGGTGCAGGCATGATGCCGCTTCAAACCATTGTAGACCTTAATACAATGGAATAAGGTGCTAGTCGTAGAAGTATGCCGTCTCTGTTTGGTCACGTTTGGTTTAGGCCTTAGAAAAAGAAATGTGTGACGTCACGATACGCGAGGCTGCCGCGTCACGCTTCGCGAACTGCGAAACCCTCCTTTTTTCCCCAGGTCTCCCCCACTCGAACCGCTACCACGAGCTCCTCAGGCGCCGCCTCGGTCTCCCCGTCTGGGAATACAAGAACGACTTCATGAGACTCCTGAACACTCACCAGTGTGTCGTGCTCGTCGGCGAGACGGGCTCCGGAAAAACCACACAGATTCCGCAGTGGAGCGTTGAGTTTGCTGCTGTCACTGCTGGGAAATCCAAGGGAGTCGCTTGCACACAGCCTAGGAGAGTCGCCGCTATGTCCGTAGCTCAGCGAGTCGCTGAAGAAATGGATGTGGTACTCGGGCAACAGGTCGGTTACAGCATCCGTTTTAGTTGCACGTGGTGCACAATAATTAAACTAGATGGCGTTGTTAGCGCTACTATTTAGAGATACCGCGGAAAATAAGCACTATACTAGGCACATTAAATACCTATAAATTGACACCTGTTATCACCAGAAATATTCTCATATTAGTATAATTATTAACAAGGCTATTAAATGCTAATGTATAATAACTGTATTTAAGTGCGATATCACTGGTATGTGAATGCTATATTTCCACCATTACCTATAATGTTGAGATACCTCAATGGATTAAGACATGTGCTCTAGGCTCAGCGGCCTAGAACGATCGAGGTTCGAATCCCAGCTCTAATGGGAGGTTTATGTTTTTGTATTTTTTTATATTTGTTCTATTTCTACATGTATAGATGAAAGTTTTTTATATACAAATATTAGTCATAAAGAAAGTTATATATTCATAACTTAAATAATTAAAACATCATTTTATGTTTTAATATGTTTATTTTGTTCACTACAGTTCTGTTAAAGCAATTTTATAATACTACTTAGTAATAGTTACCTATCAACTTTGTAACATTTTTATTGAGGTAATAGCTTAAGTTTCATTTCCATAGTTGGAAAAAGATTGAAGCTTCACCCCAATAAATATAATATTGACAATATTAACTTACAACCGGGTTATCTAACATTCAAATCAGCAGAACTTTAAAAAAAAACGGCGGGAAATCGTTAATATTTTCACGTTGTGCAACGATATTTAAAGTTTATATAAATTAAGAATTTTTTATTCCCCCATTTTTGAGAAAAGCACTATATTAGCCTCAGCCGGAATGGCAATTGCAGGCTTCGTATTATAATTAAACGGACTCGCAAGCAAGTCCGTTTAAACAAATAGATCGTGACGCGACTACGTCATAGTAAATGAAGATCGTTTCATAATTCTCATCTTTGCGGAAAAGGGACAGGAATATACCCCCTCTTCAAACTTTGAACACATAACTTTGTGACTATTTAATCCCCTGCTTTACTTTTTTCTCCATTTGACAATATTTTTAATCCTTTATCGGGAAACCCCTATTATCCATTTCCAGTAGAAGTAATATGAATGTGGTAGTTTCACAATTACAAATTACTGTAAAGAAAAATTGTGCGTTCGCGTACCCCTATTGCGAGCTATATCTCAGACCCGGTAAGTCAAATATCAATAGTTATCAAAAAATATGCGGCGAGAGGCGGTTATCAGTCTCAACTTGCAAGTTAGTTCTATTTCATTTACATATCTACTTGTGATTTACCAAAATAATTAGTAACAAGTAGCCAGTATACCAAGATAGATAGACAAAAGGTACCATAGCGATAAAAGGGGTCGTCGCCTATTTGTTACAGAAATTTAACGATTCATACTGGATTTATAAAAGAGACGCAAAATTCAAAAAAATCTTTACCTTCGTTGATCATTCATCACCATCCCTTTTGGTCAATAAAACCCTTAGGCACCCTTCGTATATTTTCATCACGTGTTTAGAATTGAATGCGCCCGTTAAAAGGGTTTTCAGGTGCTTAAATACTGTTGCGAATTGCGAAGGGAAAGGGTTGTGCTAAAATAGTTGTGTTGCTAACATACGTGTGCGGTTAAACCTTTTTACACGGTGTTCGTGACGATGCCACAGACAGACACACAGATGTATACACAGATACACATGTTAAACTTATAACATCCCTCGATTGCGAGGTTTAAAAACCAGGCCTTTCAAGTTGTTGTTTTGGTTGGTTAAATAACCTATCCTCGTGGCGCCCACGCGCTTTTTAAAAGACCGTGTCAGTTGATGAAAATTCAAATTAATTCCATTTAAGAGAAACTTCAAATTTCACTCTACGTTTTTGCGTGCTGGGCGCCACGAGGAATTTTTTTGGATACTTAACACCTGACTGTCATCTCAGTACAATCGAATAACCTCAAAATGTCAAACATAAATTGTACTGAAATGACAACTGACATTGTGTGCAATCTGAGCTTCGATAGTTCGGTCGTGTATCTCTGAGACGCTACACGGAAAACATAACATTAGTATCTACTTGTCAAAGGGCACAAGAACGGAGTAAACTAAAAATAAAATAAATAGAAAAAGTGAAAAGTTAAAATATAATGAACCGGGTCACTCATGTCTTTGAGTTCCAACATCGCTCGATATGTTACGAACCACTGTTACCCACTCTCCCCTAAAGTTCAACACAGGGAAGTCAACGCGAACGAAGACGCCAGCAAAAGCTAGTTGAAAATTAAAAATATATTACGTACGTTGCTTTCACTGTATTTTCAATTTCATAGTGACCGCTAAAACCACAAAATTATTTACATAAGTATCGGGTAAGTATAAGTATTGTGACAGATGTTTTTATATGACACTCCTTGTGTCAAGGTTTAAGACGAGTTTGGTTGGATTAGGTTGTATACGCACACATACCTAGATACTTCCGAGAAAATTAAGCCATCACTGTGCTATAATCATTGATCAATAATTAATAACATTGATAACATGTTGATTAAGTTCTATTGCGCGCGGCTGAGCTGTAGCAATTCAGAGTGCACGCATTTATGAATTAACGGGGGAATCTAAAATTAACTATTATACACATCACGTCAAAATACTAACTATACACGGTGGAATTTAATCGGTGAACAGGAACCCATTTTTCTAATTCAGTAATCGATGGCGGTCACGTTTATGTAGTACTTAAGTGGAACCAAGTTTTTTTTTATCATAACTAATTTTTAAGTTGAAATTAAATTTTAATTAAAATTTATTGTCACCCTACTAATGGTTTAGTCTGAAAAGTTTAATACCTCTTTTCAAACTATCAGCCATAGAAACTTGTATTTTGTTAGCCGCTACATAGTTTTGTAGTTAAATGACTAAAAAAAATTTTTTTAAGGGTGTACTCCATACATAAACCTGAAAGTCAAAAAATTTTTTTTCATTGCAAGCCCACGTGTGGCACATCAATCGAAGGCCTTTCAAAATAAATATAAAAGGTTGATGATAACCTGTGACCGCTTCTCGTCCTTTCCATTGTGTAGAAAATCATTTTCTAAAAATATCACATCTCTTGCAGTGATCACTTCATGCGTCTTCGGATTCATCAAACGGTAACCCTTTTGATTATCTGGGTATCCGATGAATATCATTGGTTCTGTCTTCATATCCAAATAAATAAATGAATACAGCTTTCACACCCTACATATTAATCACACGTCACGTTAAGTTAACAAGCAATTAAAAGTGCGAAAATAACCGTAAAGCTAATTTTTATTGAAAAATATATCGTAATCGAGTGCATTTAGATTTGCGATAGCCTTAAACTATAACGGACGGTATTTCTTTCCATTTATTAACTTTTATTTCGAATGTTAAGGTTATTTTTTGATTAAATATATTTACTTATTGCTATTTGAGTTAACAACTTTTAATTATTTGATACATTGTTCCCTATATTTAGTCGTGACAATTGTTTTCTACAATTGTCGCACTTGTCAGCGTGGTGAAACCGATAATTCTACATATGTCATATTTTGTGACAATTGTCGCACCTGTAGCCGTGTTAATTCAGGATCATTCACGGAAGTACCTACTTATCAAGCCGCAGGGAATCGTTCCACATATGACATTGACGAATTTGGTTGAAGCGTCGCACGGTATACCGGACACCTCAATTAGTGGCATTCGTCCCCTAATCGAATGATCCCACTCGTGTCAAAGTGCCATTTACGGCTAAAAATATAATCAAGCCGTTTAAGTGATATGATATATATATATGTGGTTAAATAAACTTTATTCTCATAAGAATTACAAATTAACTTACATGAGAACATATAAAGTTACGCTAAAATTTTAAATTCACTGAAATGAAAAATATACAAACTAGTGATAACATTTTTGAGTAAATTAATATAGGTGCAAAGTAAGCTGTGATACAGGTGTGTTTTGTTTATTGTGCCGCTTAACCCGAAACAAAGTGGGTAGATTTACGTGGCTTGTGACTGCGTGAGCGCACTTATCGAAATTTGTTCAAAAAAGCCATCCCCGAAGAGTATTGCATCTCGTTTTCTCGTGCGTGGAAGGCATAAGCGTGTCTCTGTCAAAGGGGCGTGGTTGACTCGAATCAAGGCATCCTCTCAAGGCTCATTTAGCACTAAATAAACCATTTCACGTTCTCAAACATGGTCCAGAAAAGCTGTTTTCGATATTAGTATGTTGTTTGTTTATGCACTTTTATACATGAAATCTACATATAACTGTTTTTATTTTTAACTCATTTTCACAAAAGTTACGTCCAAATAACGGTTTTTTGGCCTGAAATTGCCAAAGTGTGGTGCCATATATCCCAAAAACTGTGAGTTATGATGTAAATATGGGATACTATTTCGGTAAACCACGTTGTTGTTAAAACGATAAGCCATAAAAAAAACCACGAAAAAACCGACAGTTACAGATCGAAGGTCATTGGGAGCTAGGAGCCCCTTAAGTGGAGCATCGTATCACATCTGACGTCACAAAAATCTGTCGCGTATTTAGCTATTTTTCTCCATCCCAAAAAGTGCTCAGCGCCGCTAAAGAAGTTTTCACTTCAAAAACAGCTGTCAGTCTCCAAAATCGACTTTCCCTATTGCCCAAATTCGTAGTATGCAAACTAACCGTACCTTTCCTCTTGCTCAACACGGGGGCAAATTGAAATTGATAATGACGGGTGACCGACCGACACTCGATACTCCGAAACCGAAGCTCATCCGAGTTTCTCGGAACTACAGTAATCGATGGTTCCCTTTAAATTTTTCGAGTATTTTGCACAAACAAAAAGGCTTCGGTGCCACACTGTCTGCACCCACAAAAGGGCCAACTTTTTACAAATTGTATACCTTACAAATGCAGCCTGCGTATATACCTTTCGGAAATGCGGTTTATATACTAGAGTATAAAGTCGATTTTTATCCAGTGCTTCCTTTTGTTATAATGAGCAATGTTTTTGCGTGCCCGTCTCACAATATGGTGTCTCGGGGCACCGGATATAGTTAGATTGTCCCATGAATGGGATGGGACAAAAAAAGCATATTTACGATTATGCACGAGCGATTTGTCGTCACTCGATACGATTTGCGAGCGACGCCGGGCGCTATTGTTGTCTCACGTTACACGGGATCAGTATAGGTACGTCAAATTTCAGTAAATCGTTTGATTTTCATTTAACATTATATAACTTACGTTAGTTTCCTTGCACACAGAAACCTGGCAGGAGGAGATGAGGTCGCACAAAATCGGGCGCGGTGCCTTAAATTCGTATCGGATCGCGGAGGCCAAAATCCATTTTGGGTAGCTGTCAAGCGAAGTAAGTATCAAAAGTTTCATCTGTCGCCGCTAAAAGCATAATTTTACACTTAAAATGACGGATTTCATTTATTTTGTACAAATGAAACATTTTAGGAATATTTTCCGGCCGCGCGATTCACTTTTCAGTTTCAACAGCCATTAGTGGCTGTAAGCCGCGAGTAAACAGCGTTTTGTAACACCGACGTGCATAAACGTTCAATTAATAATCGATACAGCGTGTCACGCAAGTGTGTCGCGCGAGTATGAAGTGCCGCTTATTAAATGTCGGGACTTGTCAGGAGTGTTGTATGATTGGGCAATCTGTATTTGTTGTAATGCTTCAGGGCAAAGTATTTTAATTTCCCCGATTTTAAGTCTAAATATAGAGTTACTTTAAATGTACCTAAATGGCAAAACAAAATACAGATTCGTATTTCGAAAGTAAGTATATGGAATACACTTGTTTTTTAGTGATTATTGAAATATTACAATATTTGCCTAATCACTCGTTTTATTTTTATTACTGAACATGAACATCTCAATCAACCTAAGCTGGAGAAAAATAATTTACAACATATCCAAAATTCGCCTTCTAATGACCAACATGGCCATTTTATTTATACGTCACCGCCATTTCTCCTAAAATCGCGGCGATATCTCACCGCCTGTATTTCAAGAAATCAACACATTGGGTTTTTAAAAGAATCTTTTAATTCCGCTTGTTCAAATAAATTAATTTCCGACCGATGTTAGTGAAGTGTTATTGTGTTGTGTGGTTTATCTCAGATCGATGAATTTGTAAACTTAAAATAACTCTTAGTTTCCTTGACATAGCTTTATTTGCAAGCACGAAATGCGCTCTCTCTACTCATTTTTCGCGAAAATAATGCTTACTTGATGATTGAATGCTCTGATGGGCATTTTTCTATTTCATTTACTTTAAAATAAGATGTAGTATTCATATTGCAATGAGAATAGAACAACAAAAAGTACGTCTTTGCTAAATGTTATATCATTTTGGTACTAACAGAGCCAACGCCGATGCCGGTCTCCTGAGAGACTAATAGTCTCTCAGTTGGCCGTTGATGTGCAGAGAAAGAAAATCTCGTCTCACGGATTCTTCGCTTCGCTGAAGTTGTATTTTTTTGACATTACAAAATGTCAAAAAAACAAACATTAATTAGGGTGAATGACACCCTAATTAAACTTTGACGTTGTCTTTGAATGGGTAGCATTGACACTAATGACACTAGTCTATGGAAAAGGCGGCCTTCATTTATTTTATTTCGTTTCTTCGAGTCGTGTCAGTGTCAATAATCTTCCCAGACCTTTGATAAGAACTTTCCTTGGCACAGTTACCGATTGTTTCGCAACTGCAATCGAATCCGTTTTATAATTGTACCTACGCCGGTTTGACTGCTCGGATTTCCTATAATTTCGTAAAGTGAAACCCTTTACGAAATTTAAGGTGTTTTGTAATGTGAACGTTATGCTAATTGTCGTAAGGTCGGTCGATCTTTTTCACGAGGTGCCGCCGTATTTCACTATGACAAAGACAGCGAAGGTAGCATGAGTTTTATGAGACTTAATTGCATGCCACTGTTTGTGCGCGGTAAGGATTGGAAAGGGATAGAGTTACCATTTGAATTATTAGTGGTCATATTATCTCGTAAAAACCATTACTGAATACGTACAAAAGCATGTATACTTAGTTCTTTTCTCAATAATAATAGTAAAAAACACATTGAATTGCCCTTTCCGCCATTTTACATAGTGCAATACAAGTGCAATACAGACACATCAATCACTATGGTACCTCCTTCGTTTTAAAGGTCCCTAGCGATAAACTAAGCTATAGGTATTAAGAAAAGATAAGCTAAGGAGGTTGTCGGTAGTGAGCTCACTACCAAACAACCTCCTTAGCTAAACCTAACCCTGTATCAGTAGGACCCTTTCTTCAACAAAATCAAACTTAATTTTTTATTTATTTTTTATATGCTACGCGACGGTGGGAAACTTTTATACGGCCCGCCTGATGGTAAGCAAACACCGTAGAAAAATCACAAGCGCATTGCCGACCCTTTATTGATTTGAGGATTAATAGCTGCTAGCGACGAATCCGGGTCTCTCAGTCTCAACACAACAAATCTGTTGGAGCTTACTCACCACAATATCCAGAACAAGTAGTGGCATTTTATAGCAGCGGTAACACAACTTTATTGATAAGGTAGCTCAGATATTTTTGAATCCTACATCCCTGATGTTGCGGATGCGACTTTTTAGACATCCGCGGATGCGTATACTTTGGCGCTCACATCCGCGGAGGCAGGTGCGGATGCCGATTTTTGGGGTTAAACACTTATAAACAAGCAGTACTCAAACCCCGCAACCTTTACCAGGTCCCATATTGTGGGGGTCTACGCAAGCTGAGCCTTCCACTACAAGTACACAGTCATCAAATTCAACAGAATTTTAATCAAGTCAAGATACTGTGCCTGTCTCGGTTAAAGTAGCGTCGCTCTAGGCCGTGCGCGAGCGCACAATTACCGACGACGCGACGCGGACGGAGTCGCGGGCAGAAGCTAGTTATATTATATATTTTATATATACTTACTTAATAATAAATTATAAATGCGAAAGTGTGTCTGTCTGTCTGTTTGTTACCTCTTCACGCTTAAACTGCTGAACCGATTTGGATGAAATTTGGTATGGACCCAAAAAGGGAACGAGAGTTTTGTTGGATAATTAGGAAACGCATTTTCCTTGTTTTGTGTAATATCGCTCGCTTTGAAGACACACGGGTGTCCGAGTGTTTTGTGTGGATATTTCGGTGACATCGGAAGAGTTGGTGATTTGGAAATTTTCAACGCTAGGCACAACAAACAAGCTTAAATCTCGGTTATATAATTAATTGCTACTAACTCTTTCTTAATATAGACTTCTTACTACTAATACATTTTGTATACAATGGCTTCGCTTCAAATTAATTAACATTAAAGCCTATGAATAATTAATCCAAATTAAACACAAACAGGAAAATTTCTATGTAAGCGATATTCTTGTCATGCGAATGATGTATACAACTAAATTCTCGGTTTCGTTTGCCTTGATGTTTTTAGTTAACTTATAGTTACAACTGCTTTGGAAGTCCTAGTTACATTATACAAGACTGATATGATGATGATGACTAAATGTCATACGCATACATTATGAGATTTTGACCAACACAGTGTACCAATGGCTAGAGTCACACCTTTTTCAATTCACTATTTTCCCGACTACGGCGGAGCAGAAAGGAAGGTATATGATTTTAGCAGTCTATGTTTGTATTTACGTGCGTCGCTCTACTGTGCTTTCTAATGTTCTGCAACGATAACGGGGAGTATGACCAACATGAACAGTCGCACACAATCAAGATTTGCTACAGGTAGCTTGACCAGGACGGTTTCAATTGTCGCTTTGGATATGCTCGATGCAGCACACTAAGTTAAGTCAATCTCATGATCATCATATCAGCCGAAAGACGTCCACTGCTGGACATAGACCTCCCCCAAACAGCGCCGTAATAAAAGTTGCGCCATCCCGAGCACGAGGGCTCGTCTTTTACACACGCGTACCAGCACGAGGGCTCGTCTTGTATACACGCATCGTCCAACAAGGGCTCGCTTTTAATACAGACACCCTCCAAACCCAAAGAGTCCTCCGACTTCACACACAATTCCTCTACGTTTGCTTCCTTTGCCGCTGGCGACTCCATCATCAACTAGTAAACACCTCTGTTATTATTCGATGCATTTTTGGGTTAATGGCTACTGTCCAGTGGGACAATTATGCCAGCGTCAAGGTTGGAATCTACACGAATGACGAAAGTCTGAATGACAGCAAGCAGGTTTCTTCTATTAAAATATTAACTTTTCTTTTTCTTCTCTGCAAGTTAGGTTAGGTTAGGTTAGTTTTATCTCTTTCTCCGATACCCAAAGGTTGTCTGGAAGAGATCGCTCTTCAGCGATAAGACCGCCTGTTGTCTACCTCTACCTACATGTTATTGTATTGTTTCTCTTTTTAACTGCTTTGTTTGTGTGAGGTGTGCAATTAAAGAGTATTTGTATTGTATTGTATTGTATTGTTAGGTTTATTAAACTTATACAAAAAAGTCGAGAATAAGCCTACTGTTAACCATACGCACTGCATGCAACATCATACTAGCACCACATATATATCATGATGGCAAGGACACGCACTTTATGCACACTCCAATGACGAACCACCATGGCGGTGCCACCATGTATTATACATGATACACATGTGCATCATGGTATCAATGCCAATGTGGCGCCATTATATCGTTGCATTATATACAGTATGCATTCAGCATTACATCATGTAATAATCAGTTGCGCAGAAGGGGTGGTCTATATGTTATCGAATCTGGGTAGTGTAATTGTTTCCTTACTTGTCGATATCCTGTCAGTATTACATTTGCGCAGTTTTGTATTGCGCGGACGCATTCAGTATCGCATTTGTACCGCTCGCCCCGCTGCCACGCATCTCGCGCCCATCAGGACACACTAATTTAGGATGGACATTGACAGCTAATATCTTACTGATACCGTACCGAAAAACCCCCGACATTTTTATTTCAAAGTCCAATATCTCAAAAATGGCTTAACAGATTTTCATAAAACATGGCTAAGAACACTCAAGATAAAATTATCTATGCAAAAAAAACCGCATTCAAATCGGTCCATCTGTTTGTGAGCTAATTGTACCCAAGGTGTCGAGCTATGGGGCACTGCAGCGGACAGCAATAGGCTATTCAAATTACAGAAACGTGCTCTTAGGATAATCTCAAATAAACCCTATGATTATCCAGCACAGTCATTATTCAAAGAACAAAAAATTCTGACATTGCCTTGCGTCTATATTCTGACAGCCTGCAAATATGTGCGTTCAAATCGCATCAAATTTAATATTCCATGCCAAACATCAACTCTTGCAAAAAACGTGGTTGTAATTGGTCTCATATCTGTCAATAATTCGTAGTGACTGTTTCATGCAACATATGCCTTATGTATACAAAATAAGATAAAATAGTTTCGTATATTAATGTAAGTATTCGATCAAAAAGAAACGGCTTAGCTTCTTAATTGGAATTTATAAGGTTATAAGATGTTGAATAAGCTGTCAGCATATCAATTTGTAATGTCATTCTACTATAACTCTTGGCAGTAGGTTGTAATAGCGCTGAATTGTAGAGTTAGCATTCCGGCAACAAGCGTGATTAACCCTTATCTTGGCAACATGAAAAATTTCTTAAATTAGTTTTTTTTTTCAATTCTGTACATCCAAGTGGACATAAATAACTAGTAAAAAATAAAAATAAAATTCCTTGATTTCCCAATTTTGGAAAAAATAATGTATCATATATGTTACAATGCCAAGTTAAAAAAAAATCACGTTAAGATGAAAAATTGTATGCAAATGTACCTAGTTTTTAAAATAAAACAACAAAAACTATTGAAAAAACGTTTTATTCTTTTTAGTACACATAATTTTAATTACTAGACTGGTGGTATGCCTCTAGTACAAGCTTTGCTTAGTTTCAAAATCGACCTAGTCCCAAACGAATAGTTTGGGAAATTGGGACTAGGTCGATTTGTGTAAGATTTTCCGCAAATATTTATTTATTTTATTTAAATACCACACTTTTATGGTTCATACATTTTTCATAAAAGCACTGTTTACCACGATGTCAAATCATCCAACTTTTTTTCAATCGGCCGCCATATTGCAGTGGTACCAAGTTCATAAGCAAATTGTTAGAAATAAAAGTTTTGCTATCAAACATTTGTAGAACATAAATTATTTACTAAAATGGATGATGTACATTGAACATTTTATTTTATTTGTATGGAATAATGAAAATATAAAAAGAACGTATTTTTAAAAAGTTGTAGAGCAAAAGTAGTTCCGTGTAAGGAGCATAATTGACATTTTCATTTATAGCCCCAAAGTCAGAGACACGCTGTATACTGCAGAGGCCGTGAAGTAAGGGATTGCTGGACGGGTAAATTGGCAACACTGTTTACTACCAAGTCTATTAATAGAGATGTTGGTGTCGGCCATATTTAGTCGCATACGGACCTTCAAAGTTAGTGCACGTCGCTTCAACACCAAAATGTAACGTGTTTTTTAGTGATTTAAAGGTAAGTTTGCATTGTTATTGTATGTAAATAAAGACGACCTAGTAGTTTAATGTTTAACGTATGCAAAAAGGCTGTGCGAAGTTGTTTCTTTGTTGTTGTTTTCTTACGATTTTTAGTACGATTTTGAGGACATTAGGGTCGGTGTTATGTAACGATGTAACTGTTTTTTTAAACTTTTATGTAACTTATGTAACATTTCTTGCCGATTTCTGATGTAACGTTACTTATTAGTGGTGAAAGGCCTATTCCACAGTTAACAACCAACATAAAAAAAATAATTTGTATATTAAAGATACTTTAAATATTTATTTTTACCAAACGGGACTTAATCGCGTATAATTAACTTATTTATGTACCTCTCTGAGGTCCCCCGACGGTTCGGACGTGTCGCAACATCCTTGTTCACGACACAACTGGCTTGAGCGCGTGTCAACATCTTCTTACTACGCGGGTTTTCCGAACTACCCGCAATTTTTTTTCATGTTATTATATATATGTATATATATGTTATATATATCTGATGTATATATCTCAGTGCAATTTTAAAATAAAACTTATTAGTACCTATTTAGTTAATTCAACACAATAACTGATATAACTCCATACTATAATTAATCTGAAACGCAAAATGTTCAAAGATAAAAAATAAAAGTCGTAGGTATCAAAAATCATTGCACAACAATTTCGAAAGTTAATAATTTAGGATTTTAGGAGAGATAGATAATTGTGAAAGTATTATTGTTGTATTTAGTATGTTAAATGTTGATTAATATTATTGAATTGTATTATGATAACTGTCGAGATAATTACTCGGCTAAGCTTAAAAGTTAAATAGGGTGATTGAAGATACCATGCTTATTGCTTAATATTCGTGAGCCAAACGAATAATTAAAATCACATATATTAAAGTTTTTCAATATATATATATATATTTTATTAGTATTCACTTTCTTTATGCATAAACCTTTATCTTACTTTTATAATACATTTATGTAACTTTGTTACATATAAGTATAATACTGCTTTTATGTGAATGAGGCCAATTTTACGGCCTTGCCCACCTGTAGGTAATGTCTTTTCTCAAAAATGGCCCGCAAAGTGAATATAACTCGCTACATATTGGAAGGTAAAGTGTGTTTAAGGTCAGATCTAAATTAAAAAATAAAAAACATTGCAGGCCGCCTGGAATGTTATATATATATTCCTTTATTTGACGAGTACCAAATTTTTTCAAAAGTGACTGAACAGAAACTGGCATATAAAAGACGGCGCAGCTCGTATTCAGCCAATTCAACTCGTATTTTTCTGTTGCAAACACGACGTTTTTGTATGTGTCTCAAATAGTTTGCGTTTTATTGGTGGAAAAATACACTTGCGATTCTATTTAAAAAAAAAACGGCGGGAAATCGTAAATATTTTCACATTGTGCAACGATATTTAAAGTTTATATAAATTTAGTATTTTTTAGTCCCCCATTTTTGAGAAAAGCACTATATTAACCTCAGCCGGAATGGCAATTGCAGGCTTCGTATTATAATAATTAGCCTGCAATTGTCTCATTCCCGGCCACGGCAATAATGTACTATTTTTACCTTATTCCTCTACTTAAACCTTATACTCGTTTAGTTTCTATCATGGGAGGACATGGCATCGGCATCTCAGCATTTGACACTGAAAATATGTTTTCGAATAGGTGTTTTACATGGCCTGTTAGTCCTACATTTATAAGTAGGTATTTCAAATAAGAGTTGTAAATTACGCCTATATAATCAAGACGCGTATGTTTTACTCTAAGCATTTGCTATATTATTTGTCTAGGCAAAAATGTACCGGTATCATTTTACTATTTTAGCTTTATCCGGATTTTTGGATCTGCTGCAGCCAAGTTGGGTTTGATTGTATTAAAAAATATATATATATCATATCGAGGATCAATAAATGTTATTTAACGTATGGGAGTCAATTACTAAACTTTAAAAACTAAAGGCAGGATGGTAAGGTATTGCCTGCTGTAGCAATAAGCAATAATAATAAATTTGGCGCTAAGATTTGGCGGCATGATTTTTTTAATAAACTGCTTTGACACGATACGAAATATATAGAGAGAGGCGTTTATTGAAGTGAAAACTTCTTTAGCGGCGCGGTGCACTTTTTGTGATGGAGAAAAATTGTTAAACTCGCCACAGGTCACGTGACCGTCAGATGTCACGTGACCGTGAGATTCGAGAGATACTCGCAACAGGTCACGTGACCGTAACATTAGACAGATTGAAAATGAGTAAGACGGACACGTGACCTGATCGAAAAACTGTTACAATGTCATTGAGTTTTCACTTCTGCCGGCACTCCCGGGGTACAACCAGATCGTTTTTTTTTTAATGATTGTGAATTTGGTTGTTTCCTGATTGGTCGATTTTAATATCCAGATAGCTAGCTGTATGCTAAAAAGCTACGGTAGCCTAGTGGTTCAGGCATGCGGCTGTCAAGTGGCGGTCGTGGGTTCGAATCCCGGCTCGTACCAATGAGTTTTTCGGAACTTATGTACGGAATATTAACCGTTAGCTTTTCGGTGAAGGAAAACATCGTGAGGAAACCGGTCTAATCCCAATAAGGTCTAGTTTTCCCTCTGGGTTGGAAGGTCAGATGGCAGTCGCTTTCGTAAAACTAGCGCCTATGCCAAATCTTGGGATTAGGTGTCAAAGCGGATCCCGAGCTCCTTTAGGGGCATAACCGGGAACAACGCTAGGAGAATGATGATAGCTAGCTGTATGCTGGTCAGTTGTTAGAAAATACAAATGTTGTTTTAAGAGTTGTAATTGGTAGATTTAATACGAAGAAGTGTTTTGATTGGTCAAATTAAAATGTATCAAAAATCATAAATATGTATACATGTTATTTCTAGGGAGGGGTACATTTATCTACTTTAGGCTTGCTTGCTAAGCCCTATATGACCCACTTTTCGAGCATGAGAAGTGAAGAGCATTATTCAGGGGATGAGCTACATGAAATATGAGCTAGGGTGCACTGAGAAATGTAGAGTTAAAAAGAGTGAAGCTTCATTTAAAACAACAATTTTGATACATATGAATGTCGTTTTTCATATCTAAGCAATACTAATACATAGATGTGATATATGCCTACCTACTCGTACATAACATTTTATTGTCCGACGAAATAATGAAATGGGGTCAATACGAGTACCTACCTATACTTACTTATACAATAAAACTAGTAAACTTTAAAAGTATCATATCTTATCAGAATGTTAATAAAGTTCAGCACATCTCACCTCACCTTAGGTACCTTAAAGTCATATCTGTATACGATAATCCGGTGGTGTTATTATTATAATATTAGCGCGGTGTCATAACGCGGCGTTGCGCAAGCGGCGCGTTGCGTTACGGTCGAGCGGCGCCCGCGCCGCGCAGCCCGCCGCCGCCGGCAGATACCGCGTCCGCAATCAACACTCGGTACCTGCATATACCTACGTTTTCTATATGTGTCGATAAGAGGATATGATAATGATAACGCTGCTAATTACGATTGCATTAAATTAATAACATTTATATAAGCTAACTTCACGAGCTTCTATTCACGTCGTTCTATACTCATTGGTACCTACGAGTATATATGTGCAACTAAGGCCAGGTTTGACCAAACGGGAATAAAGAAGATACACTAATATACGATTGCACGTCAAACTGTATGGGCTAAACGCGGAATAAACTCTATTCCTGTTTAGTCAAATTTACACTCAGGACGTATTCGACGTAATGGGATTATCCATAAGGACCTAAGGTCAAACGTCCAAATGTTAGGGACTAATCTAGAAAGTGTTTAACTTTACAAAGAGCATTATAAGCTCGGTGTGAATTGTTTTTCAAAATAGTATGCCTATCTAAGTTACTCTATCGTTAAATCGTATAAGTAAATATACCCTACGTACCGGAAGGCGCGGCGTGGGTATAGGCCCCCGACAAGGTGGACTGATGACCTGGTAAAGGTTGCGGGAGTCCGCTGGATGCGGGTGGCACAGGACCGGTCACTTTGGCACTCTTTGGGGGAGGCCTATGTCAACCAGTGGACGTCTTTCGGCTGATATGATGATGATGATGATGAAATATACCCTTTAAATAAGTTATATGGCATGTGTTGGACCTTGACACTTACCTAAGTCATATTTGCAATCGCTCGCCCTGTTTACTGGTATCGTCCATCGGCAACTTCGGTTGCGATGATGCGTGGAATGGACTCATAGCATAATGTGTATGTATGTATACATATTCGTATTATTGTTATTTTTCTTTTTTGATACCACGTTGGCGGTAACCAAGTGTAAGTATCACTCCTCTGGAACCGTACCATGCGCAACCATTTAGATTCCAAGGTGTGAGGATGAACGTCCTGCCGGCTGCGAGCGGTCCAATAGATAGAATGTGGCCATAAGTATCATGGCAAACTGTTCTTCAGAGCACAACCAATTAAAGCGGTATATAGTAAGAGCACTCAATTACCTAGGCAGTTTCTCCTAAGACTAGATGTCTTCTATATCGTTTACAGTAAAGGACATAGACTCTCGTATTTACCGCTGAATGGGGGCATTCACGGTGGCCTAGGGCCTCTACATTCTAGGTGAACGCTCTGGCCTTACTCAGAAACTGACCAGAGAGCTCTACTTGATTTAGAATAAACCTAATTTTATTTTATCATCAATAGAGGTGTCTGTCCAAAATCAGCGGTACCTTTACCTTTAACTGTTGAGAAGGAGGTAATTTAGTGCCGTATATTTTTTCTCTGTCGTTAGAACCTCGCCCATTATCCTACTATTCTGTCATGTCCTGGTGCAGCATGCCAAGTAATCACGCGGTATTTCTTAGCTACCTATTCCCAACAACGAGTCGGTGAATTGGACTACCATGTCAGGACAAGAAGGAATTAAAATAGATCGTCTGTCTGTTGATAGGAATAGTGTTATTGTATCTTAGGGCCTATGCAGACTGCGTTTTTTTCGCGCGCCTTCGACGCGTTCCCTTACTTACCATCCGCTAGGCGCGTCGACGGCGCGTTCCCTTACTTACCATCCGCTAGGCGCGTCGACGGCGCGTGATAAAAACGCAGACTGCATAGGCCCTTAGGTTGTCTTAAGGATCGATCGACCCACTTGCCACTTCAGGTCTACCCGTGTGTCACGTTAGTAACAGTGTTGATGAATCGCGCGTTTGACGCAAACTTGATAACTTCACCTATTCTCGAAAATGTATGTGATGTAGCAAAAGAAGAAAGGCATGATTCAGATTTAGGATGACTCACAGTAAACCTGGCTGCTGTAACATATAACATAACTAAATTAAGTTGTCATCATTCGTTCCAATTATTACGGGTTGCAGGCCAATTTACGGACGAAGTACGGCCGGCATGAGCGATTCGTATGTAGAGGACCTGGGGACCGATATTTGACTTTCGAGCGCTCGAAATACAAATCAAAGTAAATACGTTTGTAGTGTCAAAATGGCAGGCACTTACTTTCTACCAATAGAATTTAATACGAGTGGTCAATACCACTCGTTTTTCAATTTTCTATCGCTATTTCAAAATAGCATTTCATAATTTTTGACAGTTTTCGAGTGAAAGAGTAGAACGCTCGAAAGTCAAAAATCGGTCCCCTGAGGGCGCTCATGCCTGACTCGACGGCGTGTACTGTGAATCTTTATTTGTCGAGTCACATTGGTTTTGTGCGACAGTCCTGTAGTACGTAAGTAGATAGTATATGTTGTGTTTGTGCAGCGTGGACCTGGAGTCTCTGCGCATCAGCGCGCGCGTGCGCTTCCCGCGGCTGCACTTCGCGGGCCGCTACGTGCTGGACGCGCGCCTGCTCGTGCTGCCGCTGCACGGCTCCGGCACCATCGTCGCTGACGCTAGTAGATATTCATTTCAATACTTTATACCATTATCTGTCGAAGCACTTACTTTCTCTGACTTCTGTTGACTTAGGTAGAGTAAAAATAAAGGAAAAAAAAGTTTTATCTGCATAGGGCCTTATCACGATATTTCTGTGATATAGTATCCAGTAGGCCCTAGTGCTGGGACCGGTACTTATAATACTACGTGAAAACGATTTGCTAAATAAATATCTTATTTCTTAAGCCTTATGTTATCGGTTTTTCGCAGTAGGTATATGTCGAATGACTTTCCTACTACAGCTGTGTACGTGATCTTGCTTCCCCAGTAAAGTGCGATGCGGAGATTGTGCTGCACTCGCAGCTGGTGGAGCGCGAGGGCGTCGAGTACATCCAGTTCTCGGCCCTGGACGTGCACCTCGACGTGCGTGACTACCGCGTGCGGCTCGAGGGGCTGTTCGACGGCAACAAGGCACTCGGTATGTATATCGTCACTCCAGTAACGTGCCACACAGTTTAACGAGCACGATTAAGTACGGCTGCTCAAGAGGCTGGGGCGACGGTCACGGTATATCGTCCCTCCAGTAACAGCAGGACGTGCGCGACAACTAAATACCAAACTCAACTCAACCAAAATTTGCAAACTCCAATGAACGGCAAATTAAAACATTATAGGTCGTAGGAACAAACACACGAACGATGTTTAACGTTGCAGCACAGAATAATGAGTAGTAACTAAAGGTACAGAAGGTTGGGTTGTCGACGGACCACATAACTAAACATCCAAAATTACAATTGTTTTAGTTTCTATGTGTGGTATCAAAATAATCATCGATTTTGGAAATAATAACATGATTTATAATTTAAAAAAAGGAATGCACGTAAGTCCGTATTACGTTAAAACATAAATGAATACAGATTAAGTATATATACCTAAAACAGTTCATATTTTACAATAGGATTACTTCTGTCATCATGTTAGCAAAATGTGTTGGAATTCACAAATATAAATCCGTCATGGTCTATCTTGGAGTTTGTATAACTTTCACTTTTACACTCACGTGAATACTAGCACTCTTAATTGTTTCATGTTTTTCATTAGGGATTTTTATCCGAAGTTGTTACTTCACACCAGTTGCGTTAGTTGCCTTGTATCAATAACAACGTATTGTTAACGTGCACGACTCTCTTGATAAATAATATAAATGAATAGAGTTTATAATTAAACTGTAGTAAAATTGAAATTCGTAGGTACCTTGGTGCGCCATCAATGAAATTATGCTGTCACTACTACTACTATTATACTATTACGTACAGTCGCCATCAAATATATCGGAGCGGCCAAAGTGCTCACAAATATCTGAACACGTCTCTGTTGTCGAGGCATTAGAGACGTGTTCAGATATATTTGTGCCATCTGGCCGCTCCGATATATCTGATGGCGACCGTACCAGGAAACGTATATATAAAACGTCATTATGTGCGATACGCTGTACAGGCCTAGCGGCTAGGAGATAATTGTCATTTCGCGCCAAAATGACAGTGGGATAAGCCTGGTTGCAAGACTAAAACGCCGCTAACCGCTCTTAGTATTTGTTAGTTGTAATGAGTGGATTGTTTTGTTGCAGGCGACGCGGCGAATGAAGCCATCAACCAGAGCCGCGAGGAGATTCTGCGCGCGACCAAGCCTTACGCCGAAAGAACCGTTTCCAAAATCTTCCTCGACACTGCGAATAAGATCGCTAGAATCTTCCCCTTTGATCAGCTAATACCTCAGTAGCAGAACAAGTTAAATAAACTTCTGTACTTCTCGTTCTGATTTATATTAGAATCGCAATTATTTATCAATTGAAAAGACAAAGTACAAGACTTTTACAATAAAATATACGTAAATTCTTTCAATGTTTGGTTGGTACTTGTATTAGTGAATAGGACAAGGCTACTTGAATGACTTTCGTGTTGTAATATTGCGGCCACGTATTTAATACGTGTGTCAATGACTAGGCACTTACCTACGTGTGTCAATGACTAGGCACTTACCTATTTAAATGGCAATAGTAGCAATCGAATTACGAGACACAATTTTTAAAACAGTGAACGTCGCGTCGCAACACAATACGCGAAATACTGACAGACCGATGCTCTAAGTAATTGTTTTGATCACGTCAGCTTTCGGACAAAAAACCGCATTCAAATCGGTCCATTCGTTTAAGAGCCACGATGCCGCTGACAGACACACAGATACACAGCCACGTCAACCTTATAACACCCCTCTTTTTCCATCGGGGGTTAAAAAGTGTCATTTATATCTACCTGACGATGACGTAGGTTCGTCCATAGCGTACGCAATCGGTGGTCGAGACAGAAAAGACAAGGAATTGACTTTGCGATCTTCTCTCCAGGTGACCAGCGGAGTCTGTGAGCTTTGATCTCTCCTAAGATGTTAGGTTCAGCCATCAGATATTCTATTTCCAGGTTCTTTAGCACTCCCAGCTTCCGTCCGGTCGTTGCTTAGGGCCGAGAATCTTAATCTCTGTATGCTTGGTTAAGGTCATGTAACGTGTGGAAAGATTGTCGAATTCTTGAATACAGCATCTTAGAATAACATATTAAAATGAAATCAACAAAAAAAACGCTACCGTAAACCCGTGTTACTTTGGCCCTGGAGGGTAACTTTGGCTTTCGCGAATTACTCTGTCCACAGCTTTTTTATGAATTTTAACAGGGTCATATCATCTTATTTTTAGTTTCAGCTAACTGCTCATGTTGCTACTTTTTACGAGTATGTGACATTGCTATTGAGTGCTTTTCATGCGGTGCTTTTCAAAACCGTATTTTGCCTGGAGTAATATGTGTCAGCTTGGGCCGAAAATCGTTTCTATCCGGCGTCCAGTGTGCGGTGTCCGGCGTCTGTCTGCTGTTCTCCTCTACAGGCCCCGTATCATGGTCGGCCTTATCATGCGATAAGTGACAAGATAGAGCGTCAGTCTCGTTCTATCGAACGGTGTCAGCCAGTGACGGACGCTCTATCTTGTCACTTATCGCGTGATAAGGCCGACCATGATACGGGGCCTGGTCGCATTTCTCAACCGATTCTCGTGAATTTGTGAGCAGGATCGTTAATTATATAGATTTTTTGTCGAGACACTATATCGAAATAAAAAAAAACAAAAAACAAGTTTCTGTCAAAAAAATCCTTATTTGTACAAGCTTTTATTGCCGACTGTACTTTTCTGTATATATCATCAACTAAACTCAACGCCGTATTTAGATTCCAAAAAATGAATGAATGGCCGAATGTCACTGTCACAAATGTCATTGTCATTGTGACGTTCCAGATGTAATGAACCCATTATATAATATATTATTTCTTTGTTACTTAGATGTGAATTTTTTATTATTTATTTATTTCCAAATACTTATACCCAAAATTTCAGCTCAATCGGTCACCGGGATGTGGGTCAAATTTAACTCGCAAGATTTGATTACAGATAGACAGACAGATAACGGGACAGATGAAACAAAATAAAAGCTTGTAATAAAGACTGGCTCGCAATGTCTACTGCTCACAGAGCTATTAGTAATATTGTAGTTCCATAAAAGTTGAATTTATGTAGTTATCTGCTTGTATGTCTATTGTCGCGGGAGCCTACTGGGTGCGGGTGCGGGTGGCGCAGGACCGATCACTTTGGCACTCTTTGGGGCACTCCTGTGTCCAGCAGTGTACGTCTTGATATGATGATGATGATTATGTATTTATTGTAAGGGCAGATGCATTGATAAGCGATATAATCAAATTAAAATGACAACATGTAAAGTGTCAAAGAAGTAAGTATGAATAAAACTTTAAAGATATTTTCTCACTACCTCGGAAAGCCCTTTTCGTATGTTTGATAACTATTGAGAAAAACGCTTTTTATCCACATGTGAAGAAAGAGTTTTGACATTTGAACACAGCTTAAGGCGACATGTGACAGCTAACAAAACGTAGAACGTTAAAAGTGCTAAATTTTTAACATCACAATTAATGAATTGCACCGAGTAAAAAACACTAAATACAGTCTTAAAACAATACAACAATACAAATACTCTTTACAGTACATATGGTCCTACTTTCCCGCACTAGTGCGGAAAAGTGCACTTTTCGTGCATATGTCGAAACTTTAAAGAGCCATATGTACAGTAAAACGTTGTACGATACACGTGCGAATTTCCTATTTTCGGCACTTGTATCGTAAATAACTATTTCTCAAACATGCTCGGAAATGTACGCGTTAATATCACGAAATGAAGACGTGAAGTTTCTTGTTTATGGCTCCCTACATTACTTCTTGGCCTTAGGCCAAGAAGTAATGTATGAAAACCCTAAGTAAAACCATTATTGTCCGCTACTCTAACTTTTTAAATTTGCTTACTAATATTAAACTGACAAAGGAAAATTTACATACTGCCAACCACCACTAGACACTGTTAGCATACTTGCTTCATAAAAAAATAAAAATAATCTATGGTACTATACTTTATGTGCGGTTAAACATGGTGCTCGAACGGCTTGTTCAAATGGCATGTTTAAAAAATAAAAAAGGCGCAAATGACCTATTATTTAATTGATTACCAAGTATTTATTTTAATTTTAATATTTCCTCACATCGTTTGAGAAAAGTACTATACAATCCTCGGCCGGAACAGGGATTGCTGGACTCGTTGTATTCGGCCTCGTCTACGACTCGGCCGTCTACCCCAATCTCGTCCAGCAATCCCTTACTTCACGGCCTCTGCAGTAATCTACTATTATTGCACACCTCACACAAACAAAGCAGTTAAAAAGAGAAACAATACAATAACATGTAGGCATGTACAACTTTATTTTAATTCATAAAGATCAGCATTTAACATTAATCTTCAATTTTGTTATACAAACGGATAAAATGTTCTGACAGTCCAAGTAAGTCGATGTGCGAACAAAACGCATCTGAAATAATAAAAAAAACTTTAAAGTCAAAACTTTTCAATTTTCAATTACCTAAGCCGCTAACGCTAAAATCTTCGCATGTTTTTCTAGTTTGGTTTGTTATTAAAAATGAATGATTTGAGTGACGAAGACGTATTAAATATTAATTAACACCTGTGGAATTACGGAAAACCGTGCAAAACGCAGAATCGTGCTTATTGCCTGAAAAATCCCGTTTAAGATAACATGAAAGCGTTTGACATTTTCATACATGAAGACACGAAAAAGGTGCAAAAACCTTTTCAGTTAGCAGCAGCTAGTTATTGATTAAATATAATATAATATAATTACAATATTATTATTGTTAATTAATCAATAATACCTTTTATACTGTGACTAAAATGTGAATAAATAAAGACTTATTACATTACACATTACTTATACATGTATACATAAGTACCATTTTTGTCAAAACTGAATAAATTGACAAAATGTACCTAGTTATTGGATATAATATAATAAAAATATAATTAATATTACATTTGATAAACCTTACTTACTGAGGCTGGATTTATATAATTTATTCTAGTCTATTTGTTAGGTACTCTAAATGTTATGATTGTATATGTCAATATCGGAGTAGTTCCATAAAGACTGGATATGCTTAGGCTAAAAATAACACACAGATTGTTCTAAAAGACGAACTTATTGAATTGGAGGATAAAACTGTTTTTCTTGGCATTACCTTAGATTCAAAATTGCAATGGAGTCCACATATTTCTACTCTGGCAGGGAGACTGAGTTCAGCTGCTTACGCAATTAAAAGGATTCGCCAACTTGCAGACGTTGAGACGGCAAGATTGGTATATTTTGCCTATTTTCATAGTGTCATGACCTACGGTATTCTATTGTGGGGCAAAGCTGCTGACATTAATTCAATTTTTATTTTACAAAAACGTGCTATACGCAATATTTATAATTTAGGTTAGGGTCACGCATTTCTCTGAAAGATTAGGTTTAAAGAAATCAATGTTCTCACCGTTGCCTCACAATATATCTATGAAAATATAATGTATATTCGTAAAAATCTTGACATGTTGTATAAATTAAATAGTGATGTTCATAATTATAACACTAGAAATAAGAATAAATTAGCCATTCCCGGATACCGTCTCTGCAAAGTGAATATGTCGTTTATGGGGAACTGTGTACGAATTTACAATAAGTTACCTTCTGATATACTGAAATTGTCAATGAATAGATTTAAGTTCAGCGTTAAGCGCCATCTTATAGAGAAATCTTATTATACTATAAAATAATTTATAGATGACAAAGAAGCATTTATATGTAAAATAGCTTAAGTTGACTAGTTAAGTTAAAACATGACGTGTAAAAGAGCTAGCTTAAGCCTATTTACAAAATAAATATTTTGATTTGATTTGATTTGCTATTTTGTAATATTTTCGATTTTACCAATACTCCTAGTACCTACTTCAAAATTATAGTATTGATAGAGGTAAATAAATAATAATTGATAGTACAAACCCTTTTTCTTATTTTCCTCGCTGTAGTGAGGTGAACAGTTTTGTGTTATACACGGGTGAAAAGTTATTTTACGTCTCGTGTGTTGAAACACTCGCTACGCTCAGGATTCTATTTTTGAACCACTCGCTTCGCTCGTGGTCAATCATGGAATCCTTTCGCTAGCTCGTGTTTCAAATGAACACTCGCAGGTAAAATACAACTTTTCCCCCTTGTATAACAAAACTATTTCAACCTTTGTCCAGTCGAGTTCAAAGATATGTATAGGTACACTTTTGCAGTTATTCCATTGTAATAAGGCGAAAAACGTATATATATTTTTGACGTCGACTGTCCAAAGGGTGTTTTTCAAAAAACCTATGTACGAAATATCATTTGATATTTAACAGTGGCTTTTTGGTGTAGGAAAAAAATCGTGAGGAATGGTCTAATCCCAATAAGGTCTAGTTTCCTTCTGAGTTGGAAGGCCACATGGCAGTCACTTTCGTAAAACTAGTGCCTATGCCAGATCTGGGGTGCCAATATGCCAATCATAAGGTGCCAAAGCGGACCCCTAGCTCGTTTGACCACTAACGGGAAAAATACTAGGAGGATGATGGTGTCCGAGAAGCGTTGATAAATATCATAAACGTGTCTCTTACACTGAGGCGTGGTCTACAAGAATCGGGGCATTCCCTTAACTGTTTTTTTACACACTACTGTAGGTGCCTACTTATGTTCTACATGCTGCTGTCGTGTTGCGTGAAGTTACTGTTAATGTCGTGTTGAATAGTCAGACTGGTTTTTCATAAAATGACTAATGCCTTTATTCATAAACTTTAATTAGTCCTATTTACCCTTATCACGAAACAAATTATTTAATTAATTATTTTTGTTTCGTGTTATTTTTAACGAGGAAGTAACCCCACCCCGATCATTTTATGAACGATATGATACAGAGAAAGAATAAAATGGAATAATAAACCATCTTCGTCGTCGTTAGAGTGGTACAAGTCTATAACACGATACAGAGAGGGCGCTAGTCTTAGCGGGAATGTAATTGAAAAATATACAACTTCCGTCACTGTCCTCGTAGCTCAGTTGGTAGAGCAGTCTAGCGTTAATAGAAAAGTGGCAGATTCGAATCCTTTCGGGGGCTACAGACGAAGATGGTTTATTTTTCCATTATATTCTTCATATTCATAATATTCATAATTCATTTATTTGCATAAAACATGGTACATAAAGATGGTAAGTATACAAGCAAATGGAACACACATTTCACCAGTAGCTGGCATGCAAAACGAAAACAATTCAACAATAAGAGTGGTTATTAATCACAAATTCCCAATAATGATGTACAATTCAGAATACTAATAATGTCAACAAATTAATAATTTCGATAAAATGTCACTGCTCAACCTATACATAAAAATAAACATGTCAAGATTTGATTGAGATTGTCTTTCTCTGTATCATATCGTTTAGTCCTATTTCAGTTAAAATATCGTTAAAATTAGTTTGTCTTTATCCGTCATTTAGACATGTGCGTTTGTGAGAAAAGGACTAAAAACATTTTGTTGACGTCGTTGGCAACTTTTTGAAAACAGGGTAAAAGTTTTGTCACGAACGGGCATTCGATTGGTTTTTTCACTTTGTGCTATAGATACATACTTATATGTTTGGGTGCAGACAAACGAGCACTCGGGCCATTTTATCATAGTGGGCTCTCCCCTTGGCACCCCATATGGTCTTGACATCTAGAGATAGTTTAAAACCTGGATTGTGCCTGTAAATTAAACCTAAATCAAATTGGAGCTGAAAGTCGATCATCATTCGCTTTTCCTTATCCCATTTACCTACTTGGGGTCGGCGCAGCATGTTTTTTTTCTTCTATACCTCTCCCTGTCAACTCATCATGCACTTACTTCCCATTCCATCACTCACAGTCAATCCAACATTTTCTTGGTCTGCTTCTTCTCTTACACTTGAGGAAGTAGATACCAGAGTTTAAATGCTAGTAAGTACCCTTATAGAGCAAAACTCTGTACTCTGTCTTTCTCTTTGCCCCTTTTCTTATAAACACAACCGTCAAACTATTTATTTCACACATACATACTCGTGGAGTATTTTCCATCTCTCTCTGTCGTACGCCAGCCCTTTGATTTGCTGATACGACACGACACCAGCTTTTTCCTTTATTTGGTCCATATAACTGCGCCGCGGTCTTCCCCTGGAAAATACTCCACCGACAAGAGGATTACTCTTAAGTTAATGATGATGATACCCGTAGTAGTAATAAAATGGACCCCGTAAGGCACAACTAGCGTTGAAAATGTCGAAAAAAATCAAATGATTTTTTCGGGAATTTATGAAATTTTCATTTTTTCCGTTTTTTTCGGATTTTTAACGAAAAAAACCGATAAGTCATTGTGACAACTAAACTGAACTGACACGGATGTCAATGGCAAAGTAAGTCTGTAATCATTCACCTACCCACCAGTATTAAGAAAAATAACCGATTAAAACCTGTTTAAATCGTTTTTTTTCAGAAAAATTGAAGCGGAAAATCACATGGTATTTTTCCGTAAAAATCCGAAAAAAACGAGGCGTTTGGAAAGAAACGGGATTTTTTCCGGAAATTTTCAACGCTAGGCACAACAAACAAGCTTAAATCTCGGTTATATAATTAATTGCTACTAACTCTTTCTTAATATAGACTTCTTACTACTAATACATTTTGTATACAATGGCTTCGCTTCAAATTAATTAACATTAAAGCCTATGAATAATTCGCACAAGTTTAGAAAAGGATCAAAAGAATAATTTTCTTTTTTTTAGACACGTCATAAAAAAAATCCTGTAGCGTGTCAAAGTGACAGACTAAATTTAACGGCATTTTAACTTAAAGAGGTTTTGATTATCGTTTATCAATAAGGCCAGAAGCTTGCAATTAGACTGTACTTCTGGTGTCGCAAGTCTCCATAGGCGACGATGTCTGCTTACCATCACACAGGCCGTATGCTTTTGTACGAACATTTCAAAAATGTATCTGTATTCATTGTTAGGGTATTGTCCTGTTGATGGGAGTAAACTGCCTCAGCACATACCACCAAGATATTCATATCTTTCACAGTAAAATTACATTTATAACAGAAAGGAGGTTCACTAACTATTCAGTTTGACACTTTCTAAAATAGTCTTGCTTGCGTTCCCTTACATTTCCAATACCTTCTAGGAACTGAGTCAATTAATAGAGTCCATACAGTAAAAGATTTAGGGGTTACATTTGACTTGCGCTTAACCTTCCACGATCATATTAAAGACCTTGCTACTGTTTGCTATCGTAGATTAGGTTTTGTTATTCGTAGCACTAAGGATTTCCATGACCCGGCTGTTATAAGGACTCTATATAACGCTCTCAACTATTGTTTTTTTAATGACAATTAAATTTAAAATATTCGTAGCTTTGTTTTACATGGATAAAGACTTAGTCATCGTATTATTTGCTATATTCTATGTTGACCAGTATATACTGGTCAAATTAGAATGAGTCATACGAGTAGCATTCTCCGAAGTGATGAAAGTATTGTTTTATGGCAAATATCGCCAATAAATTGCCAGCCATACACATTTACTACTAGATATCTACAACGACTATCCAGTTTCTAATTTGAACAGTCGTTCAATTTCCCTGATTCACCTATATTCAAATCATTAAGAATTGCTTTTGATACTTTTGATACCCTATTGAACGGAGACTTAATTAATGGGAAAAGCTACTTCTACAATGTCACCGGATTCAACTTCTATTTCAACTACTTGCACACCAAAGATTATAACAGTGGAGAGGACTTTGGCCCTATGCTGCAGAAGAGTGCCGTCCGCAAAGCAATCCATGTAGGAGACCTGCCATTCAATGATGGCAAGGAAGTAGAAAAACATCTAAAACAAGATGTCATGAAATCTGTTGCTCCGTGGATCTCAGAGTTGCTAGACAACTATTATTGTGTAATTTACAATGGACAACTAGTACTATGAACTATGCTATGTTAATAGTATATTATTGCCGTGGCCGGGAAGGAGGCAATTGCAGGCTGAGTATTTGTTTAAACGGACGAGCTTGCGAGTCCGTTTAATTATAATACGAAGCCTGCAATTGCCATTCCGGCTGAGGCTAATATAGTGCTTTTCTCAAAAATGGGGGAATAAAAAATACTAAATTTATATTTTAAATATAGTTGCACAACGTGAAAATATTACGATTTCCCGCCGTTTTTAGGGTTCCGGAGCCAGAATGGCAAAAACGGAAAGCCCCCGTCCGTTGCTTTGTTTTTTTTGTTTTTTGTCTTTTTACCCGACCCCTTCGCTATTACGCATATGCAACACTCGCAACACATGTTACGCACGCATGCCCTTGCTACACGGGTATTGACTTCCAATTAAAATTTAATCAGTAATAGTCTAATATTTTCCGCGGAGAAACGTTCTCGAGAACGATTGAAATTTCTCGGAAATTTCTCTGGAAAGGAATTCTCGAGCTGGAGGCATGCGCGATGACCAGAGCGTTCGGCCAGCCGAGGCCGGAGCTGATGATGACGGTGGGCGATGACCCGTCCATGCCCGCGCGGCCGATGTGCGCGTAGGTGCCCCAGTCCGACCAGTAGATGGTGCTGTTGGGAAAGTTAAGTCGGTACAGTAGTATCACAAATATAAGTTACAACGATGTACCTACGCAGAAAGCATTTTTTTTTACATTTTAACCAATCATAAGGCAGAGCGTTTGCGCGGGTGAAATATTCAACGCCAATTGGCCGAAATTTTGCACGCGACGTCGGCTGCTTCGATAATAACCACATCCACAACTAGCTTAGCACAGTATACCGCTAATTACCGACCGGTTAGCCTAGTGGGTAGTGACGCTGCCTACGAAGCTGAAGGTCCTGGGTTCGAATCCCGGTAAGGGCAAATATTTGTGTGATGAGCATGAATATTTGTTTCTAGCTGCAACCTTCAGCTTCGGCTCGCATCGGTTCTGACTTCCGTTTCATTATTTGTCACTAGTTCAGTATTATTTTAGCTTCATTTATTTTGCCACTGGTATTTAATGTCTTATTTATGAAACAAAGTTTTTTAAGCCTCCGCCAGCATGTAAACGCCGTATAAAATTTACTGAACACCCGAATATAACTATTACACGTTAGTTGTTATTAATCATCTTCCCTGACATGCCATGCCAACTACACACGTACCGTAAAAAACCGAGTACTTGCAGTATTTTCCACGGTGGGTTTTCCCCAACTTTGCAGATAAACATGCCTAAAGGCGCCGTTGTACTACGGAAATAAGTCTCACAATACGCCAATGACCTTCGATCTGAATCCTTGAGTTTTCTGATGTTTTTTGTGGCTTATTATATTACTTAACAACAACGACTTTAAGCAATATAGTATCCCATATTTACGTGTTTCGTGTTTATCGGTTTAAAATGAAAACCCTGCGAGTTTATTAAGTTTAGGAGTTCCTACCACCAAATTTACAGAAATTTCAGCTCTTTTGGATATCAGCAAATAGCAGTTTTTTTTTCAACATTTGCAAAATACCTACATGTAATAGTATACTTTCTTACGTAAATTTAGTTACACTTGTAATGCATGTAAATTTTAAATAAAACTGCCATTGAGTTAATTTTTGTTTAACTACAATACGTTTGTCCAATGATGTAGTATAAAAAAGAGGTAGATAGGTTATAAGCACTCCAAAAGTAGCACACTAAAACTCAGCCAATTGTATGACCTTGCGTCGCAACATTAAAAGTGTGAATATGTTTTTTGAAGTGGATACTTCTTTGCTCGCGTTCTTGTACAGTCGACAACACAGCTAAGTGACCATCGGAAATCTAATCTGACCTTAAGTGCATTGTAATAAGGTTCTAAGTTTTCAAAACAAGTTGTGAATAGTATAGCTGGGCGTGTGCCAGCGACACATGTTATAAGTCGCCGCAACTTCTTCAATTGAACACTGAGAACAAAACAAAGCTTCTATTTATCTACAGGTCTAGTCTAAGGCTGCCGAGAGGAAATTACTTCACACTGCCGACGCGGCAATGCAAGTGACTTAGAACTCGAGATATTAATAATTAACTATAATTCAAAATGGCCGCATGAAAAAGAAATATGGCCAACGGAGGAGTTGATTCCTATCAAAAACTTGCCTAAAAAAAAATTGGTGCTTTTGTCCAGCGTGTCCACGTTTACGACAATTTGTTCGAGCACTCTGCCCCACTATAACCCTTTGGACGCTACTAACACCCGAGGTAAGCTATTTCGGCCGTGTGCTTTCAACTAAAGTTCATAATCTTTGATTTTAGAGAACAAGTTGGCGTGTGGGTTTCAGTTTTGTAGGTTAGGTGTGGCGTCCAAAACCTGCGAATGAGTGCGATGTTAAATTTACAAGCGTAATACGCAAACGCGTAAACCAAACGTATAAACCAAACGCAAGCAAATGGATAAACCTGGCACTAGTGCGGAAAGAGCACTTTCCGTGCATGTCGAAACTTTAAAGAGCCATATGTACAGTAGAACGTTGAAAGATACACGCGCGAATGGGTCATTCGCAACTCGTGTCGATTTAAAACACTCTCTTCGGTCGTGTTTTAATTTATCACCACTCGTTGCGAATTTCCTATTTTCGGGACTTGTATCGTAAAAAACAATTTCTTTAACTTTTGTTAATCCATTGATTACTTTACCTAACATCCTTAATATGCATAATATGCAATACTGTGGCTTAGCAACCCACTTAGGCCTGCTGCTTGGTGACATGGGAGCATGAGGTGTTTATTTAGACGTATTAATAAGTGTCGTTACTCCGTTCTGTGCAGTCAAGTGCAAAAACTCACTTGACTCTACGTAGTACTGGATGTAAATTGTACGTGCTAAGGATATTTGATACTCACAATTTCAATAAGTATTTAGTTAGGCACGCTTCTTTACTGTAGACATTGCCAAAGTTAAGGGCTAACATTATATATACTATAAGACTTCCAACAGACCCGGCATCAAGTATCGCATAGACACTTCTACTCCCTTTTTCATCCCTTAAGGGATAATTTCCGGGATAAAAACTATCCTATATCCTTCCCAGGGTCTGAACTATCTCCATGCCAATGTTTATATAAATCGGTTCTGCTGTTTCACCCTGAAAAGTTAACAGGCATATGTAATATTGCTATGTAAGTATGCATAGACCCTACATCATTGTACGTTAAACAATGTGAGATTAAGGCGCCACAAAGCGCATAAGACGTATATTAAATATTTTTTCTTCATTGTTCTCTGAATAACACACGATTATATTCCATGGCGGCAAAACTTGTTTACGATTCGGAAATATCCCTGAATCATTTATGTTTGAGGACATCAAAGTATTCGGTAGGTATACCTACGTCCCGACTGGGACAGTTCTCCGGTTGCAAATCTCTGTAGTCTCTAATAAATAAACAATGATTTCGGATAAACGGCGGTATGATGTTTATGAAAATACGTGGAACTGCTATCCTTGACTATGTTCAAGTCACTCCCTATTCTCCTGTCCTATAATATATTTACGCTAATGAATTATTTTCTTTATTTCTTTCTATTTCACCAAATTACTAATTGTCACCTGAACTGTACACTGCTGGATCGATAATTAACGATTCTGGTGCAGCAACCACATTTACCTGTCGAATTCGCATTGCTATGTAATGGGGAGCGTAGACACCAAATAAAATAACGAATAATGTTGAATTTTCTCGAAAAAGGATTAACAACCAAAGTTTTCCGCAAAACGCACCTTCATATGAAACGATTGTCATTTACTATGACGCTCGAGTGCCGTGACGTCACGATCCCATAGAGCCAATAAAGCTATTACCAAAATATCAATGTGGATTGTGGACAAAATATCAATGTGGATTGTGGACAAAATATCAATGTGGATTGTGGACAAAATATGTAAGTGACCTTAACAGTGATGTGAGAGCACACAGGCATCTCTTTTGAACTACTACGATTTATTTACGATTTTTACGACTACACTAATGCAGGGTCCTGGATTCAGTATGTTTAACAACGTTAGACTCAATGGTCTTGTCACAATCCATGTTAGCAAGAGCTTGTATGATTAAATAAAAAGTTAAAGAATAAAAGAGTTTTCTTACCGATGGTCCCTTGAAGACTCGCTTTCAGCCCGAGCCTTCGGTATAACACCACTGAACGGCGACGATCTTGGGTTCTTCGAAGACTTCCCGAATGGCGAAAAATTCGACAAGCGCCTTTTGAACGTGACATTTTTAGAACCGTTTAGGGAGGTTTCGGATAGAAAGTACGTTATTCATATAGTTGATAATTCTATCCTGAAGCCGCCCAACCGCCTTTTAAAAGGCATCCTCTACAATGGTATTTATATCATTCTAAAACGGGACAGAGTTGCATTTGTTTTGTTTCGATTTTAAGAGTCTCAAGGCGAGACTCTACACAAACATAATTAGGTTCTCATTTTAAAACTGCATACTGGAACAGCATACGTTTTATACATGATGGGATCGCCATATCTAGGTCGGAAATTAGTTACAGTGGCTATAAATTATAATAGAAATAACATTAAGCGATTAGAGACTTTGAATGAAAAACGTTCTACTCACTCGCTATACAGGTATTTATTTAAGACCCAAAGTTACAAATACCATATATACCTACTAACATAAATAAATACATGCAACACAATTGGGTCACTCTACCTTTTCTTGTCTATTATTAGTAATAAAAATAAAAAAAATGCAGAAATCATGGCCATGGCATGTCCAATGGACAAGTTTTCCTTTTAACTTCGTTATATGTACTACTACCATGAATTTTTTCACATATCCCAAAACAACCATTTAGCTAGCAGGGGGTGGGGACACTGGAGTCTAACAAAAATTAGCACTTTAAGGCTTAATATTTCACAAACGGATCGTTTAATCGAAAAAATGTTTTCATTTTAAATACTGTAACCGCAATATAAATAAATAAATGTAAATATTAAATTAGAAATTCAATCAACTCACCATTTTCACTGAAGTATGAGATATACGATTTATCGATCTCGGACGACGTCCGTTTATGACAAGTTTTCCAGTCAGAATGATTTTCTACAATTGCGGTCGTGCGAATAGATGTTGGGAAAAAGTGTTTTTGGAATTATCTTTGGAATATTTACTCGTTGTGCAGAAACACAAGGATACAAAAGAATAAATAAACAAAGCCAGCGAACAAACAAAAATCGGAAATGTATTCCAATTACGTCGTATAAATCCGCCATTATCATAAATCTGCATTGCATGGGAAAGATCGCAAAAGAAAAGACTAGCTAATTCATAATGTGACGGAACTTTAAGAAAACAATTTAGTGTCCAAAATCTCTCTCTCTCATTTAAGGAATGCCGTCCACTCTTTCCAGCCGTCATGATTTTGGCACCAACCCGTAGAACATGATACCCCTCGGAGCCGCCTCCTGGAACTTCAGTGCTTTGGGAAGAACCCATATCATAAATATATTAAAGTCAATGCACAAAACTTAATACTATAATTTATCACAAACGAATGACAGAATTTCAGCGTAATATCTATACAAAATATGTAAATACTCACATGAATAACGGAAGCTATACCTGCGATGCGTGTAGTGTAAGCTTTAGAACCAAGTTATTTTTGGTCAGTCATATCGGAACACATAAGGGTGGGAAGGGTTATCCGTGTGAAGTTTGTAATATAACTTTTGCAAATAAATATGTTTTGAAGCAACACAAATTGATTCACACCGGGAAAAAAACATTCAACTGTGATGAATGTAACAAGCAATTTTATTATAAAAGTAATTTAGTTGCACATGTAAGGATTCATACTGGAGTTAAACCATATAGTTGTACAGTATGGTATTTATCTCATGGTTTTTACGTAACAACTCAAAATTAAAAAACAATCATTATCCTTAACATTAAAGAAAACGTGTAGTTTTAAAAGGGCGTTTTTAACCTAACCTTTTAACAACGCTGTTTTACCTAAAACTTGATTTAGCAAGTAGCAATTATATCTATTATATATATCGTCGTCTAGTAAAAAAACAATTAAACACAACAAATCATAACACAAGCCTTAATGAGCTTACTATGGGACTAGGTCGATTTGTGTATGATTGTCCACTAATATTTATATTTATTTATTTATATATGGGTTAAACAGATTATTTCATGTGCCCGACGTTATATAAAAACTGTCATTGAAATTGGAATGCTCTACCTGGGGCGGTAGAGTCGTTTTTTGAATGGACTACTTTGACGCAATTCTGCCAAGTCAACTAATCTCAAGCATGTGTCTAAACTTTGTAGGACGCAATTGAATGGCTATGTTTTGTACATAACATTCGTATATAATGGATGGGATATATTCTTATATACGTATATTTACTCTGTACTCATAGTAAAGATAAGCTTTTATGTAGCGAGTAATCTCGGACTGTTCATCCGATTTCAAAAATTCTTTCATCTGGCTTTATTTAATCCTGCATCTGCGCCTCCGCTTGTGTTCTTTCTACTACGCGGGTGGAGAGGAGACGCGTGGACAGCTAGTAATAAGTAAAGACGATCGACGGTTTAGAATGAATCATAATTTTCTATAAGCCCTTTCCTTGAAAAATTTTATGTAAAATAATATGTTTTTTTTTCTAGGTTTCCACTAAATGAGGATGCGCGTGCGCGTAGTATGTGGGTTAAGGCTACATATATATATATTTGTGATCGCATTCTCGAAAACAGTTCTTACGATTTTGATGGCATTTGCAGTATAGGGGTTTATGGGGGCGAAAAATCTATCTCATCATCATATCAGCCGAAATGGCCGGTCCTGCGCCATCCGCATCCAGCGGACTCCCGCGACCTTTGCCAGGTCATCAGTCAACCTTGTAGGGGGCCTCCCACGCTGTGCCTCATAAAAAAAATCGATCTAGCTAGGTCTCATATCTGGGAAAAATCGTTCTCAGCATATTTTTACCCGAGCAGAGCTCTTTATCATTAATCTGTAATAATTTGAATATTTGAATAGTAAATGTTTTTTAATATGGTTGTGTCTCATTTCGGTATTTAGTGTCATTATTTTTCCCGCCTTAAGCCTGCATCGCGGTCAATAGTAAATTTTACAGCTAATGACAAGTTTACCATTGATCGCCGCGGCCAGGCCGCGCCAGTCTGTGAGAGACTTTAAGCCTCTCACAGACAGGCGCGGCCTGCGGTGGCGGTCAATAGTAAATTTGACACTAACTGTCAAGTTTACTATGAACCGCCACCGCAGGCCGCGCCAGTGTGATTCAGGCTTTATAATAATTAAGTAGATCAGCACGGCTATCACAGGACGCCCCGCGAGCTGTGTCGCGGCGAGGTAGACTGTCCGTCTCTTTCTAGTTAGAACGATTAGAAAGAGACGGATAGTCTACCTCGCCGCAACACAGCTCGCGGGCGTCCTGTCATAACTGTGCTGATAAGAAACTACCAGGTAAGCCGCTTGCACAAGGACTATTAATTACCTACATGTCATGTTCTGTTACTAGAATCATATTTCATGTTATTAAGCTGAATATTACTAGTGGTTGCGAACAGAGCGCCTGCTAGGCAGTGAATGTGTGTAAAGCTTCAGTAAAAACTACTTACAATAAAAGCGCATTATTTAAAATAAACATATGGAAGCGATGGGGTAATTTTTAGTTACATGGCCACCCCACGGGAATCATCTACTTTGTTGCCGTCCCTCACTTTGGCGACACTTACGTCGCCTCTGTAGGTATATACTCTAAGTTTGAGAGTGATTGAGGGAGCCAATAATGCACGGCCCAATAATGTACAGCCTGATAATCTGCGTCCACTTTTTGTGGACTCGGATTATTGGGTCGTGCATTATCAGCCCGGACAAAAGTGGCTTCCAATTATTGCCCCGGACCAAATTTGCTCAGGGTGATAATGCACGGCCCAATAATTTACAGCCTGATAATCCGGGTCCACTTATTGTGGACGCGGATTATTAGAACAGTCCGACTGTCATTTTTCCATATAAAAATTGACATTTACATATACCTAAAGTATGTACAATGCGTTACGTGATCGACCTGCAGGACAGTTGCATTGTACAGTCAGTATCATATAGTTAGTAGCAGCCAAAGTAGCCAAATAGATCGTAACAGATCCTTACTCCTATAGTAATAAAGACGTGTCGAGATATATTTGGCTACTTAGGCTGCTATCAACTATATGATAGTGACTGTACTAATAACGCGGTCGAAGCGTTACATGATTACCCCTCAGAGTGATCACGTAACGCATTGTACGTACGTCAGAAGGGTAATCACGTAACGTTTTGGACGCGCGTTAGGTAGATCCAAGTGTAATTTTTCCATATAAAAATTGACATTTAGATCAACCCAACGTACGTACAATGCGTTTCGCGATCGACCGATGTCACTTTTCGTATGGGAAAATGACAGTCGAGTTGTTCTAACGAGCGTTCGAAAAACTTACGTGATCACCCTTCAGACCTCTGCCTGCGTTGTTTGTGCGTTGTTTGTGTGTAGGCATTAATATTTGTCATCGTCGTGACTTGATTATTCATAGTTTTCAGCCTATTGTATAATATGTATATGTAAAATGAGTCAACGAAACCATGATTTTAGGATCATCAGTGGTAATTTGGTTAATTGTTCCAAAGTTCGGTTTGTCATTTTTCCCCCTCACCAAAACTTCCTCATAATATTTAGTGGATTTCATACAATTATTTCGTCAGCAGTGCCAACACATGCGCACGAAGTAGTAAGGGTGGTACATTGTAACACAGTACAGTCACCGGCGTCAATATCTGCCGTAACAAAGCCGGCAAAAATATCGGACACGTCCTTATGGCATTAGACATAGAGTCGTGTCAGATATTTATGCGTGCTATGTTGTGGCAGATGTTATTGCTGGTGACCACCACCACCACTTATGTAACTTCGAAAAAATATAATAGATAGTCACGCCAATTCATGGTATCATGAATAAGATTTGGAGGCGTTAATCTTACGGTGTCAAAGGTCTTTTTGGTTAATTTCATATTCATAGTGTCTTCTTGTGCATGATGTTAAAATATTGAGTCCACAGTCCACAAGACTTACCTACGATTAAAAAAACGCACTGAATCGATTTATCCATTGGGGGCCTACGATGCAACAGTTAGGCATGTTAAACTTATAACGTGATTGTTTAGTCCTAGTGTCTTTTTAAGTTATTAATTTACCTATGTACAAAGCAAAAATTAATAAACAACATATATTTAACAACTGCTTTACTTATTTATTACACTTTACTTTTCAACTTATTTATTTAAGAATTTGTCTATTGTTGAGGTGGCTATTAGAAGAGCTAAGTAGCCTTGGTGCTCTTTTCACTCTTCACCTTTTGTTGAAAGCTTCTCAATTTTTTAAATCTTTTACCTTTTTGACTTTATATTGACGACCGGTTAGCCTAGTGGGTAGTGACTCTGCCTACGAAGCTGAAGGTTCTGGGTTCGAATCCCGGTAAGGGCAAATATTTGTGTGATGAGCATGAATATTTGTTTCTGAGTCATGGATGTTTTCTATGTATTTAAGTATTTATATCTATTATATATATCGTCGTCTAATACCCATAACACAAGCCTTTACTGAGCTTACTATGGGACTAGGTCGATTTGTGTAAGATTTTGTCCCCTTATATTTATTTATTATTTTATTTATTTATTTATTCCCAATACTAACAGATTACGTAAGATTTTACTAACAAAAATAAGTATCAGAATGGTCTGAATTAAAGTTTTTTTTTTCAAAAATGTTACACACATAGGCGTCATTATATTTACCGCTATAATCGCATATGCTCGTTACTTGGACCGCTAGTATCCAGGGCGCGAGATAAAATACTCAACTTAGTCTGTTCTTAGTGATACAAATAACAAATCGTACCTTCGGATTACCTACTAGCTGATAAATAAGCCTTATAGGGGTCAGACCCACATAGCGTGGAGAAATGCCGTGCTGTTCGGATAGACAAATATGTACAAATTCCTATAATAAGTGCATGGAACTACATTAAACTTCTGAACGTAGTACAATGCGAAACAAATGCGGGTTTGCCAGAGTTCTTGGGCAGCGTCGGTAGCTACTAGCTACTCAGTAGCTAGTACTAGCTACTATTTTTAGTCGACCTATAGAAGACAGAGCTATGTCTGGAAATACTGAGATGCTAACGAGATATTGTCGTTGGGCTGGATTAGATTAAAAAGCATTGAAATAAAAATCATCAAAAAAATAAGCTTACCCAGACAAGATTTTGAATTATCCCTTGCGATAGTTAGATATTAGGTTGACCAGCGCTTAACGTGGCACACTCATATTGAACTTCTTATGACAAGAATTCGCACTCATTTGGATTTTTAAAAACCTAGGCTAAGACACGTAGCTACAAAAAATCTACTAAATCTAATATGTATATAATATATATATTTCACTCGCACAGTCAGTTCTTGCATACTGTATTCCCATATGGGGTAAATACTGGCCTCCCTACCCGACGAACAGCACCTTCTGAATTAACAAGTGTTGTTGACTTGTCTATTTGTTCAGCTCAAATTTCATCTTCCTTAACATGGCATACACTAAAATCAACATTTGGTAGTGATCATTTCCCAATCATAGTTACATATTCCAATCCTGTTCCCTCATTCCCTAAGCCTAGTCCAAGGCTAAAGTACAATTTATGCAATGCAGATTGGAAAGTTTTTAAAAGGCGTATTGAAGATAAGTTGTTGCGAATCAACGGAAGTCCTCAAATATTATACAGCAGCGATTTTGTTTTTTCTCTAATAATCAACGTATTTGCGCTCGGAAATCAGTTCATGTGGTAAATTGGAAAAGAAATGTGGAAATGTTCTCTTGGCTTGGCGGAGTACTAAATTGAAGTCGGTTAAACCTTTGTTTTTAAAGTAAATTATTTATTTTTCTTTTATGACCATAATGATCTATGGAAGAATATATAACACCTAGTACTAGCCCAATTGTCTACAAAATGTCCGTCCGTCCATCTTCGGCTTAGCTCAGTAACCATTACTACTAGAAAACTGTGATTCGGCATGGGTATATACATCAATCGCGCCAACTATGTACTTTGATTGTACAAACTAAATATAAACTTGTTTACTTTCAAAGAAAACAAAACTTTTTCCAAAAAGGCACTCATCTAGCTGAAAGCAGCGCCCTAAGTGCTTCTCAAACGAATTAAAAAGTAATTCCTCCGAAATGGGAAGCCTGTTTTTTACCTACATTTTTGCTGAAGTATGTTTTTTTATAGCATGGCGCTGGCGAACATGCTGGCGGCCTGTCTGATGCTAATCAGACACCGTAGTCTATAAACGCCTTATTTGTGTGATGTGATGGGGATCACTGTTTGTTTCTATTTTGGTGGTAGAGATATTGAAACCCCGGTCTAAGAAGAAAGAGCAGATATTTAAAATGACATATTTATTAAGAAAATTGACTCAAAAAATAATATAAGATTGGAATATAAATATTCAAATATATCGTGCATACAGGTATTTATGAATTCGACTGTACAATTTAGTCATATTTATGATTCTTAGGTTTTTCTTATCAAAATGTTTGTTAGTTGGTTTAAAGGAATTTCCAACACAATAATTTACCAATTTCGAGAAATAATTCTCGAGTATGTATGAAATTTGACAAGTAATATTGTCTTATACAACAAGTCCAGGTAAAAATCTGAAAACTATACATTTGTAATTTAGTACGGAACCCTTAGTGGGTGAGTCCTACTCGCAAGTGCGTGCAAGTGTCCCGTTTTTTTTATTGTTACAAACCTTGGGAGACGCTCAGTCGCGCGCGAAGCGACTAAGCAGCAAGTTGAGCTAGACGTACAGAATGACAAGAAACTGAAGTAAAAAGTTAAAAATGAAAACTTACTCTTAAGTATTTCGTTATTTAACAGAATGTTTAAAAAGTCGATAATGCAATTGTCAACCCTAATGGAGAGTAATAAGGTCTTGGATTTAGTTATTACGTGTGGCGATTCTGTTGTTTGAGAATGCACCTTAGATGTGTGTAGTAATGTTCAATTATGTATGTATAAAAATCTCTTTTAAAAGCAATGGTTTATAACATTACGATACTTGTGTGTTATGGTTATATCCCGATTAAGTCACGTTGACACCTTGCAGCAAGATGTATGCATGCCGCACGGTGCATTCTTAAATTAACCGGGTTGTACCGAATGTACAGCTTTTTTTTTTAATTCTCGGCAAAGCGCGACAAGCCTAAAGTGGGGATGTAATTTTTTTTTCTCGGTAAACCCCTTGGGTGGGGTATCGTTAGATAGCTTGTTCTAAAATAATATGGGTATTTTAAAACCAATTTTCAACTCTGTACATATCATGAATTTAAAACTATCACGCTATATGTATCGCGCCTGCAAGATCCGCATTGACATCTAATCTCAAGATTTGGAGTAGGCACAAGTTTTACAAAAGTGACTGCTATCTGATCTTCCCATCTAGAGGAAATACACATTGTAGATATATGGTTGTTGGGATTAGACCGGTTTCCTCACGATGTTTAATGAATATGAATATGAATGAATATGGTATCAAGTGTGTGAGCGAGTATAGATTTGATAATGAAACGAAATTAAAACGAATAGTTACTTGCAAAATGGAGTCCTTGGGCAAAGATATTTGGCGGTGCAAAAGGTGAGATTAGGTCACTGTATTAGCCGAGCGGTAAGGCATGCGACTTATAATCTGGTGGTCGTGGGGTCCAACCCCGGTTCGTACCACTGGATTTTTCAAAAACGTGTATAAAATATCATTTGATTAGTGATTTTTTGGTGAAGGAAAACATCGTGAGGAAACCGGTAGTAACTTACTCAAAGTGGGAATATTCCCGGTAATGCTACCAGTAATATTACCCCCGATCGGTAACATTGAGAAACTTTGAAAAAAATATTAGAATTGTATAAGTTTTTTTCATCTTAAATACTTAAATACATAATAATGCTATTATTTACAATTTTAGAGAAAAGTTTTTTCTATAAAACATGCTTATTTTAGCGTTTTGATTGATTGCGTCTTTTATGATTCCTATATATTTTTCACTTTTGGTCAAAAAAATTCAATGTCTTTTTAACGGGCCCCCTTTGTCATAGTCTGACCTCTACCATGTCCTGCCCTATCTGTAGCCGCCCACGATACATAAAGTCGCCGTCAATGGAATTTGCTATGTAAACAAACCGCCATAGTGAAAGACAATTTCAATATGGCGGTTTGTTTACATAGTTAGCAAATTCTATTGACGGCCACTTTAAACGGACAAAGAGCAGTCGAACCATGTGGCCAGAGGAAATAAAACATCAAGGAGGTTGCATGGGGAGCAAATAGAAGGCAAACTTTAAGCTGCAAAAAAGATCTCACACTAAATAACATAGAAATGCATGATACCTTGTCAGGCTTTTAAAAAACAAGATTGTTGGAAACAACAACCAATTTCTGTAATTATTTTTTTTATTTGTAAATTGTAAATATAACCGAAGTATTATTGTTTCGCTTGAGCGAGGTCGCCATGGAGTCTATGCAGCCGTATTTGTAGCAGTTTCCTTGTCTGATTCTCAAATGTGGCTGGCGAACTTCACCGGCATGTGATTGCGGAGCACCTGTGCAGTCTATCCACCACATCATCTATAACTGTCCAAAACGCAAATACGCTGGGGCATCCCTTGATTTACTCTCTCCTGATGTGGACGCAGCCGAATGGGTGAAGGAGCTAGATATAAAATTATAGTTATCCATAGTTTTGGCTTGTCTGTGCGTTTTCATAGCGCAGCGCTGGAAAAACTCGGACAATGCACTTAAATCGGCTAGCTTGTATGATTAATTAGAATTCACTCATTGAATATACGAATCACATTCAACACTGGGCACATTTCGATAAGATTACGCGAAATACGGGCGTTCTTATATATAGATACATTAATGAACATGCAAACATGATAAGCAAACATGCAAATATCATTTTCAAAATATTAGACATCATTGTAGGTACAAGTAATTATTTTAAATTGTATTATGATTATTGTTCTTCCTTTTTCTTTATTTGACTTATATAATAATAATACTCACATGCTATAGTTCATACTTAAAGGACGTTATTTTATTGAAAAGTTTACAATCTAACACTGACGTTAGAGAAACTGCAAATCTAGGTATGTACAGTACAGACCTACCACTGACAACTCAATAACATTAAGGTAGTAGTAAGTACCTAAGCAATAAATTCTTATTATTATTTTTACCTACTCGTAAGTTTAACATGCATCTTTAATTGGATAATTTTAGAGCCGACTCTAAGACGGTTAAAAAAACACCTTGTAAAGTCAGTTCGGGTATGTGCGCCAGGGGGGAAAGTGCGCCTCATTCATCATTCAGTCATTTAAATAAAAAAATATAAATTCGCTGAAATCCATGCAATAAACTTGTTTTAGTTAGTTGCATGAATGTAAGATGTCGTTAAAATTGAATTAGGTAAATTAAAAAAAATAAGAAGTGCGGACTGATAATCTCCAGCGAGTCGACGCCACCCCGCTGCGCGGGGTGTCTATTTCTGGTCTGAGGGACACAAGTGAACCCTAACCTAACCGACCTAAGACAGAGTTCCAATGGAATATCAAGTCGGAAAATAATTTCATTTCAACAAAAAAAAAATTGAAATACATTCGACTTTTGAAAATCAATCTCAAAATAATATAAATCTATTAGATCTTATGTACTAATAATAGTAAAAAAATATATCTTTAAATTGTAACAGTAGCAGCCAGAGTAGCCAAATATATCGTGACACACCCTTATTGTTACAGTGATACAGAGGTGTACCGAAATATTCGGCTACTTTGGCTGCTTCTAACTATTATGGTGCTCACTGTACCCAGTATAGGTAGGTGTGCAGCAAAAATGTCTAACGAGATCCCCAATGACTAAAGTAGGTACCTAATGAACACGGCGCTAACCCACCATATATACTCGATGCTTCACATGCATGTATGCATAATAATGCACATTATGAGCGCATGCACTCTGCTGGTGCGGTTTGCTGTGACGCCTATTGAATGACATGGTGTCTATCTTGTCACTTATCGTGTGATAAGGCCGACCACGATACGGGGTCTGGACAGCCACACTGGCAACCCGCTGACTCGCACCATCCCCCATCTGCACCAAGGAGATGCACACCCCTCTATTCTGTAACTTGTTTTAAGCTCACCTCAACGCTCACCCACAAATATATCTTTACACCGCGATGCGTAGTAACTAAGCATAGGTAGAGGTCTAGTTGCGTTATTCGGGATGGGTGGGGTGAGGCGCATGAACGCATCGCGAATAACAGCCGCTCTGCGCGCCATATTAAATGTATGGCCGCCAGAGCTCTTTTTACGCGTGTGGACCCTTACTCCTTAGGTATTGCAAAATCATAATCAGATCAGATTAAGTTTACTTAAAACAGACTTCACCGTCTTCACACGTACGGATGCTAACAATGTTTGAATGAAACCGAACGTGTGACCATTTCAATAAAGACCTTGTTGCACTATGCGTAAGGTACAATATGCAATGACAGGTGAACTCGTGCCAGACAAAATGGCGGGCGCCGGAGCTGCCGGCGTCGCGCGCAAAGTTTCGGCCAATGGGCGTTGAAGATATTACCCGCGCAAACGCGCTGCCTTATGATAGTTATGATTGGTTAAAATGTTTTCAAAAAATGCTTTCGTTGTATAATCTTTAAAATGGAAAACTATAATAATAACAACGTAAATCAATACTAATAAGAAATAGGTTGATTGGCTTACACGAACATTTTGACAAATACTATGCTTTACTCTACATAGTACATACATATTTTTATTATACTAATTTTCTAAACCTTTCAATCGACAAGCCCAATCAAATGAAATCTCAATAACCTTACATTTTCCAACAACCCAGCCGCAAACTAAAAGATGCAAAACTAAAGTAATCGAAGCAAAGCCAGTCTAATAACGTATTCAAACAACATAATCTTGCGCGTAATGATGAACATAATACTTACCCATTGCTCCATAATAGTCATTGATTTCCTCTATCCATTCGTTGTCTCTGACTCCACCCGTAATGTCTGCAAAGACAAATACAGACCATGAGTTCTTAAGTCCATTGGGTTTTACGAACACAATTAGAGGTATTATTGCAATTTTTAAATACTTTTTTGAGGTTTTTTTATGGTTCTTTCGCACACGAATATTTGTAACTATTATTTTAGCAAAGAACCCAACAATAGCTATTTTTGAAATCATCACTCGATTTATATACATATTTTAGTGATCGGCTATCGATACATTTGCGTTTCGTTGTATGCAAAAAGTAGATAATTACCGGTTTTTCATATTTTAATTTTGGATTAAGGAAAGATTGCGGATGCCGGAGATGCAGTCTCAGCTGTTGGCGTAAGTAACCTCATACTTTCAATTCAAATTGTGTTTTGATGAGGCTTCAGTAAGGGTAAAGAAAAGACAGACACACTTTCGCATTTATAGTATTAGTATGGATTGTCGTCGGATTGTTTTCGTCCCGTGGGTGTGTTTAACCCTTGCCCTATCGCTGGCGTCACAAGGCATATATTAGCGCAAGTGTGTATATGTTGTGAACAATATTATTCGATGTTATTACGTGCTTAAAATTTATTTTTACTACATTTGAAACGTCATCGTCGTCATGATAACCATGATGTAGTCATTGATTAGTAATTGGTGTTATCTATATAGACCAACTTACACCATGTACCCGTGTGGGGCAAAAAGTAATTGCATTACAAATTACTGCGATGACCTTAGTGAGAGGAGGTAAACAGTGCCGGCGTTTAATCGCACGCAACATTAGGCTGGCTTCTCATTTGGACGTGTTTACTGAAATATTCGCTTATACTTGGATCCGAGCGGAAGAGCCACTGTAACGCGCCTTCAAATCTAGATGTCGTGGGTTCGAACCCCAGCTCGTACCACCGTGCAGCATGGTTTAAAAAAAAACAAAAACAAGTCCAGTTTTGTATGTAATAGTAACATTAGACCACGTAGATTATGCAGAGACAATTTTGACATTCAGCTACCAAAATCTAATAATTATGTACATTTTAAAAGAAGTATACAATATAATGGTAAAAAAGTTTATAATAAGTTTAATGCTTGGTTTTCTGGTTATTTATCTCCTTAGCAGTCTCCATAATTACCAAACAACTCCTATTGTATGCTTGTGTGGTTTTATTTTTCTACCCTTACTGAAATATACCGTTTGGAAAAAGGTAGGCTTAACTCAATAAATTATGATTGGTTTTAACAATGCAATTTCTAAATTGAGCTCCTTATACTCTTGGAAAATCTTGTCAAGGCGCTCCCTTTTTTGTTGTATCAAGATTGGATCCACGTCTCCGGTGGATGCCGCTTCGGTTGAAGCCTTGAAAGACATCATCCTGGTAATCGCACTTTAATTGTCCCCTGGCCGCTCGCAGCCTTTTCAGATCATCATCCGCCATTTTGGCACCTTAAAATAATTGGAATTACAAACTCATACACTTAAGTTAATTAAAACAGACGAGATTCACAACGAATACAGAAACGTATTAGAAGTAAATACACTTAACCGTACCTGACAACAATTGTATAATATAATTATTCGCCGCAAATTATATTCTTGGTACACTGTACCAAATCGCAGTATACGATTTATAAGAACTACAATGCAATTGCAACTACAACACGTAGGTTCAACAGTGTAATTTCACAGTACAACTTCTAACCTTAATTTTGTCAACTGATAATACAACACAAATTATAAATCTTACGGTGATTTTAAATTGTTTACGACTCTATTGGAGTGGAATAAGACAGGAAATGCAATGGCTGGATTTTACGTGCAAATTGGTAAAGATGTTATATCCACATATGGTCGGGGGTATGTGTTCCATGTAATTTGGAAGCGACATATATTACTAATATAATCTAAAGTCGCCGTCAATGGAATTTGCTAACTATGTAAACACTACCGTAAAACAGGGTGAGTAGGGACAAAACTGACATTCAAACCTCGATAACATTTTATTTTTACATATGCAAACTGAATGTTGTGTTTTACATATGCAAAATGAAGTGTTCCGGACGTTTGTATTTTGTTTTTTTAATGATTCTGCGCACGTACAAATACGTAAGCAACTGTACAACCAAAACCAAACGCTAACACGTTGCGATAAGCGAGTAAATCCTTCAAAAACTTTCAAGGTATACGTTTTCTTTCTCCAGCCATTTCTGTATTATTCGCCAATTATTCACTAGCCTCTCTTAATTTCCAGTTATACAACACGAAGAAGCAGCAAGTGGGTGTGATCGGCAAGCGCTGGGGCGGTTTCGGGCGGGAGATGTTCTCTGATGCTGACAGCTTCGAGATCAGCTTCCCTGCTAACGCGAGTGTGGACGTCAAGGCGGCCATCATCGGGACTTGCTTCCTTATTGTACGTTATCAATTATCATCAATACGGGTTTACCCTAGTTTTACCGACAAACGTATCATCGAATGTAAGGTCAAGGTCACCAATATGTATATAATATAAGTACCCAAAGTTGCAAAAGTATGATTTAGATTTAGATTTCTTTATTTCATAAAATACATTTACTTACATTATAAGTTAACTTTAAGCTAATTTACACGAATTAATTGAATGATTGTCAAATAATGAATATTAATTGAATGAAATGTCACAGGTACAATACAACATTATTATGGACATGGGAGACATTTTCTTTAAATAGGATAGTAAGATGTTATTATTTAGGTTATCATTTCACATTAAAATGGTGAAAAAAATTAGGTGCTCAGTTACTATTTTTGGTCGTCAAAAGTATTTTTTTTGTGTTCATATTTTACTATATCTGGTGGTCCGTTAAACATATGCCATACTACAATAGTGCAGTGTTGTGCAGTGAAGTAAAGCTATGACATACAATTGAATTTACATCAAAGTATTCACATGTTTTACTGTATGGTTTGACAGAATATAGTACCTGTACAACACAGAAATCATCCAATAAGCTGGTATAATGTTGTCGGAATGAGACACTCGGCAATTACCATTTTAATGGCTCTGGCTAGATTTCAATTATGTAGATTTTGGAAAGATTCGAATATTAAAACACGGTTTATTTCAACAGTAGGACTGGTACAAACGCCAACGCAGTTAACTGACCAGCCTGTTTTTATATCGAACCTTATTACAATGCACATTTAGTGCACGGATGGTCAGTTAACTGTGTTGGCGATGGTATACCTATACCACGTGTTCGTGACTCGCGTTTACGTACTGGCTAGCGAAGTAGCGACTGCGTAAAATATTTGTATTGAGAATATGCAGCTCCTGGCTGTCATTTTACCCTAAATCATTTTAGTCGTGTAACATGTACAACTTGTTTCGCATCCCTCGTTCCCGCACAAACATTCGTAAAAAACGTTTCTTTCCTCGAACTACTAAGTTATTCAACGAACTTGAGGATGATAATGATGTTTATTTAAGTACGAACTTATGGAGGAATCGGAAGTCGGTCGCGTTTGTTTGACCGATTATCTGGCAACAGTTGGCATGCCCCGGAGCTCATACCGGGATGGTCCGAGAAACTAATCAAAATTTCAAGCCGTGTTTACTCGTAATTCACAATGATCTTCACAGTTTCGCATCCTTTGAATAATCTCGTACCATACAGTTATTTTTAAGGATGTCAGTCTGTATAGTATACCTACCTACGTAACGGAAGGGACCCAACTGTTATTGTTTCTGCAATTCCATCTCGGTATGACTTCTTTCGGTCTAAGTGTGAATGGGAGATTTGTAGGTTTTCTAATGTTTTCGAGTTACACTAGACAGCAAAAGTCCATGGTCAATTCAGAAACAGTTTCGCTTGTCCGCCGAATCCTACGCCATCTATGAGCACAACGTGTAGTATTATTATAGATGTAAATGTAAGCCTCAAAAGTTAAGCGAGATTTCACTAGATGGCGTTGTTAGCTGATTTTTAATGAAATAAAAATTGTTTTCGTCCGCGTCTTCGAAATTTCTATTTACTTGGATAACCACCACCTACTATTTTTGTATATTTATCGAGTCAACTTTAACGCATTCCCGATTTTTTGTTTTTAACAACACACCTTCGTGGAGGTATTATTAAATTTTCTTCTTCTTGTTAGTGTTTTGCACTAAGAGCAAAACCACGGGATCGGCTACGAGCGTAGCGCTTAGCGATTCTGGGCAATGAATCTGTATACCTACGTACAAATCTGCCATCAATCATGTAGGGGCATGTTCTTGTAAAACGTTGTGTCTCGTAAACATTAATTTTATCAGGTAAATTATAAGTCAGTAAACTAGCATCATAGATTCCCAACATTGGAAACTTCGCTTCTCTCACTGCGATGCCTTGCTGAAAAAAAGCGGCCAAGTGCGTGTCGGACCACACACAACGAAGGGTTCCGTGCCTATTAAAAAGGTCGTATCGTTACTGCAATCTTATGGCACTTACATCCTTTTCTCTAAGGAAGGCAGGTTTTCAGAAATATCTCGATAACCTTTGAACCGATCTTGTTCAAAACAATTTTCGCTGAAAGAATTGAATAAGCCCTATGTCCATTTTTTTTTTTTTCATATTTTTAAAATACACGGTTCAAAAATTAGAGGGTTGGGGGTAAGCTGCTACGGGCTACGGCGTAGCGCTACGAGCGTAGCGAGATCAATTCAATAATTGTAAGGCAATTACTTAGTCTAAAAAGCAGTTTACCACTTTTGTACCTTGATGACAAATAGAGAAAAGTGGTTGAACAATATCTTGGCTCACTGTACGTAAGGGAATGTTCATCGAAAAGCTGACTCAGCTTCCGCAAATGTTCTGTGTTTTGTTAGGTTGGCTGAGATGCGTTAACTATCCCGTACATTTTTTCACGCGATAAGTGACAAGATAGAGCGTCCGTCACTGGCTGACACTGTTCGATAAAAAGAGACTGACGCTCTATCTTGTCACTTATCGCGTGATAAGGCCGGAACAATGGTGCGCAACGTTACAAGTTATTGGGGATTGTTAATGGCGGGCATATCGAAATATGCACTGGGAATGCAGTCGAAGCCCGTATGGTATTGAAGGCTTGATTTTTTTCGGAATTGTAGTGAATATCTGGATCCATTTTGCAGCAAACGTATGTTATATCTAGAACGAAGGAAACTTTCTTCTCTATATCGATGGCAAAAAGCGAGAACGTAGTAACCGCCACTTGGTCAAAAATTTTTTTTTTGCATATTCGGATTCAGCGAATTTTTCTGCGTCGACTGGTCTGGGTCCCATGGCTCTACGACGCTTAGAAAAAACTGGACTACGTTGCAAAACGAATGTATTTTTTTGACGATGCCCACATCTAATTGCTGTAAACACCCAAATAGTAGCAATTTTCTAAACGAGTACATTTACGCTAATTTTGTTTTTTCATAAATCAAAGGGTGTGCCGGTTACAGCGTTGCCGAAATTTTGTTCCGTGGCGGTTACAGCATTTATGCATGTAGTGAAAAAATTACGAACTAAGCTTACTGCAATTATCCTAAAATAAATTATCTATGATTGACGCTTACTACATTTCATTCGAAAATGAATTATCAGCAAGCTACAGTAACGACATTTGAAACACAACGTGAAGTGGGTAGTGCTTGAAGATACAGCAATAAAAATGTTCGCTCGCGGCGATGTGGCTCGTGAATACGACCTGTGATTTAGTCTATCGGTGATCGCCGGAGCGAGTCGGTGTGCGTAGTCTGTGTACTCTGTGTGTCCGTGAAATAACAATTTTAATTTGTACGGTACCATAGTAATATAACGTCTAGTTATTTAAGTTAAATATTAATGGTTCAGTGAGATTAGTTCAAAGAAATATTTTTATAATTGAGGTGATAGTTGTGTTCAAACAATTGTTTAAGAATTATGTTGAAAACTTATATAATAAGTAATACTTACATTCAAAACATCTTTTATAGTTAGTGGGTTTAATAGGTACTGAGTTTTATATCGATAAAAGTTACTTAAAAGACAATTTAATGCCAAAACTGAAGATAAAATGTAGAGAGTTTTAAAGTTTTCACGGGAATATTAAACCTCATTACCTATATTTAGTTTTAGCGGATAACAATATTATAGTCTGATTAACCCTGAGAATATTTATGTTTGTTTTTAGCACGATAAGTACAAGGTTGTGATTTTATAATATGAGAGATTTTATTAGCCTTTTGAAATGTTATAAGCAACGGAGGTTTTAAGTAACTTTCGTAATGTTTTTATACAGAGAAATTGAGACTAGATAGTATTTGATATGTTAAGACGTTAATTGTTGCTTCTGAGCTTTTAATTTGTAAGAAACCTGCATTTAAAATTTGGAAACATTTTAAAAAAGTATGTTGATAAAAGTTGATTGATACTTAAGTCGTTTTATTTTCACAGTTTCTTTTTGCCGGTGGACACTTACCACATTTCAGTTAGTCCTATAAAGAACGTAATGACATTTACGTCAAAATTATTGAATCTTAAAATAAATATGCATCTGGTTACAGCATTTATGCTTTATGGAAATAATACTCGTTTCACCATTTTAGTACATTTACTTCTGGCGTTTACAGCGTTTTTGCGTAACGAAAAAAAGAGTTCAATTGTCGTAACCGCCACTAAGTCGTAAACCAGTCTTTCTTGTTAAATATTAAGTATGCCAGTTGAAAGAAAACCATAAGTTATGAATTAGATCCAAATATCAAGCATTTTCGTTCATAAATGAAAGAGTTATGATTTTTTTTCTCGAAATCGAAAAGTTTTTTGGCTCTGGTGTAAAGTTTGCATTTTGGCGGTTACTACGTTCTCGCTTTTTGCCATCGATATGGTCTATGACTAACGTGCAGGGAGCAAAACTGAATTTCGCTCCCTTTGGCAAAATAGATAGCTTGCAAAAAAATGCAGTGGGAGTAAAACTTGTTTTTGATAAACGGGCTACTTATAAAAGATTTGTTTTCGAATAGAAGGAGTAAAAAAGTCTGTGACATTGACATTGTAGATTTGAAAATCTTTACATATATTTACTAGTACTAGATACTACCAAACAATTTCATTCATGATCCACATTATATTATTAAAACCCAATACTGTTCACCTTCAAAACATTTTCGGCCCTCACGTCCACCATACAAAAATTTGTTCAGTCAAATTTAAATCAAATTATTCAGGAAATAGAGTCGGATTTATTTTGTTATAAAATAGTATAAAACAAAAGAACTACGACTTTGTTTCATTGCAATCGAATGTACATTCTGTTGCACATTGGGAGGCACGAGGTTAACCTAAGTAATTTAAAACTAATTATATTAATTTAAGGTCCAGTATGTATTATACGATAAAAAATGCATTTTTGGTTAATAATTTGGTAAGACAACCGTACATTTCCCATCGAGTTGTGTTATGATGACAATTTCAGAACTATCAACGGTTTCATCAAACGGTGACAAATAATGAACACATTAAGAGTCCGCAGTAAGCTCGGCCGAATTTCACCTTCCCATACAAATGGAGTTTCGTTCTCATTTTAATACTACGTGTTGGATTGTGACGAAACTTTGCATATACAATGACATGAGGTATATCTATGTCTGTAATTAGTTTATATGGTTCCAGTTTATAAAACAAACAAAATACAGCAAAAACAAGTTTTGTATGAAAAACTTAAATTCGCTGTATTTTTTTTACTATGGTATTTGAAGCTACTTACATAAACTAATTACAGACCTGGATTTCATGTCATTGTACATGCAAAGTTTCGTTACAATCCAACACGTAGTTTTAAAATGAGAGCGTAACTACGTTTGTATGGAGAATCGAGCTTACTGCGGACTCTTAAGCATTCGAGGCCAAGCATCGCTGCTGCGCCTACGCCGTAGTATGTAGCAGCATTTTTCCGATTTGTAGCGGAAATCGCTCGTAAATGCATGACTCATCTCTGAGTCATGGGCCTTGAATGGGTTAAGAATTGCAGAATATCGCGATTTAAACCTACCAAGTTGAATCATGAATCAAATTGTTTGTAACGAACTATGTACATTAATAATAATAATTACACGGTTAAACTCACGTATTCAATGGGTGATTACTACGGGCGACATGTTTCGAACTCTTCGGGAGTTCTTTTTGAACGAGTGTTTTCGCGATGTGTCGCTTCAATTATTTAATTAAGTTTAACCGTGTTATTATTATGTAGTATTATTTTAAACATCTCACAAAAGTTTAAATTCGACTATGTACATTTGTACATAACCTCTTCCTATTTACTTCGATTCATCCCAAGGCACTCTGATCGTTTGTCTTTACTTTAATTAGACGATTTTTTTATCTCGATAATTTGTGAACTATCTATGCGGTTAAGTATTCATCATCATCATCATATCAGCCGAAAGACGTCCACTGCTGGACATAGGCCTCCCCCAAAGAGTGCCACAATGACCGGTCCTGCGCCACCCGCATCCAGCGGACTCCTGCGACCTTAAGCGCGGGTTAAGTATTAGTAAGTTGCATAACCCCATTTCAACTAGACTATTGACAAAATACCAACCGTCTGATTTAGGGTCGCCGGGCTCTCCATAAAAACGTAGTTTGATAATTACCGAGATATTGGCTCCTAAAGATAGTGAGTGAGTGGGTGGTGTACAGATGTGGCAGTAGTAGGGAAAAAGTCACTTGGTGGCAAAAACCGACTCGGATCACGGATATATAAATATATATCTTACACAGACATTTTGTAATCGCTCAAGTTTTCCAAGCAGTTCCTCTTTGAGATCTAAAGATGCTATGTCACCATGGTCCAATAGAGGAAGTAAAAGAGATTGGGATTGGGTTTGGGTGAAAATTCTGCAAACGCCTTAGGGAGTGGACGGAGGCAAACATCTTTTGACTTACCTCAGCAACATGGGGAGACCAAGAGAGCGTCTGATCTCTATGGTGATACCCAGATTCCTGATGGTAGAGGCAAAAGGAATGGCAGTCCTATCAAAAAACACGTCTGGAATCACCATTTCCGAGAGTATACTTACGTAGTAAGGACTACCAATGACAATTGCTTGCGATTTCTTCGCATTAACTTTTAAACCGTAGTTGCACGCCCAACACCGTATAAATTCCAGATCACTATTAATTTGATGAATTAGGGATGGAAACTCCTCAATACTAGCCGCTGCATAGATCTGTAGGTCATCTGCATACAGATGATAAGACCATCTAAGGGACTCGGTAATACATTTATAAAGATTGAAAAAAGAAGCGGCGGGTAAATCATTCATGAAATTGGGTTACCTACTTGTTTCGGTATACTTCTACATAAAAAGTTATAAAAACACCAAACTTTACGTATGCTCTTCATAATACGAGTATGACATCGGCAGCGGTACGCCATGCTCTCATGACGAGGCCGTGTTCAACCCAAATAAATAGACTGAACAACTTTAATCCTCTGATGTGTATACGGTTTACAAACTTTATAATAGTTACAAACATATCATGATCCCGTGAAATGAAACCGCCATTACGACCATATAAGAACATTGCCGATTTTGGGTAACATTCAAGAAGAGTGATTTCGAATACTACTAGTCTTTAAAAAAAAGCAGCTGTAGAACAAATATGTAAATAGATTGTTTGATTCATTAGACGCACACACATGCATGTCGCTCGTTATATTAATTTCATCGAGTCGCTAAACTAATCCAATCCAACATCAATCTTAACGTAACCGCATAAAGTTTAAAGTCGTCATGTCACGTTTGACAAAGTTTTCACAACATGTTTTTTGCATAGATGTCATTGCGACGAATCGATTTGTTTGTCGATTTCAAATTCAAATGAGTACTTAGTAAAACGTTGGCAAATATATGCCAAGGCACAGTCCGTGATGTGACAACAGAATGTTTTGAGCGCCCGCTCGGTCAACTCAAAAATGTGTAAACAAATTACAGTCTTATCTCTAGTATAAGCTAGAAAAGGTACTTAGTATACTTAGTATATAACAAAACTGTACCTTTAGTGGATGTAATATAGTGGTTTTGAGATTTAAGAGCATTTAGGACCGCTCAGAAAAAAAACGTGATTGCCAGAAAATAATTCACGACAAGAGCCATGACACCACTATGTATCCCAAAATCTAGACGCAACGGTTCAATCCACCGCTAAGCCTGATGATTTTTTATTTTTTTTTGTAGTAAAATAGGTATACGCGAGTTTCATCAATAAATGGCATTCATGAAGATTGCTCGATTTCGTGGAAGTTTTTCTATTTTAATGTGAAATAATTACCCAAATTATAACATCTTACCACCCTATTAAAGAAACTGTCTCCAAACTAATCATTGTTAACCCAAAAATAGTTAACGAGAGCCAAAATTTAACCACCATTTTTATGTTAAATGAAAACCAAATTATAACATCTTACTATCCTATTAAAGAAAATGTGTCCCAACTAATCATTGCTAACCCAAAAATAGTTAATGAGGGCCAAGATTTAATCACCATTTTTATGTTAATTGATAACCAAATTATAACATCTTACTATCCTATTAAAGAAAATGTCTCCCAACTAATCATTGCTAACCCAAAACTAACTCGGTCTCCCGCCCTCCGCCCGGGCTCCCGCCAGAAACTTGCTTCTGTCTCCACGGGCTTTTATATACACTCTAGGGGTAAGACAGACAAGACCACGTGGAAGTGGGGTACGCTGATTCGGGTTTTGGTAGCTATTTTTACCTTTCGATCGCTATAAACAAGGAATCATTTAAGTTACTAGAAAATGTTTACTAACTTGATACATATTCCCTAAATTCGCGGCGCGGGCGGGGCGACGGAGTTGAGCGGCAAGTACTACTTTATTTGGTAATATGCATACATTTTATGGCAATCATAGTGACTTATTTAGGTACAGCAGCACTCTTGCGTGTTTTACAACCGTTATGTTTAGTAATCATCATCATCCTCTTAGCGTTATTCCCGGTTGTGCCCTAAAGGTGCCCGGGGTCCAAATATGTCGTTTTTAATCTGCCGCCTAAATTATGTATAAAAATTTACCTACACCGACCTGCCTTAGAGGTCCAATGTCTTGACCATTTTGAATTTCTGTGCGTTAAAATATAAAAAAGTGGCCAAGTGCGTGTCGGACCACGCACAACGAGGGTTCCGTGCCTATTAAAAAGATCGTATAGTTACTGAAATCTGATAGATTTGGAAGATAATAAGAGTTGAAATAAAACGTGAACGTAAATCACAAACGTATTCTTGTATTGAAGTAAACAAACATGTCACATATAGTTGCTATGACAATAACCTAATAAGAAGGTTGCGTTCTTAATGTCCAACACTCCCTACAGAACGCAAACCCATTTTACCAGTGCAGGCTTCTTTAGGGCATAACCGGGAATAACGCTAGGAGGATGATGATGATGATGATAATTGGTGTAATTATGTATCATTTCGCATTGTTTTCATCTGGTATAATAATAAATAAATAAATATTAGGGGACAATCTTATACAAATCGACCTAGTCCCACAGTAAGCTCATTAAGGCTTGTGATATGGGTACTAGACGACGATATATATAATAGATATAAATACTTAAATACATAGAAAACTTCCATGACTCAGAAACAAATATTCATGCTCATCAGTCATCACAAAAATATTTGGTATACTTAGATACCGAATAGCTAAACCTAAGTGGCAGAGTGGGCAGGGCACAGAACCGAGGCCCGTTGGGGCGGAAAGGTTCTCCAGTGGCGACCACGACTTACTGGGAGAACCTTGATCTGGACTGAAGACGTGGTAAAGGTCGCGGAAGTCTGATGGATGCGGGTGGCGCAGGACCGGTCACTTTGGCAACACAATAAAATTTGGACCATGGAATTAATTTAGGACCAGACTGGAGCTCTGGACCGTGGGATGCAAAGGCTTGCAAGTTTTTTTATTATATTATTATAGATTTTGTTAAATTTTCAAGTTGCGATACTGGCCGCCGGTGACAAATTAGAGATGCTTCTAACCTAGTCGAGGGAAAAATTAAAAGAAAGAAATAAAGAAGACATTTATTCACTACACAAAAGACAAACAGAGACAAAGGGAGTAGATACAATACAATTGACACGTATTGTGTGTCTTCGCGGCAGTGAATCGGACGCTGTCTCAGCATTAGCCGAGGTGTCAGACAGACAAATTAACGTTGTCGCAGTTTGTAGTGATATTTTTTACATCTTTTCCCTTTTATCACTAGCAGACATTACTGCTTAATACCATGGTAACCGATATTGGCTCCCAAGGTCCACCGAGACCAAGCCCACCAATCCCTCTATATTATTACCATCCTGGCATTGTAGCAGATTACTTTCTTACTAAGTGTATCCTTTATTCTGCGCATTTTTCTAACCACATTTCTTCCTTACAGACTTCATGTCCCTGGAACTCGTGGACGGCTTCCCGATCCTCCTCGTGAGAGCGTGCAGGGTGCTCGTCCACGCTCGCTCCGCTTCCTAGATAATAACGACGCTTTCCCAACAATACTGCTACTAGGTACGCAATTTAGTGGCGGTTTTAATAGAACCTCTAAATATAAGTGGACGCGACGCTCACAAGCGGCATCGGTGGGGAAGCTCAACTATAGCTTCCTTTCGCTTGCTCGTGTTTCAATTCCACACTCGCGAGTAAAATACAACTTTGCACCCTTGTTGTATTTAACAAATAACTATTTTTGTTGTCTAATGACTCTAATGTTAACACTTAAATTGGCAACAAACCACGAGTTAGAATTATGCCGTGCCAAAATTTAAAATAGAAACGAATACGTTTTATTGACGTTTGACAATGCTAATAAATAACACTGTAGATTTTTAAAAACAATGTCGCAACTTATAATTTCATAATGCCCGTATACTAAAAATGGTTCTGAATACGATAGGTTCAAATATGTACTTCAAAGGTTTAGACTGCCTTTCCTGAAAAACAAGACAGACGTGCCGTACGTGAGTATCCAATGAACTTACAATATTTTGTTACCAAATATATTGTAGTTTGTAACACAGCCTTACACCTCAGGTAATAAAGACGTGTTGCGATATATTTGGCAACCTTGGCTGCTGCATTCATAACTGATTTTCGCCAATTTGTCCCTTACGCCCTTTGAACCTACGGTAGTCGAATTATTATTTACACTGTCCGAGGTGAATCGTTATTTAGTAAATCCATAGCACACGACCATACACATTCACTGCTGTCAGCAAACTGTATTCAGAAATTTCAAGCGTGTCGTGGCGTCGCGTGTTAGTGTATTGTGATTGTTTTCATTGGAATTTCGACGCTATTCCGTGTGGAGAGGGTTGGAATTTGAAGGGCTTTTGTTGGTTTTAATTGTTACGTAGGCATTGTAGGCACAGTCGCTGCCTGTATGGGTACGGGTTTCTTATTTTTGTAACAAATGTGTTTACAACACTAGTATATACACAATTTACATACAAGAGATACTCGTATGAGATTTACATTTGTTTATTTCATTATATGACATTACAAAACCAGTTAAACTATTTATTTATTTAATCTTTATTAAACATAAACATAAAACATTACAAACATAATTTATTGATAAAACAAAGTACATCAGTTTTACTATGGACTAGGAGTTTTCTATTAGACGCAAATAACATGTGCTTGAGCGAGGATACCAGAGAGAGAGAGGGTATGTTCTGTCTTTTTTCCGCAAAACGCACCATCATAGGAAACGATTGTCATGGCGTTTTCTCTCTCTAACAAGCAATATTAGAACGTTTGTAGCTTCGTAATCCTTTGAGATATCTGAATGGGATTTTCGTCACTAGGCATACATTTTGCCTTCTTTCTTCCACAATCGCTGGAATATCTCCATGCATAGCTCCATTAGCATTATAATATATTGACATCAGACCATCAATCCGATCTGTACATATGCGTATGCATTGGACGTGCTTAATGTGTTTGCATTCATATATCATGTTAGCGTTGCGTTTGCGCTGGGTTACTAAGTTCTTTTATATCAGCTATGTCATTGTTTTCTTCTTCTGCTTGTATGCTGACTGCAGATTTTGATACAATAGATTCGTCACTTTTTATTGCTGCTTGCTTATCCTGTTTCAACGTAATAACATCTTGTTGTTTGAACGTACTATGGGTTTTTCTCCTCTCTTCAATTTTTTGTTTTAACTTTTGCAACTGTTTCGTTTCATGCGTAACTAAATCTATATCTTCTTCTGGATCTCGGTACCTGTAAAAAAAGATAATAATTTGCTGATTGACACGGAAATAAATTAAGCAACATACAAAATGATTTATATTTCATGTAAACTAGCCTTAGTGTTGCTTTACCTGTTTATGGTAAATAAATCCATATTATACGGATTTTAATAGCCCAATTTGCTACCATTAATGTATTTCAATTCATTATAAACATTCGAAACTTGCTCCAAACTAGGTTATGTTTTATTTTCACACTACACACTACAATATTGTTGTTTGTATCTTTATTCTGTTGTTTCACAGTAATTTAGTTTCGACGGTTATGGGCAGTGGCTTGTTACTCTGTAAGGGATAAGTAGAAAGGTTAATGTAAAATTCCAACACATCCGGAAAATGGATTTCTGTACTTCCGGTCACTCCTATGTGTAATGTAATAGCTTGTTCTAAGCATCAATTTATCCAATATAACGTATTTAATTGAATTTCCGCCAGAATGACCAATGCGTCACTTTAGTTTAGCTAGCCAAATAAGTATACCTACCTATCTATAAGTATAGATAACCATATTGCATGAGGGTTGTCTGCGCCGAGATTTATCTAGACATTAATATTAACCTAATAGCAATGTGTTTTACCTAGTAATATCAAATGTTTATTCTGTCAGTGGGTCTCATGGGCTGTTTTACAAGGGCAAGGGCCTTTTTGTGAAATGACATCATTGCAGTAGTAGTGAGCTGAAAGTAATGGTGAACAACCACCAGCGATCTTCGAAAATGAAAAAACAGCTTCGCACATCTCTGGTGGATATTCACCCTATGGCTTGTCTACCGCCGGCAGAGATGTCTGAAGTTACGCGATAGCATTGTGCCAATTGTTCACCTTCACAGTTGCAGGATTTTACGATATTTTTCAATTAACAAATACTTTTTCTTTTTCTATTTATCTTATGAGGCTATTCACTAATGTATTTTAAAGTAATTTTAAAGAAGTGTTGACTATTATATCAAAAAAACCTTTATCTTCCTCTTATGTATCACTATTGGTAAGCTTAGTGGATAATGAAACAATGGCTGTAAAATGCCGGGTAAGGGCAATTATATTGATAGCATATCGTTTTTCGGTTGGTATATTTTAATTACCAACCGACAAACCAATAATTAGTTTATAAGAAGGTGGTCGGTTCGTCATAAAAGTTCATATGACTAACCAACCAACTAGGCAGATTGTTAGTTACGAAAAAAAAATACTAACCGTCCAACCAGGAGATTTCCTTGCATCCATCACCTCACAAAAATTCAGAAATTCCTTGTATAATAAATTAAAAATGTATTTCCTACCTCAACAGACGTACAATACTTGAATACTTCGGAGGTACAAACAGAAAACAACTCTTTCAAAGGTTCTCCATTCGCTAAGCAAGCTCGGCAAACGTTCTGCAAGTCTAGCGTTTCTTCCATCTCCATGATGAACAACTATAACCAAACTTTCCAATATAATAGACAGAAATTCATTTAGATAACCATAAATTATTTAATTGGAAATAACAAATAACTTTTAGCCATAGCCACCTATTTATTTCTGTCAAACAAAACAATACGAACGTGCTTCAGTCATGCTTAAAAACACCGTAAGATAATATTTTGAGTAAAAAACAAAACATGAAGCAAGAAGCATTTATTCTTCAAAATAGCCCAGTGTCTATTTACCTTAGTCCCAAAATACCCTAAAACCAAAACGACTTTGTCTATATTATAACTATTACCAAGATTACCTAAAGTCATAAACGCTGAAGCTCAAAACAAACTATTCCCATAATACACTAATCCTGAAATACACCATTGGCCAAATACACACAAATGTGACGTGACTTGTATAGACACACAGTATGAAGCGTTTTCAGCTGCGGCCAGCGAGGTCAATCTTTATCTCAAATTTTTAGGTATTTATGTTCTTTAATTGTAGTTGCTCCCATTCAAGCATTTCTTCCTCTCCAAAAACTAGTTCGGAAAATTTAGAAAGAGACGTATAGTGCGAGAAAAATCGAGAGAGCTCGCGGGCCGTCGCGTGCTAGCCGTGCTGAACGGCTAGCACGCGACTTTCTCTTATTAGACTTACTTACTCTTATTAGAAAACTTAGAAAGAGACGTATAGTGCGAGAAAAATATAAAGCGCAGGCAAACCCACCTAATAAAATATCCATCCATACTATATATCCATACTAATATTATAAATGCGAAAGTGTGTCTGTATGTCTGTCTGTCTGTCTGTCTGTTACATCTTCACGCTTAAACCGCTGAACCGATTTGGATGAAATTTGATATTCACATGGTCTTTGTTTTTATCGAAATCCAATCCGGGTTCTAGAGATACTTCGTCAAAAAGAATAGAGCAGTATCTTTTTTTCTCATTCCAATTTTTTACCTAAAATATAAATAGTTATATTTCTTATAATGCACCGATTGCCCAGGAGATCAAAGCAGAACATATAGCCTTTGCCCCGCGAGCGACTTCCCACTCCGGCGCGGCGCCGCGAGCGCAGACCTCGCCAATTTCGCATCTCGACTCGCTACGAGTGGTCGAAACTACCGATTCAAATTGAATGAAATTTGTAATATATCGTGTTTATACAATGCGTGCTTGGTTACTGAAAATTCAGGCTTCTAGTTTTATCCACAACGAAGTTATAGGGGGGTTGAAAATTGCCTGAACTGCTTCGAGAGTAGGATGGTACGGCCGTGCCGCTGTTTTGCTCGACTTGGCGGGGGCACTGCCGTGCCCCCAGATTCTGCACGGGTTTTTATAAGTCAATCACACCGACAAAACAGTAGATTAAGATTAAAATAAGTTATAATTAGAACTTATTACTTACTTATAACTTATGACTATTATTAGTTTAGTACAAATTCAGAAATTAACAAACCACATGCTCGACAATGCCGAATTATAGGTCATGTAAACCCTACCGAAAGCAAGACATTAAATCCCTTGGTATTAGCCGGGTTATACTGTTGTACTGAATTTCATTATAACCCGCTGGTTAATAATATGATTTCACTTTTCATAATTCTTATTACTATATGCATAAAGTTTAATTTTGCTAAACACAATTTGTCCTAGGCCATGGCCTACTTGATTTGACAAAATAAATGAAGTTTGCCTCCGTGTGAACCCCGGTCCGGAGGAGCGCGGTGTTCGAATGCGTAGTAACTAAGCGTAGGTAGAGGTCTAGACGCGCCCGGGCCACCTTTGCGCAATCAAAGCAGGCGCCGACTTGGCTGTTCGTCGGCAAAATGGACATCAATGTTAAAAAAACTTATTGAATTCGTGGTAAAACACAAATGCTTGGACGACCCCTTGAACGCGGGCGCGCGTTGCGACCGCGCTGAAAGCGCGCATGACACGCCGCCCGCCTGCGGCGCTCTCGAGATACATTTTTACGTTGTAAAAACATCTGTCCAGGAGGAGCCAATTCGTGAGACAATGTTTTAGGTTGTTGGCTGTGAGTAATTTAAAGTTATCTGGGAGATGATTGTAGATGAGAGAACACATGTTAATTACATTCCTACTATAAATAATTTTACGGCTTCGAGGTCGGTACAAAGAGTTCATAATTTTCTTTACGTCACATCTGGCCATATTAGCAGATATGACAAAAACAGTTTAAGAGGCCTTACGCTTACAAAAGCAGAAGCGGAAGCGTATTTTGCCAAATGCTTCCTTTTTCATTCAAGGTTACGACGTAGGTAACTATTAGTATTTATACAAAAATTAAATAATAATTTCTTAAACTAGGGGACATAGTTCACGGTCTGCTTCACAGATGGATCAAGAAAGAAATCAACAAAGCTAGTGGGAGCGGGTATATTTATAACAAAACTGCGTGAAAAAGTATCTATCCCACCGGGGAGGTATGCCAGCGTTTTTCAAGCAGAAGCGTGCGTGATAATGAGTTGCGCACAAATAATAAAGGAGACAAAACAGCAGACTGGACGGGTAGTGATCTATACGGACAGTCAGGCAGCATTGAAGGCACTAGGAAAGGCAACGGTAACATCCATTAGAGGAGAGGGAATTGAGGGATGTCAACCTTAAATATGTCCCTCTGTTCTGCAGGAAAGCAAGAAGAATGGAAGAGTTTGATGTGGGAACGTCGCCAGGACAGTAACCTGAGGCTCCAAACTTAGGGAATGGGGCTGAATGAACGCGACAAGCGATCGACTGCCCGCCTGTTACCGGCCGGGCGTCCCTTCAGAACATCAACATCAACAGTTACGTCGAAATCTTGAATGAAAAGGCAAACATTTTGCAAAATACGCTCGTCTCGTAAGGAAGGACCCTTTAAAGCAAACAAGAGCAACAAGAGGGGTTCACGTTTATTGTACCGGGATGACGGCATTAAAATATCGGCTGTTAAAACAATCTAATTAATAAAGTAACTTAATAATGTCTGAATTTTTTATTGTAAATATAAGTTTTATTGACCTAAATTAATTTATATGAATTTTTATGGTTTTTTGTATGATTTTACAGTATCTGTACCTACATATTAGCATATTACTACTGTTTTCTATATTGACAATGTATAACCAAAACTGAATAAATAATATGAATATAGAGTACTTACACACTCAAATACAAAAGTTAATCAACATGAACAGCATAATAAACAAAAGCAATTTTTTGCGCTGATCACCACATCAGAAGTATGCTTTTACAAATATAGAATCGGCTGGGAACTATCCCATCTGCACTGACATGTTCGATAACTTTTTTAACTGGACTTGGACGTACAGATTAGACTCCGAAACTAAATGGGGGTACGTAATCGTCAGAGACGCTGACGGCAATATTATAGGTCCAAAGACAGATATGCATTGGATGAAGTTGGAAAACATGAAACCTGTCAATGAAGAGGTAGCTGTGCAGTTGAGAAATAAAACTAAAGCAGCAGCGTGGTTCGTGTCCAACTGCAGAACAAAAAGTGGTCGGGAACGGTATGTTCAGGAGTTACAAAAGGCCCTAGAACCTCACAATTTAAAAGTGGACATCTATGGCACTTGTGGGCCGCACAGATGTGATCGGAGCAACGAAGAACAATGTTTCCAAATAATAAAGAGGGACTATTATTTCTATCTGTCGTTCGAGAACTCGTTTAGTGAAGACTACGTGACTGAGAAACTGTTACACGCCGTAACACAAGTCTTATTACTCGCTTGATATGAATGTCCGTCTACAGGCGGTCACGTCTCTGACCGTTACTGTACTGTTTTTCCGCCGCTGTAAGAGAACGGGACATATACGCCACTGGCCTTTCTACTTTATTCTCGACTTGGGATAAAATTGCCGCTAGGCCTGTTGGTGATGCATCGACCGTTAAAATCAAATCGGCGTCGGGGTTGAAATGGGCTAACGTGTCTTCAGATGTTAACGCACGCTTAATAGTATTAACCTATTATATTCACTGCCATCGTTCACCCACGAGTAAACACAATGATTTCGGAGAAAAACCTATTTGATCAAAGTCACCCCCCGAATCAAAGTATTAGGTACTACTACTAACCGAATGGGGGCATTCCACCTACCACAAAAATCACGGGATCAGCATAACGCGTAGGTGGGTGGGCGTGGTCTTATCGGCGGCGTTCGGCTGTTCGGTCCGTTATCCCCACTGCGCGCTTGCTCTGTGAACGAATAAATAGGGCCGGTTAGCTACCCACATAATCAAAAGAGCTTGACATTATGAATGTTATGTTATTAATTAGTAAACAATTGCCTACATTCCTTGTTTATTCATGATGCCATTAAAAACAGTTTTTAGAGACCATCACATATCTGTTTAAATTAGTAGCCGAATCGACAACAGCCTCTTCAAGAATAATTTTGACATAGAATTTAGTATCCTTAGAATTCCAAACATTCAGATTAATAAAGAAATATTGAATAACTTCAATTCAGTACGCTCCAAGTATGCCTATACAATTTGAAGAGTTCCCTCTATTGATTATTGATTACGCTCACATCTACTCGTACATGAAGTACGTTTAGAGATTGCAAAATAAGCGAATGAATGAAATTAATGAGTGAATGTAAATGTAAATAAATACAAGGCAATTTATTATTCTCTTTCATTTTAACTATTCATATTTATGCATGAGGATATTTAAAAATCCATAGCCTTTATTACTTTCCAGCGTCTCTAAAACTTTCAGAAACGTGGGTGTCCACAAAAAACAGCCCCAGCCCGGCTAAAAACGACGATTGTTAGGCGATTCTATCACTGCACCGCGTCCCGCCGATAAAATTGTATTAAACTTAAAGTCCTATAAAGCAAGGATAACGATCACATAGAGTCGTCACTAAACGCGATTTTTCTTAATACTGGGGTTGTGCCCCTATCTTTATACCGAACCGTGTTGGTGTTTATATCACTTTCGTTTATTTGCACTCGCGCACTTTCACTAGCTTGCATACGGGTGTTGCGGGCGGGGGGCTCGGGACCGTCCTCCCGGCCGCGGCCGTCCGCCGCCTATCTCTCCTTAGATAATCGGACATCGAACCACCAAAATCTTCCACTAACTTTCGATATGTAAAATATCAGCACTACAGATGGTTTAGGTGATCTCTTCCAATCTCTCTTTCGTCTTAGTGTCAAGTCTAGTTGCATCCTAACATCCTAAGAGACCGTGTTTTATCTAACATATTCATGTCAAATAAATCAGTACCTAATACCCACCGAACAGTTTAGTATTTTGAATTAAAGCATTGGATATCGTTTGACAAAAGTAATAGGTCGGCCGTGGTTAGTCGAATCTCGATTTTAGTTAACCGACGAAAAAAATGGACATCATTCGTTTGTCTATGATTTAAAAAAACATTCGTCTTGACGTAGGATCAAATTGCCGCCATTACTTTTGTCATTTCTTTGTTGGTTTTTGCTGTTACGAAAGTAGAATTGTGAAAAGTTGTTTGTAATTCACATTTTAGTTGAAAATATGGCCAAACTACACTCAGAGGCAATGAAAACAGGTCACTTCCCATGGATTACTTTTACGAAGTTACCCGTTTTCATTGCCTCTGAGTGTAGTAAAAGAAGTTTTTGCCATTGCCAAATATTTTTCAAAGCTTTATCTCTTTAGGAATAACGTCTAAATTCGAACTATTAGAATTTGCACAGCAGACGGCAGTGGCGACCAAAATATCAATTTGTTTTTGCCGTTGGTAAATATTTTTCTAAGCTTTATCTCTTTAGGAATAACGCCCAAATTCGAACTATTCGAATTTTCTCAATAGCGATGTCGTTGCGTCAAGACACGATACGTGAGATATGCATCCGGTGTGACGTTTGGATTTTTTGACTATGGCGTTGATTAGTAATTAATTACGTATAGGGAAAATGGTCAGTGAAAAACCTGGTGAAGTAATACGTATGCGTTATAATGACGTGTTAAGTGTTCTAATTACTTCCCTAATGTATCCAACATAATGTAATCTAAATATATGTAGAATATTATATGACTTGTACAAAACGCGTTCGTTTAACCCTTAATTTGACAGTGTTCGGTGTAGCGAACCCACATTTCAAAAAAATCTAAAGGACACATTTTTATATTGTTATATTAAATTTTCAACTAAAATAGTAGCATTGTTTTCTATTATACGGTAGAAAATAAAATCATAACTGTGGCAACATTCATTTGTCAGTTGTGTACGATAAATGGCGCCGAGACGGCAAACACGGAGTATTGTCAAGGTATTTATGACATTATATCTGTTTTTTCGAGTATTACATTCATAAAAATTACATTCGTCTATTATTAAGGAGGTAATAAACCCAACTAAAGAGTTTTTAGTTTAGTATATGCCATAATTCAGTGACAGTGACACTTACAATGTGATGTTCGATGTGCCGAACACGGCCATGATCGCGGTGAAATAGTAAGTTTCGTGCATGTTCGGGGTGACGAACATTACCAACTACGCAGTGTTTAAGTACAATGTCAAAGAAAATGTTAATCCGATAAAAGAAAAACTTTCAGATATAATTGACAAAACTATAAAAAGTTCGGAAGAATCACTTTTAGGTCGTCACAAAAACGCTTCTTCAGGAGCAGTCCCTTTAAAACAATTCCGTCTCGAGCTATATCACGAGCTCCTTGAAGCCAACCGATCGGTCAAACGAGACGAAATTGAATGCCATGAAGTGAAAAATACCACCAAACCAAGACCAGTTCATTCTGTGTCATATGATGAAGTTGGGCACTTCCCTTCAACGAAGACTGAGGGACGATGCTGTCTTTGCATGAAAAATACTACAGCAGTATTCTGCATAAAATGTGATTTACGAATGTGTTTTGTGACTGAGAAGAATCCCAGAAATTGTTTCTTATCTTTTCATACTGAAAAATTATAATAATCCTCTTTTTATTCATTCTTATTAATGAATTAATTTATGTATTTATTTATTTAATAAAATTGCACGTTTTTCAATATTTTTTTTACAAAATTATTTCACCCCTTTGGTATCCGGTTCATTGGCAGTGTTCGGTACAGCGAACATAATTTTCCTGAAAAACTGAAAGCACGTGATTTTTTTCATAATTTTTTCGGGGCTGCTTATGACCCACAAAAACAGTTTTCAACAAAAAAAAGCTATTTTATTAATGTATGTATCTCTGCCAAATTAAGGGTTAAATATCCAACTTATCCACTTAGATCCACATACTTACATAAACCTATTTACACGCTAACAGTGTTAGCGGCCCCCGAATCGAACAGATAATCAATCCTACACTCGCATCTATTACTCCGACCATGTAAACATAAGTCGGAACTTTCTAGAATTTAATTATTTATCGCCTCCGCATAGGCGGCATAATAAATCAATATGCAGGGCACATGCATACGCGGTAAGGGGGTCGACCCCCAACCCCCCGACCCCCTAGCCCTTTCTTGACTAATTAATTAAACAACCGATTCATTACATCAGCCTCCTTTGTGCCCTCACATTCGTCTAGCGGGTACGGATAGCATAGAAGTCTTTATAAATGTATTTGGGAATAGCCTTTGAATTTTTCAAGAAACTTTATTTTTTATAATTTTATAAGGGACACGAAGGACTTGTGTTAATTAGATTTTTATCTTAATTTAAAGCTAACAATATATCTATTTTCTATAGTTGTATTAAATAAGAAAGGTTCATATTGTGTTTCTATAAAAATAACAAATAATATAGGTTCGACATGAATAAGGGGGTGAAAAAAATTGTTACATACCAAAGTTTAAGACACATTTTTTCCGAATTTTGGTCGCTTAGATTCAGAAACTAGGCCTTCAAAAATCACCGTTTTACCATTCCGCACTACGCCGTAATCATTATGTAATGTATCTCGCTGCAATATTAACATTGCTTGTGACGTCACAATCAAACAACGTCTTTTACGAAATTAAAATTCTTTAAATAGCAAACATAAATGAAAGATATTTTCTGAGTAATTTCGTTATATTTATCTGTTGCAAATGAAAACACAATTGAGAAGTAACTTGGTTCGCATACGGATAGATTGGGTGTTATCTTTGTATTTATTCATGAAGTTTAATAACTAAAGATATTTAATCTGTGGAGTTATGGCATTTTCGGCGAGAAGTTTAGATTTGACAGTAGTTAAAACAAAACTGATCGCAGAACGCGGCAAAATGGAGAAACTTGGAATTCGTGGTGTTATTCAATTCTTTTATTTTGAAGGTAAGTTAGACTATGGGTAAATGAGTTTCAGACTTTTTTAATTGCATAGTCATAAAACGGCGAATCCTCAAACATTTGATATGTTGATGATGATTGATGACCCTTGATGGGTCGGCAACGCCCATGTTACTCCTTTGGAGTTGCATGCGTCTATAGGCTGCGGTGTCCGCTTACCATCAGGCGGGCCGTACGCTTGTTTGCCACCGTCGTATAAAAAAAAAACTTAATTCCAGGATGACGACGTATACCACTTCGTCGGCTACATGCCCATCGACGGGCGCCTGTACGAGTTGGACGGGCTCCGCGAGGGCCCCCTCGACCACGGGCCCATCGCTAAAGTCCTCAGATAAGACAAGCATAAGTATAAATAGAAAACTTAACACTAACACTTAAAACTATGCTTTTTGTTTGACGCGTTTTTTTTTAACATTTGTATGGAGCAGGTCGCCTGAGTCGGCCAACGCTTCACCTGTTATGCTCTTGATCGGTTCACACCCCATTTTTCTACTATCGGCTCTTGTCTCGTCGGGAAATCACCTCGATCGCAAAATGTTTTCGCTGTGGGCGTGGTGGTGGGCGTGTTTTAACAGAAATAGAGCATGCGCACTTGCAATTTTGTAGAATAGACCATTCAACAACTACAAAACCCTTATAATTATCATGAAGGAACATTCGTTCTGTTTAGAAAACTTAATTTATTCGTGTAAGGTTCATATTACGCTTTATACGGCGCGCATATTACGGTTCATATTAAGGACTAAATTACCTGAAAATGTCCTTTTATGACGTTTACTTTGGACTTTTGAAACCATAATGGCATTCAAATAATTATGAAAAATTGTTTAATTTTCACAAAAAAAAAAACACTAAATTAAGTTTTAACCGATGGGTTTTTGCTATTCCCGATCATTTCAGTGAGCCCCTCGTATACCGTCGGCGAACGTGTCAAGGCAATCTCAGAAAAGTAGCAGATATAATTTTGAAAAAGAGATCTTAATCAATAATAAAGCAGGTCATAAAATTACCTATGCTGAAGCTATGCCAGAGTGATCCCATATGGGCAAAATTTGGAGCATTCTAGCTGTCATCAAAACAAATCCTCAAATCAATAAGGGGTCGGCAGCACTTCTGGTAGTTACATAGGTGACGGCAGTGACTGCTTACCATCGGCAGCCCGTATGCTTGTTTGCCACGACAATAAATCATTCGGCCGTAAGGTAAATGTTCACTAAATTACTGTAACTTGTTTAACAACTGAATAACATTTATGGACCGAGAAAAAATAATAGTTATCGTATACCCTATTGACTGGCTTAATTCGTTATTGGGGCGGGGCGGTCATCACAGATTTGGAATCAGATTAACATTTATTGCGCGCACTCGTTCTGACACCATTAGGCTTGGCTCGCGGTAGAGAGAGCGCACTCGACAAAAGTAAATCTGATTTTGATCCAATATAAAATATTATTTAGATACATGTAAAATACGAGTAAACGTCCAGTGCTTCTACTAGGAATCCAGGCCGGCTGCAGCCTGCAGCAGTGCAAATACCGAACATGCCTTAATATAATTCATAATAAAAACAAAGTTTTAAGCGACTTCAATTCAGTACTCTGCCAAGCCACTTGAACATTCCACATTTCCTTTCTTTTACCACATGAACATTGATTATTACAGAAAAAAACCAAATCGCTGTAGTTATCTGGGCCGATAATATTTGAGGAGTTCCGTCAATTCCTCAAGGATCACCTTTGGCACTTCATTAGTTGCTATTTCAACGGAATCATATCAGAATCTATGACGCACTTTTATAGTTATAAGTACCTACATAATTAAGGAGTTCCATAACTGATCTGTGGCTTTCGTCATTAATTCCACTTCACAAAATTCACAAGTTATATCACAATTACTAGGCATATACAATTTAATAATTATAATATTTATTTCCTTATTTATTATTTAATTTGTTTACACGGCCTTACGGCGAACCAATACGCCGAGAAACCAGATTACTTAATTATGTACAGTACAACAACTTACAACTAACAAATGGTAACACCTATTATGATAATATTGCACACACAAAACACAGAATATTTATTTTGTCTAATCTCAAACATTCCCGGCACACGGCTATCCATCGCCACGCTAACAGGTCACATTCAGACACCGATGCCAAGAGCGTATTGATTGATTGAGCAGAGTCAGTGCGCGCAGCATCGGCGTGCTCCTGCGTGCTACCGTGCGCGGCACCGCCAGCAGCGGTCGCGCGCGCACACGCAGCTGGACGCTGGGGACGTCCGGGACGCTGAGAGGCAGTATACCTACCAATTGGATAACGTCCGACTCCCCGCGCCCCGCGCACTATCATGTCATGACTTGTCTCACAAGAAGGTTGTTATTTCGCCTCCCTCCCAATGAATTATATCCTAAACAACCAAGTAAAAAAATTATGGGATATAAATAAGTTAAATAACGGTAGCATCCAAACTTTTTCTTATAGACGGACCTAAGGAAATACTTTTGTATTTTATGTAAGAGCAAGGTACTTATATGTGGAGTCATATGGATTACAAATGAGGGAAGAAGCCTCTAAATTGCTCCTCACCAAGGCATTCAACAGTAGCTGTATAACTCCAGGATCATGGAAATCCGCCCGATAATTTATGTGCTAGAAACAAAGTTGTGATTTCAGATTTGGTGTCCACTCACGCCCGCCATAATTTTTTACTTGATGTGCGCCAACACATTGCCTGTATTAAGATATTTGTTGGAATTCACATCTTGACCTGGACTAGCAATCTATCAAATATTTAACGAATTCATTAATTATTAATTACCATTCGTTTTGGGGTGGTTTTGGGTATAGCCGTAGTCGGGTAAAATGTTCATATTAATGTAGTTCATATCCTACTGTGTAAATCAGTGTATTTGTAATTCTCCCGAGCTTCAAATTCGGAGGATCTGCTCTGGAAGGACATTGAGAGATAATCTCACATGTGGATGCATTTTTCTCCACGAAGACACGCTTTTTCGTTAAGGTTGTGTAGGTACGAGGGCTGCCTTTTAAGTTGTGTCGTTTGGAAAAACTAAAGACAATTTAAGTGTTAAATGGTATTTATTGTTTTTCAAAGTAATCACCGTGATATGTAATACACTTTTTCATTCGATCGAACCAGTTTTCGAAACACTTATTCCAGTCCGAAGTCGGGGTCTCCAAAATGGCCGTTTTGTATGCCTCAACCGCTTCTTCAGGCGTCTGGTACCGTTGACCACGAAGTCGTTGCTTGATTTTTGGAAAAGTAAAAAAATCGTTAGGGCTTAAGTCTGGACTGTACGGCGGGTGTTCCAGAATTTCGACGTTTTGCTCTCCCGCCGGCCGGCGGACGCTGCACGCGACAACGCTTCCAATAAAAAAAAAACTAAAATTTCGATGTCAGTGAGCGTGAGGACTCTAGTGTCAGTGTAGTGTAGTTTTAAAATAGTTAAATGGATAAACGGCGTGCAATGCTCGTATGAGGAAGAAAGGCAACCGGAACATCGTAAGTGGAGAGTTCGCTCTGTGTTAAGGACTTGGGTCTTCCTACATTCACACAACGTCGGGTCCTACACTAGAAACATGATGATGATGTGATCCTGGCCACAAAGTGGATTCCTAATGGATTTTAGCTTGAATTCCTTGGGATAAATATGAAAAGTTTATCTAAGCTTTAGGATAGTTCAAATGGTATTTCTTCTACAAAAGATTTATGAATCAATTTTGTTTGTTTTCTAACCGATATAATATAATGATTCCTATATTTTAGATGTAATCTGGACAAAAAATGCCACATTAATGCTTCTAAGTTTATATGAAACCAAAATGCATGTAATGGACAATCCTAAAAAGAAAGTATATACGTACCTAACTAAGTATAGGCCAGTAAGCTCGGCCGAATTTCACCTTCCCATTCAAACAGAGTTTCGTTCTCATTTTAAAACTATGTGTTGGATTGTGACGAAACTTTGCATATACAATGAGTTGAGGTATATCTATGTCTGTAATTAGTTTATATGATTCCAGTAAAACAAATGAAATACAGCAAAAACAGGTACCATACCACACAGGGTATATACCTCGTGTCATTGTATATGCAAAGTTTCGTTACAATCCAACGCGTAGTTTTAAAATGAGAGTTTAACTACGTTTGTATGGAGAATCGAGTTTACTGCGGAATTGGCTTGTAGAAGCGCTCCGCCATGCACTGGTAGGGTAGTACACTTCAATTTTCAAAATTCATAGCACCTTACTTTAGGTTAAATTTAAATACCTTTCAAGACCAGCAATAGATAAACTACTCAAATCCCCCATAATAATTAATAATAATTCCAGTATATAGGTAATTAATATTAACTAATTAGGTACCATGCGACATTTCTGTAAATTGTTATGCCTCATTTACATGCAGCCGAAGTGAGCAGGGAAGTGGGCAGGACGGGCGTAAAATGCGATATTTCACTCCCACCATCTGCTGTTCTGAACTTTTATACTTTTCATTTACAAACTTCTAATCCTTACATCAACTTAACTAACTTTTAAAACACTAGTGTGTCGCGACCCCTAAGCTACGTGACCCCCCACGGGGCCGCACAGGTTCATATTTAAGCCTTCAGAAATTTCGGGAAAGCCTTCAATTCGCCCACATTTACAGTCGGCGTATAGTCGGTGACTAGTCGGCCACCTGAGCGCCGATTAGTCGGCACAGCTCTACTAATGAATATTGATTATAATGAAAAATGGTATTTTATTATGATTAGAATAGATACAGATACCTTATCTAAAATTGATAATAATATTGAGACTAGAGATGCCACGAATAGTGAATTGGCCGAATACCGAATACCGAATATTCGGCAACGCTGTCGGCCGAAGCGCCGAATATTCGGCCGCTGAATGCTTGGTGGTCAGCAAACGAAAAACATACCGCATGCTCCAAAAGTTAACTAGCGGCCCAAATTTTAACATCATTGATGGGTAGTGAATCAGAAAATGAAATTTGGGCTTGAGAGTTTGCCCAGATAATGATATATAAAGTTCGTTTAGTTCTGAAACCAAAATCTTTAACAAGTCACAACTACTATTGTTAATTGTGTATGACATAAAATTGACGTCTCGCTTGTGTGTGTTGTGTTGTTGTGCATTTCAAACAAATCTGGAACCGTGACTATTCACTTTAGAAACGAATGATTTATTTTAATAGTCTCGATATATTAAAATGTCTCACAACCATTGTCATAACGAATGCCATGATCACGATCACTCTAGCTCGGAAGAATTGGGTATACAATATAACCTATACGAAAAAATTGATAAGGAGAATTTGCAGTGTTTGAATGAGTCTAGTACGTTCCAATTAATCTCAAAAACTACTGGACGATTTTTTATGAAACTTTCCAGTTATGTACCTTATATATCAGAATAGGACATAAATGCTATACAAATTATAAATATAAGGGGTTAAAAGATGGGGTTGATTTTTGTATGGGAACTCTTTAAATCTATGAGCTAAAGACTTCCTCTCATGCATATTGAACCATGTCTGAAACCTCCAAATGCGTCTGAATATGTCCGACCCGTAAATAACCCACGATTTTAGTGTCGCCTAGTTTTTCGCGGGTCATTCTGCCCGGGTTTGTTTAGCGCGAACACTTCTATCACAGAGGACTATTACCTGTCACTGGCCAGCGATATCCCCGTATTTGTTAATTGAACTGACAATTCAAACTACGCAACGATTTTGTTCTATTTTCAAATCCGATTCGAAATGGAAGTGCCGGCTTTACGCGAATTTAAACTTCGAACGCGCTTTATTCGCGTTCTGGATACTTTAAGTGGGCTTCGGGTCTAAGACGGTTAAAAACACGTTGTAGAGGCCATTTGGGAGAGTTTAAGCTCACTGTACGGAAATAACAAAAAAAGTACTATCTTTGTCGAATACACAGGATAACTGTCAATAAGAAGTTGTAAGCAGTGCAATTTTATCAGTAAGGGATCATTTCTAACAGCGTTGTTACGCCGCGGGAGTGCGCTGGATACGGGTGGCGCAGGACCGGTCACTTTGGCACTCTTTGGGGGAGGCCTATGTCCAGCAGTGGACGTCTTTCGGCGGATATGATGACGATGATGTTATGCCGAGCGTCTTATTGACACCAAAACAGCGGCACCTTGTCCTGTGAACTATAAAAGTATTGGCGAAATTTGATGTTTTTTTGCATTTTTTCCCACCACTGATATTTATCTGACTACGCAACGCAACTTACGTGTTACATTACATACACAACATACCAGTAATGCGAAATAAATAACATGTCATGTCACCTCCTAAATCGACAACGTCATTTCGGGTCGGGTTGCCGCTCTATAAATTTTACTATCGTCTTCTTAAATTTTACGTACCCTCGGTAAATTATTAACGTAAGTTTTATTAAAGGTTGGCTGGGGTAACGTGTAAATGGTTAGTTGGTGGAGAATGCCATGGCATTAAGCTCGCCATTTTTGTACCTTTCTGTATTTTGTGCAATACAGAATAAATAAATAAACAAGCCGAAGCCTATTACATTAATTGACCACTATGAATAAAAATTAACAGTTATTTTAATAATCTTACCCGGGACTTCCAAGTTATCTGGATCTTCATCATCATCAAAGTCGGAGTCATCTGATGGTGTGGGTGGATTATCCTCATCATCTCCATATGTGGCCCATCTCATCCCAAAAGACTGTCTACCGTTTTACTATTCACTTCAAGGAAACCCGAGCATTGAAGAAAACGTAGAAGGATATACTGGTCCAATTGATTTTGAACCTGAAGATCCTGATATTAATTATACTAATTTTGCTGCCGAGTAGCACATACTGCTTTTCACACTTTCAATGAGGAAAAATTTAATCTCTTATTCGAAGGCAACCATGACTCTGATTAGCAGGTGTGAAAGCAAATTGCGCTACACTTAATGACCTGAAAGGATGCTGACTACCTGTTAGCAAAACAACCTGCAGCGTGGGTAGGCCCCCCACAAGGTGGACTGATGACCTGGTAAAGGTCGCGGGATTGGCCGTAATATTAAATAATAATACTAAAGAATATATAGAAATGCAATCTTCTACCTTTGACGATAGAGTATCTTTTTGAATGGACTACTTTGATGCAATTCAGCCGCGTTGCGTTGATGGTTTTTTTAACATAATTTCCTCAATTTTTCTCTTGTCTTAAAATATTAAACTGGAATGTAAAGCTAGAATACTAATAGATATCATTTGTATTACTTATATGTACATTACTTACGTGTATCATTTCTAGTTTTGCCGTAAAGTCTGAAAGTCCTATGATTTTACACAAACTTTTATATTTTGCTGCTAGCCGATTCGACTTCATTCAAAACTGAACGCTATTCGTAAGAGTATAAAGCCGTTAAACACTTTTTGCAATAGCATATTCTGCAAATAAATTTGTAATTTTGACCTTGCAACGCCGCCGCGAGCTCGCTGACCACGTGTTCCTCCTGTTGCACCCACGAAGCCTCTTTAGGGACGGTGATGTTGACATCAGCACTCTCGTTCGGGTTCAAATCGACGTTGGCGACCCACCAGTTCGCGGATTTGAAGTGGTTGACGCAGGCCGCGCCAAGCGCGCCTCGTCCGCCGTAAATAACGATCCTTCCGCTAGCCATTGTTACGTGCTACCGCGACTCGGGTCCGGGGACAACTAGTAACTTATTAGCGAAGCGAAATGCAACCTCGTTATCTCCGCTGGGGTAACCTCGCCTCTCACTTTTTTACGCGGCGGCACCAATGACCGAAACAACACGAAGGGCGGTTCGATAATTATTATAGCTGTGGTAATTGTGGGAAGATATTCTGTTATCGTGCAACCTGTTTTTGTAATTAAGTTATTGATTTTCACTTGTTGCGAGCGTAACATCTTTGTGATAAAAACGAATAAGTATGGTAGTTTTGAATCATTCGTCTACCCTCATCGATTATTATACTAATCATAGTCGTAATGGATTAATATCTGAGCAGCAAAATAAACTTATGATGAATTTCGACTGCCTAGTCAATTGAACCGATGGTCGAGTGGCTAACGAGGCGAAACGTTTGTAGATTCACCTTTTCATTAAAAAAAAACAAGCTCGCAAGTTCTAGCTCACAGAGCTACTAGTTATAAATGTAGGTTTGTTTATAGGTAGGGGATTTCTCCGAAACATTTCCGATTTTCTAAATTCTTTCACCAGTATATTCCAGTATGGAGATCTTCGTAGTGGATATATTTAAAGTAGTAAATATATTTTATCCTAATCCAGCACTGTGACAGCAAAAATAAACCAATTGCTTATTTTTTATTTAGTTGTTTTAGTTTAGAATTAAATTTAAAGTCTAATAAGTTTAGTTTAGTTTTTACTGTATTGATGCTGCATGTAGGTAGGCCTACATTACATATCACCTGGTATTTATTTCTCTCTCGTCTATCCAAATAGTGTATTAGTATAGTAGTTTATATATTAAATTGTATGACGTTTCCGTGAGTCACCAACGGTGCTGGCTGAAAATCAGCGCTGTAGGTGTCTTGACACCTCAGCATAATGCAAGATTTGTCCCATACTAACACAACGGCAAGTTAAATAAAAGCTTGTAAAAATGCCATGAATTTGCCTTAAAATACTACGATACTCGTAGAAACAAAAATTTACGTTTACGACTTATGTTTCACCCTGTTATACCTATGTATATATGGCACCGACACCGCCGACATGTCGTCAGGTTACCTCTTTGCTCTGCAGCGTAGCGTAGGGTGCTTGGCGAATATCTCCTCGAGGCGGCGCCGGCCCCACTGCTCCAGCCGCGGCACCGACCTGACTGCCGGTACATCGTCAGTTTTGCTGAATACCAATGCTTTCGTTGAGCGAGGAAGCGAAGTCGCGTTAAGCCCCTTTTGAAGTTGTAAAAAATTATCGCACGTAAATTTTCCTTCGAAATTTCCATTTTCACAACTGACTTGTCAACTTTGATAAGTATATTTATGTAAAGAGTGGCAACACCAAGAAATTACTAGCTACAATTGTTGCTAATGATATTGGCCTGTAGTTGTTTTTATCGGAGAGGTCTCCAGTCTTATTTTTAGCAACAGGCACAACTATCGTGCGCATCATGTCAACTGGCAAGTACGAATGCCGTACACATAACGTGAAAAACATTGCCAACAATCTAGACACATGAGCTCATACTGGAGGTGCTAGACACTAAATGACACTAATTATTCTTAAAATGATACATTGATAACTTTTCTTTTCAAAGTTAAACTTAAAAGGTTAAAATAAAAACTAAGAAAATGAGTAGTGACAGTGACGAAACATCTTTAACTCCCCAAGAAATAACTAATATGGCAGAGGAAGCTCTATTATAACACGATTGTGAAAAATACTATTGTACTCTCACTATAAAGTCGTTTTTAGGCAATTATAATTAGTTTTTTTTTTTTTTTTTAATATTTTTTAATATACAATTGTCAGTGGGTCCTGAGCTAGGACTCCCTGTGTTACAGGACCCAGTAGAGTGCAAGCTTACAATACTAGTTAACATGTTTTCGTGCAGGGCTAACAAACGGGTATACATTACTATATATTATATATTTTGCAGGTAGGCAAAATGATTGGCCGTCAACGCCCTGATATCATCCAATTGTTAAATGCACTAATAAGAGATGCTGTACAGAAACGACGGCAAATCAAGAAAACACGTGGAACGAATGAAATCGCCAATGATAAATTCATCCAGGAAACACAGCTGGAATTATTAAACAGTGAAATTACTGTTGGACAGTTTTTAGTTAACCATACAGTTGGCTTAATCAGGGCATAAATGGGTATATCAAATCATCGTTATCATCATCATCAAGTCCCAGTGACCTCCTTCCATGGACGAGAGGGAATGGTTTCTCCACGCCAGCCCAGTGCGGTTTGAAGCCTTCACAAACAGTACCCACAGTGAAAATTACGAAGTCAAGTCCGTCACATGTCAAAACCTTATGCTCGAAAAAACTGCACTCTTTCAGTTTCATCATTTGGTGTCTCGTGGGAGGTCTGCGACTCGTGCGTATATGTATACACATTTCCGTTACCTCGGCGCCCACGGCTCCTCTGTGCAACCTATCAAGTAAAACGTTGAACAAACCTGTTTTAGCTAAAATTACTGTGAATGACAAACTTTGATATTTAAATTAGTAAGAAAGGGACAAAACTCGTTTCATTTAACAGAGGTATTTTAAGTTTTATGAATAAGGGGGTAAAAGTTTGGCTTGATGTTAAGCTCAAAACACTGCGGAACATGCAGAAGCGCAATATATATCTTATAGCTCTGATATGTAATTCACTGCTTGAAGTGGCGAGTTGCATAGAGCTTATTACGTCGTAGCAAAGTATTTATTTGGCTAATATTTGCTTCGTAGGCAGGTCACTAACCAACTAGGCTACAGCGGTCGGCATTATTCACCCTTTATTGGAATTAACTTATTATAAACAAAATATCTATAGGCTTCATTTAATGTTTTTGCAATAGGAGAGTGATATTTTCTTTGCTTAAAAAGTGTTGATGTTATATTGTTGTTTTATTAAAATTTTAAAATTACGACCAAAAACGGACAGATTTTTTTTTTCTCAAAAATTAGCGTGAAGGCCTAAAATTTTTACTTTTGCGCCTACGTTGCCTACTTATTAATTTCTTCTCCGTGACTGTTCGCGATGTCTATTAAAACTGTTAACATTCTCTAATTGTAAAACCACCTTCTGACCATTTTCGTTTTTTGAACATCATAATATATATGTATTTATTTTGGTAGTGTCCTTGAAAATAATATTTACTTCATAACCAGTCCAAAAATATTGTTTCTCTGGTATTATTATTGTTTATCAGGTTTCATATTATAAGTTCATTCAGTGAAGCTTATTTATATTATCGTACGTGTGGCGTGAATGGGCGATTAGTGTTAGTGTGGTACCTCGAGACAGAGGTGGGTTCATCCAGATAAGTTCCGAAGCCGGGCGAGTGTCAGGAGTTTGTTGACAGTAATGCTCATGGCAGCCAACGTGTTAAACTGTCGTATCGCGATGTGTGGAAACGCAGTGAACGGAAAGCGACCGCCTTTTATCGAATTTAAATCTGGATCTGCCGTCGGCTTTATAACCACACTCAAGCTTCAACTTTAATGTAAGCTTTATATAGTTTCATTTCGTTGATCATTTGGCTCTACTTGTAAATTTGATGATTTACTGACCTAATTGACTGTGAATTATTTCAAATGGACGTCCGTATTATTGACATTAAAAAAACCGGCCAAGTGCGTGTCTGGCTACGGAACCCTAAAAATAAGCTAAATCAAGTCTACGTATCATTCGCCCAATCTGTCCTCACTTATTGTATCTCTGTATGGGGAGGAGCCGGAAAAGCGGGGTGTCTGGCAACACTGAATTACGCGCTCGCGGTGGAAAGAGAAGTGGTACACCAGCAGGTCGATCACGTAACGCATTGTACGTACGTTAGGTAGATCTAAATGTCAATTTTTATATGGAAAAATGTTGATTACCTTTTAGGCGTGACTCTCATTTTCGTTAGTAGGAAACCATGGTATGGCACAGTTTATAAAATCCTAGAAATTTTGTCCCACGTTTGAATCAGTGGGGCAAGCCAAGGCTCACACTCACTTCTCTCCTTTCGACCCTTGGGCCTATGAGGTCCTTGTAACCTGCTAAAGTGTTCCCACTTACTTTTCTCTTCTTATCCTTTTTCCGCTTGGTCCTCGCCTTATCCGTCTCGTGCTGGCTCATGAACTCGTCCATGAACCCTCGGAACGCGTTGACCCCCATCGTAATGGACAATGTAGACCCCTCGCGGGCGCACACAGTTTCCATCACGTGCAGGAAGTTGCCGATGAGATCCTTGTACTTGAGCGAAGAGCCGCGTGTTTCTACGACGCTGTAGGTGGCTACTAGGTTGTCTTTGAACTCGCGGAGAGCGTGCTTGAATACCCTGTCGACCTGTGGGAACATTGAAATTTAATTCAAAATTCAAAATCATTTATTTCGGACTTCATAATCCATAATTTGTTAGTAACAATATATTTACTGAACCAATACAATTTTATTTAATAAACAAGAATGATTAGGTACATACAAATATCCGCAACGCAGGCTTCGTCAATTGCGTACAAACAAACATCCCCCTGGGTACAATGATAGAATCCGCAACAGGCTTCGTCAATAACACGTTATATAACCTAAACTAAGAAAAAGAACCGCCTCGGATCGTTGGTGGCCCGAAAGTTCCCATGACACTGGCGGCGTTGCCACGCTGAATGGCCAAAGAAATCTGTTGAGCCAGGAACGATCCGGAACGAGGATCACAACCCCTATACCTAAGCTTTACTGAACTAGTGTTATTAACAGGTAACTTAAAAGCTAACTAAAATGACTATTGATGATTATTGATGGCCTCCTTCAACCAATTCCAAGCATCATGTTAAAAACGGGAGATTTGGATTGGAACACGCATCAAAACGTGCGTTGATAACACATTTCCAGAGGTTACGCAGCTGGTTGACTTCCAGCAAATGCGCGCCGCCGTCTTTATATTGTGGCGGCTCTCAACAGCACTCTCACTATGGACCTATGTTGCTACAGAGCACTTAGTAAAACCTTATACGTTCAATCTGTGAATTGACGTTCTGGCCACTACGCCGCGATATATGTTTTGTTGCGTTTCTGTCAGCTGAAGTTCTTATGTCAAAAATGCTAAAATATTATTGTACGTTTGTTATTATTATGGGTTAGAAAATATATTCAGTTACTAGTTGAATACGTGTTATTTATGATTATCCGATCCCACAAATGGTGACCCTGGCGTGATAAGTAGAGGGGATAAGGTTTTTAAGATCGATATTCGTGGTAAGTGCATTAATGTGTCAATTGATCGCATCAAGCCTGCTCACATTCTTGAGAACGTTGTGCAACCACAGGAAGCACCAGAGCGGCGCACGCGTTCTGGACGAGTTGTGCGTTTTCGCGATTGTTATCGACCCTAAGGGTCTGGAGGGGGGCTGGTGTGGCGGCTCTCAACAGCACTCTCCCTATGGACCTATGTTGCTACAGAGCACTTAGTAAAACCTTATACGTTCAATCTGTGAATTGACGTTCTGGCCACTACGCCGCGATATAGGTTTTGTTGCGTTTCTGTCAGCTGAAGTTCTTATGTCAAAAATGATAAAATATTATTGTACGTTTGTTATTATTGTGGGTTAGAAAATATATTCAGTTACTAGTTTAATACGTGTTATTTATGATTGTCCGATCCCACAACATGTTACAGTATTAATTCAATATGTGTATGTAAATATGGGCGGTATTGGCAGATGCAAATAAATTAATTTCTTTTGTGTTATCGTAAGTCGTCTTGGACCAAAATAAGGTTTTTGTTTTGTACAGGTTCTCATTTAATCTTTAGAAAATCTCTTGATAAAAAACTGAAGAATCTAAGTTTTGGACAAAATATGGTAGAAGATTTGACGATATCTGTAGCCTAGTTGGTAGTGACCCTGCCTACAAAGCTGGAGATCCCAGTAAGGGCATTTATTTGTGTGATGACCACGAATATTTGTTCCTGAGTCATGGATGTTTTCTATCTATTTAAAACTATATAAGTATGTATACCGTCGTCTAGTACAAGCTTTGCTTAGTTTGGGACTAGGTTGATTAGTGTAAAAATTGTTTCAAAGTATTTTTTTTTTTTTTAGATAAGCTAATTAAAAACTAGATACAATCAAGCAAACAAACTTTTTGATCCAAATCTTTAACTAACCTCTGATTGTTTCTCATTCTCGCTGGACTCCATCTGGAATATCTTCTTGGTGATGAAGTTCTGCATGGCGTGCAGCTCCGTGGCGTCCGAGACACTGACACCGCAAAAGGGGTCCTAATAAGGACTTAAAAAAATTACGATGAAAAAAATTAACCAGTATAACCTCTGTTTTTTATTACTGAATCATATAGAACATGCTAAAATGAGCATCTTTTATTGATTAAAGTTTTTTCATTAACTTGACTAACAAAAATATGAATAATTTAAGATTAGCCAGAACGCTCGACTCTCAATACAAACGTAACTAGTTTGTTTCTCATTTTAATACGACATGCTAGAATAACATGGTGGACCCCATTGTGAATTAAAAAGTTTCACGTTATTTCAGTATGTACCGTTTTAGTAACATGTTTTCCTTAAGAAAAGCAATTCGCATCGTACTTGACTTATGTTTATTGCATGATAATTATATATTATGCTAAGTTAAAATAAAATAAGTCAATATGCACTAAAAAGGTAACGATCCGAAGTAACTAAACGATAAGTACCGTAGTTTTATTTGTTTTTAATAGGCTGGAAACGTATAGAAGTAACAATTTAGTGCTTGGTTGTCTAGTTTAATGGATTCTCCGTTCGAAATAAACGATATAAACAAGCTAATGAAACTTCCGAGAAACTCCCAGTGTTTACGAAACCATTTGCGAACGTCTTTCGCTTGCCCTTGAGATCCAGGTTCACGTGACCATTGTTTAACGGGGAAATACTTAGAAACAAACCAATTATTTTAGTTTTTCAGTTAGGTATTTCCTGCGGAGTTTAGATTGTACACAGCTTTGTTTTCTTTTTGGCACGAATAAATGTTTTCTTTCTTTCTTTCTAAATTTTACGTAATATTATGAAAAGAACTCCCGAGATTCCCAAGATTTTTTGCATAAACTTTAGTCTCCGGACTCTGAATTATTCACGTAATCAAGTTTAGCTCGCAGCCAGAGTCAAGCGGACGCGGGCAGCATCAGAAGTGTCTCCTTACAAGTTCACACCGAGCGTGCGTGATTATTCGGACCACGTACCGACGGACCTCACAGACGACCTGACACGTGACCGTCGTTGCTATGGGGCTACACGCAAAAAAAAAAAAAAGCATTAGTCAAGTGACAGTTGCAAAGTGAGATTTTCTAATAATAATTAAAGAAATGAAGGTAAACAAAACAAAGACTTTGAAAACAAGGCCGGCGGCACCGGTTTTTTATCAGCCGACGCAGTCTCGCGCGTATTCTTTCGTAACTACAATACCAGGAGCGCAGCAACGCGCTGTGGTGGTCCGAACCGAGAAAACTGATACGCCAGACAAGGCAAGCAAGTCTGAGAACGGGGCTGGGCCGGGCACACGGCGGCAGATACATCGGGTGGTTGAATGGAGTCAAACGTACAAGCTACATTTCAACGCGGCAAAGTGCGCCATACTCTCATTCACCAGATCTCGGAATCCTCTTTGCTACCAATATGTGTTAGAAGAGACACCGATGCAGCGCGTTGAAAAAGTGAAGGACTTAGGGGTGCTGCTGAAGTCCGACCTCACCTTTCGAGACCATATTGTTGCAGTATGTAAAAGGGCTTTCCGAAATCTGGGGTTTGTGATGAGACAGGCTCATGCGTTTACTAACATCAAGGCGATACGTGTATTGTACGAGGCAATTGTCAGGAGTCATCTAGAGGGTAGTGCGGCCATCTGGAGTCCACACGAGTCGAAATACAGGCAAATGTTGGAACGTATTCAGAATAAATTTATTAGGTTTATATATTTAAAATTATACGGAGTATACCCTTTTTACCCGTTAATGTATCCTACATTGTTCGTATTAGGAATGGTAGGATACAATAAACTTGAAGTTAGGAGGGAACTGGGGCTGGCTTCATATATATTTAAACTGATACGAGGCAAGTTGAGCAATCCTGGAGTCCTGGCGGAGGTGCGTTTGAGCGTACCGGATCGGCATGTGTGGCGGCGGCGGCGGCCGAGCCTGCTGGCCGAGCCGCGCGCTCGAACGCAACTCCTTCGCCAGGCCCCCTTTACACGCGCAATTCGGATCCTTAATCGAGTAGCGATCGAAGTAGATTTGTTTTTTTGTCCTTTGCACGAATTTACAAAGGCCACGTTATATGTATTGTGTTACTGTAATTTGTAATGTACCTATGTTTTTTATTTTCTGTGTTGTGTCAAATTCCATACTGTCGAATTAGGATAGCCTGTAAGGATGGTTGTGTGTATGTTAATAAATAAATAAAAAAAAAAAAAAAAAAAAAAAAACTAAGTGTCCCAAACATGTGAAATATAACCATATAAATTGTCTAATAATATTATACACATATAGTCTATAACAGTGTTTTTCAAAGTGTGGGTCGCGACCCCCCGGGGGGTCGCGAAGCCGTCTAAAGGGGGTCGCGGCTACTCATATTTTTAAAGTTAAAGTGCTGTTAGTATTTTGAACAGCGTAGGGTGGGGGGTCGCGAAATATTTTTTTCTGCTCTCAGGGGGCCGCGGCATGAAAAAGATTGAAAAACACTGGTCTATAATATTATAAAGAGGAAATTTGTATACAGGGTATCCAAATTTCCAAACCACAAACCCGATTTCAAAAAAATTAATTCTTTCACCTGTGCATTGAATGGATTTTTTGGCTAATTATGACAATATGCTATTAGAATTCCCAGAGGCGCACCATCAATTATCGCACTTTTACCCTTTTCTCCCCTTTATCATTTCTGAGTAGAGATAAAAACACAAATAGGCTAATAAGAAGGAAAGAAAGGTCAGCATACCGTGTCGGAATGCCACCGGTTGGGCACACTGGGCCGGCGGTGAAGGTTTTGAGCAGCATTATAACAGCGACATTAAGGGTGAGTAAATGCCTGTCATTCCACAGAAACTGGTCAAACTTTCCATACATATAGATTTTGACGAACACCGCTTACGATGAATATTTTCTATAGAGCATTCATGCCCTACTCAGATGTATATGGAAGTAGGTAATGGTAAAATAATGTAGAGTACCTATACATTGTAGATATTTAAGTACTATATTATGTTAAAGAGAAATTACACTGTAATTGTGACTCCACAGTCAAACTATCGATGTAGTTTTGTGGAGCAATGTATCTTACTATCCATGTCCAATTTCAGTTTTTATTAAATAAATAAAATTACGGACGGTTCGGTGCAACCCACCCTAGACGCTGCCAGTAAGATCACTATGGCGTCACCGGCAGCTTCTTGGAAACGATAGCTTCTTTCTTGGAGTGCCGTAAACAGCTAACTTCCGTACGCGGAGCGACATCCGAACTTCTGGATTTGGGGGATACTGCTGTTCCTCAAGGTTACGTGATCGGGAATAACCTTTTTTCAATATTAATGAACGATTTCACAACCGCCACCGACGATGCGGAGATCGTGATGTTTGCGGATGACGGTTGTGTTATCGTAGCAGCTGAAAACCACGTTCTTCTTAAAACGAAACTGTCCAAAGTAATGGAGCAAGTAGCAGCGTGGTTTTCGGCAAACGGCATGATATTGAATGTTGAAAAAACTAATATAGTCCGATTCTGCTTGCGAGGTAAAAAGAAGAAAAAGGGTAAATAAGTTAGTCGATAATGCATAAAATCGTCTCTTATAGGTTAAAACATTTTATTGGTCGCTCTTCGGTCCGATTCGACCAATAAATAAAAAAAACTTGAAATAAACTTTATACTGTGACCAAATTTTACAAAATAAGAATAAGATTCTGAGGTTTAACGTAATCGTATAAACTAATCTTGGAATAAACTATATTCTTCTGGTCGAATTGGTACATCGTTATTAAAAAAAGCATGAGTAGTTTTATTAGGCGCGTACCTATATTTATATAGTAATGTCTACCGGCAGCACCGCTTTATTATAGAAAAACACAGTAAGTATCTGTCCCTATGGTCAACATTTAAGCGTTAAGCACATTCAAAATTTAAATTGAAAAAGTACAAGCGCACAAATAGAACTTAGTTCATGTAAAATTCAGAGCTATTTCCCTTGAGATAAAGTTGGAATTTTGTTGAGGGCATCGTGTGTATAATTTAGTGTGTTTGAAAGAAGGGTTGACCCAACTCTACCGTTGACTGACAGATGGCCGCAAGTCCGGGGTTGCAATGAATAAAAAATCGTACGAGACATTTTATGGTTGTAGAATTACGTGTTTTTATTTGTTTTGTGGCCTTTTAAATACATAGTTGATTTAAGGATAATTTTATAGTAAAGATGTTTCCTTTCATTGTGTCTATAAATAGTAATTGTATAAATAATTTAAATTCTTATTGGCATTTAAAGGGTCTAGTATAGGGCGGGTTAATTAGATGACATTAAGGATTTTTTTGTGGCAATGGCAAGCAATGTATTAATTTAGTTTTAATTAAATATTAATAAATTCGATGACAAAATGTAACGAGAAACATGAAAGCAAATGTGAAATGAATAAAGGATGATCAAGTTGATCAACGCCGGGACGTATATAACCCGACTAATTACTTACATGTTTTTTCCAGCAAGTGTTGCCAGTTGTAATATTGCATGTTCTTAAAATTCCATTCCATTAGGTCTTTTCCATGCCGGCAATAATAGTTGATAGCATAGCATCTTGGAAGTAAACATGGGGAGGTCAAGTGCAAAACATGAAATACATATATTATTTATGTATTATGATCGTCATCCTGCTAGCAGGTATTCCCGGTAATCCCAAGATTTGGCAAAGGCACGAAAGCGACTGCTATCTGACCTTCCAAGCCAGAGGGAAAACTAGGCCTTATTGGGATTAGACCGGTTTCCTCGATGTTTTTCTTCACCCAAAACCCATCTGTTAAATAAATATCAAATGATATTTCGTAATAAGTCCTCCAGATTGATTATAGGTTCTGACTTAGATGAAATAGGTACCTACATATGAGATTTACCCAAAAATTCAAACTTTGCGATTAAATCGAAAAACATGTGCCTTCTAATTAATAAAAAGACTTGAATGGTACAATCTGGAGGACTTATTACGAAATATCATTTGATCTAAACAGGCGTGAGTCATATTCAACACTTCTTGTATAAAGACTTCCAATGAGTTTAAAACATGTCACCAACAGAGTTTTTTACATGAAAATACCGTGTCAATTTTTAAATTTTAAGAAAGTGAGTAATTATAAAAGTGATAATTCTCCAACATTTCCGAAGGCTATGTGTGTGTGCGTACCGAACACGCGCGCATGTGTGCAGCCGAATAAAAAAGGGCAAATATTACATCTAACACGAATGCGTTTCTACATTATTATCGCGATGAGGTATGGTGCGGTTTTTTACATTTTAGTTACAGATAGCTATAGATTATAGTTTCATTAGAAAGCAAATCAAAGGAATCATCAAACACAATCTAGCAAAAAACCAGCCACGTGCGTGTCAGGCCACGCGCAGCGTAGGGTTCCGTAGTTGCCTGTCTGTCTAAGACTTACATCGACGTGCGGTGCGGTTGCGTCGGCCGAATTTGTCCGAAAATTGGCCTTTGCAAGTACACAATATTAAGTTGGTCGACTATTACTCGGTTCACTCCTTATTAAAGAACCCGACAATTCCCAACGACAAGGGTGGCGCGATATTGTTTTCCTTATGTAGGAAAGAGATAGGTAATGTGATTGTGACGTTCATTCCCCAAGGTCAAGACTTGAATATATTACGCCATTAATACATTTCTTTACTATAAACAATATATTCACAGTATTAAGTTACCAATGGTTTAAATATCGCGATTGAATAACTCTGTTATTACTGCACGCGTTACGCCTGATTTGGCAATTCTTGAATTGTTTTATGAGATACCTAAACTTTGTGACGATGTATGGAACTGAGATTTAAAAAATATATGAAATAGTTTTGCTTGTATTGCTATATTTCATCAGTTTTAATTTATCAGATCATCAGTTTAATAATGAATAATATAAACAGGAAATACAGCTTCATCTCATTTTGACCCAATCGATGCTTATCTTGATGTCACAACACTTTGTTTCGATTCGGTCCCATCCCAGCATCGCCCATGTTTCTCTTGAAATGTGTTTCTTGCTAACATACGAATTGATGCTATCTTTTGCACCCTTGCAAATTAGCAAAAACAACAAATAATACTATTTAGGCGACGAAACGGCGTGGCCCCGTTGCATCGTCATCTCCGGTGTAGGATTCGGCAGGTTGCCCCGGAACCGTCGAAACACTACACCCTTCGGCCAGAAGTCAGCACATGCGATGGTCTCCTGCAACCATTTCGTGCAACACCCTTTTTTTCCATGTACCTATTTTTACTGTTTTTTATATCTGTTGTGTTGTGCTGTCACGAATAAATGTTTACTATTCTATTCTAAATGTCACTACGGGCGACATGTTTAGAACTCTTCGGGAGTTCTTCTTCAGGATGAGTGTTTTCGGATTTTAGACTGCTTTAAAACTAAGTTACGATTTCATATAAATTGGCCAAGCTATGAGTCACTCGTATGGAGATGCAGCTTGGCTTAACAGCCGCAGCCTTAGGGTGCCTTTCCACCAGAGATGTGCTATGCCATGCTATGCTATGTTTTCATACATTTGAAATGTAGCTCCAGCTACAACGGTCGCCAAAGGAAGGATATATCGTGTTTTGAATTGTTTTAGAATGCCGAATGATGCAGTGTATGTGGACTTGAACGGTGCGATGTATATACAGTGTGGAAAGTTAACTCAGGCCGTGGAGGGAAACTACCTTAAATCCTTGAGCTAGCTCATTTTCTAAGTACGTAATTTGTTATCTCCACCTAAAACCCGATAACACCCTTCAACTACCTGTGAACAAACGGTCATTAAGGATTTTAAGAGGATTAAAATTAATAAAATTATGGTTTGATTTACGTACCCATTTGCGTGGTATTTTTCAAAGTCTGAGACAGTTTAAAAACGGTTGGCTCGGGCTGTAGATACGTGGGGTAGGAGGAGATATAGTGAGATTTTTTCAAAATCAAGATTTCCACTTGAAGCTTATCTGCACGATGAATGGCATTGTTATCCTTTGTGAACCAAACCGCTAATTGCCTGCAGAAAATGAAATGAAAGTTAATGTGCTATACTTGAATGGTTGTGTTTATGTGACCATGTGTAAGTTATCTCAATGCAGTTCCTTGATTACAAGGGGTCTGAGGCGAGCCAGCACTAGCTTTAGTAAATAGCTGCTGTCTCTTTCTATGCGGAGCTACATGTGGGTAATGCCGGTTATTCCGTCCTAGGAGATAAATATGACAGTGTGTGTCAGATATCCATACTATAAATGCGAAATTGTGTCTGTCTGCCCGCTGAACCGATTTAGATGAAAGATAAAGAAATAGTTTGAGGCCCCGGGAAGGATATAAGATAGTTTTTATCCCGAAAATCATCCACTAAGGGGGTGAAATGGGGGTTGAAGTTTGAACAGAGCTACGATATAAACGAGTTTCACCCGGAAGGAGTCGCGGGCAGAAGCTAGTTTATCAAACGCGTTTGACCTGTCAGATATTATTACAGTACCAAGCCCCGAACGTATAATAAAACAAGGATTCAGTAGATTTATTATAACACTAGGCCTTGCCCGGCCGGCTTCGCACGGATTACCCGTTCTCCCGTAGAAATGAAGCATTTTCCCGCGGTAAAAAGTAGCCTATGTTCATCAGGGTCATAATGTCGGCTTCTAATGGTAAAATATTGTTTCAGATCGGTCCAGTAGTTTAATACAAACAAACATCAAATCTTTCCTCTTTATAATATTAGTGTAGATGTAGATATCACCGATGACAAGACTTCAGTCAGGAAGTAGGTCAAATGGCAATAAAAAAGTAATTAAAAAATTTAATGTAATTGTTTCTTACGAACGCTACTCGCTTGGCCTTAAAATCGTCTTTAAGTAGCTAATTAATACTTAAGTGTTATGATTATGAAAACAACGAGAGTACTATATAAAGTTCGGATTTCGCTATACCCCGGTAGTTCGTACACTTCTTCTTGCATCCTTTCTTGTGAACGGGACAGATGACTCCCGTGGTCCACTCAAGCGGTAGGGTCCCCTCTTCCCAAACTCTACGCAATAACTCATATAGCTTGGCTTGGCAGTGCGGCGGCAAACACAATACCAATTTGTTTTTGCCATTGCCAAATATTTTTCAAAGCTTTATCTCTTTAGGAATAACGCCCAAATTCGAACTATTCGAATTTTCTCAATAGCAAAACGGTGAAGGACGCGTTGGTTTTATTACAAGTTTATTTGCAGAATATGCTATTGCAAAAAGTGTATGCTATTGGCTTTATACTCTTACGAATAGCGTTCAGTTTTGAATGAAGTCGAATCGGCTAGCAGCAATAAGTCACCTCCTTCACATCTGACGTCACAAAACTCTGTCGCGTATTTAACAATTTATCCCCATCCCAAAAAGTGCTCAGGGCCGCTAAAGAAGTTTTCACTTCAAAAAGGAAAATAAATGCGTAGGGTAGGGGGCGACACTAGCACATACCGAAACAAAGCACCGTGACACATCATGTCATATGTCATATTTATTCATATCAAATAGTTCGTGAAAATATGTTAAATTATGATAATTTTATTATTATGTATGTAGTAAAAAAGCTGTATTGAGTTATCATGGAATCCTACGAACATTTAAAAACGGTTTACGGTATGTTGCTAGTGCTGCACTCTGGTGGCAGAACATTGCAGAAATACTCCCTATTCACCCCCTTAAGTCACGTCTTACCTGTCGGTTTTGTTACTAAATGCATGCCATCGACATTGACTGTTGGTTTTGTTCATATCCGTAACTATCCGTTTAAGGTCGTTCACCGACCATAGAAAACGTTTGTTGACATTCGCAGATTAACGGCGTGATATTTTAAGAAACTTATGTAACACACTTTCATAAATTGGCTATCCATTTGCGCGAAATAGGGAATATGCATGTGATTTAGAAATGGACAAAAAAAATCACGTGTAATCTATATTGCTTAATAAATATACACACATGATTATTTTTTCAAATTATCATGTTTCTATTGATAAAATAAATTGTTTAAAAGTACTATTTTTCAAATTCCCTCGCAAATTTCCAAAACGCAACGCTATTGGCGGAGCGAAACGTGACGTCACCGTGCAGGTCGTTAGTATGATTATTGAAAGTTATTCGCATTGTTTGGCCGCTGTTTATGATAAATAATCAGTGTTTTTTGGTAATTATTAAGTGAAAAAAGACTCGCCACAATGACTGAAGGCGGTTTTGTCAAGGCACAGTCGGATAATCTGCCTAAAATTGATGTGTTCATGATGACTAAATTTAATACATACTTCGCAAATATTTGTGACTTTACGTCCGCTGAACTAAGAGGAGTAAAAGCTGCAAGGTAAATAAGTTACAGATATTCAATAAATTTTCATATTCCTTGTTTTTATACTCGTGAGATTGGTCAATTAAATAATTATAACCTATTTTGGCGATTCAAATAGCTAGACTTTTAAACTACTTCAAATAGGTGTCTTTGTTAAATAAGTGGAATAAAATACTAGTAGATATTTATCCATACTATATACTATTTTACTATACTATAACTTTATATATTATATATACTAACTTCTGCCCGCGACTCCGTCCGCGTGGAACTCATTTATATCGTAGCTCCATACAAACTTTCACCCCCACTTCATCCCTTTGGGGGATATGGGGAGAGCTACGATATAAACGAGTTCCACGCGGACGGAGTCGCGAGCAGAAGCTAGTTATATTATATATTTTATATATACTTACTTAATAATAAATTATAAATGCGAAAGTGTGTCTGTCTGTCTGTTTGTTACCTCTTCACGTTTAAACTGCTGAACCGATTTGGATGAAATTTGGTATAGAGATAGTATAAACGAGTTCCACGCGGACGGAGTCGCGGGCAGAAGCTAGTATTATATAATCAAAGATATGTAGGTACCTATTAGGAATGTTAAATGTTGAGAACATCTTTATGAACTTTAACAAACTAGGTTGTTTTCGTCAAGGCTTATAAATAAAACAAATTTGTGTAGGTCACTCAGTAAAAAGGATTAAATTCTTTTAACTTTCTTCGATCAACAGTGCAAACAAAGAAACTTAGCTAAAACGTTTCTTGATGAAAATCAACACTCGTAGTCAGCTGTTGATCAACAAAAATCATAATATTTGTAACATTAATAACTAAAAAAATTGGGAATCAGAATAGTTTTATGAATAAGTATATAATACAATTTTGAGGTTAGGTTATTGTTTACCTATATTGTTCGCGAGTCGTAATAAAAAAGATTTTAGGTACCTACATACATATTTAATACTCACGTCGAAATGATCTTCACAACAATATAAACTACTCAAGCACGATACATTATCTCTCCTCATCGCCTTACACCACTTTATCCTTATATTTGCACCTTTGGGCATATGAAAATATTTGCAGTTTTAATGTGATTTTCACACATAGGGACAATACAATATTTATAATAAGCTTTTGTGTGCTCTTCCATTACAATAAGTTGATCTTATAAGCTTTAATCACTCACATTTATTAAAAGTGTGAATCAAAAACTTTGTTGTTAATTTGTTTAAGAACCGCCGTGCACTAAGCTGCACGGTGACGTCACAAATGAGCGCGCCAAAATGGTGGCGTTTTGATCGTCCGAAAATGATAGTCATTTTAATTATTTTTTTTTAGCTTATTTAATAATATTGTGAGTGTTATATTTTTTTCCGGTTATATAATTACTTATAGAATAGATAAAAAAAATAAAAAAATGTCATGAATATTCCCTATTGCCCCTTTCCTAGAATAAACTTATATAAACTAGAATAATTAAAGGGACATAAATTATTGAATTTATTATAACCTTCCTTGTCATTCTTTTTAACGTCTCTTGTCTTCCATCTGGTGAGTATCTGCACATCAATCGATATCCCCGATACCCATCGATACCCATTTCTCACTGCACAACTCTTTAGGGTCAACATAAGTATCTTCTGGTGTCATTTGTCCGTCTGTCTAAAGGTCTTTAATCCCAAGATTCCCAAGTAGTTTCTCTGGCTCCAGCGTTTTCTCATCTCTTCTCACGTATATATCCTACCTACTCCTTGTTTCGCGGTGTTATAGAGAGACAGTATTGCGTTATTTTCATTCGTTGGAGTCAATTTCTTGGAGTTGTTTTTTGGTTGGAGGGAGATCAGGAGGGAGTTAACGTGGTTAGCTGAACACGCTGTACACATCGCCACCGCTCTGTACAGTAACTGGTACAGTAGTACCGCAAATATCAGTTACAACCAATCATAAGGCAGCGCGTTTGCGCGGGTAAAATCTTCAACGCCCATTGGCCAAAATTTTGCGCGCGATGCCGGCAGCTCCGGCGCCCGCCTTTGGATTTGACATACTATACCTACCTATTCAAACTGCAAGGATGTTACAATAGGTACTGTTATGAACTTATGAAACTGGACGTGTTTATTAATAGATATACTTACATAAAATTGCCCCCCGTGTGGTGTCCGGTTAAAATAGCACCACCCCCTTTCTTCCTGTGGGTGTCGTAAGAGTCGACTTGACTTGACGGGTTGATGTGTGTTGTGGGCGATGGGCTAGCAACCTGTCACATTACTAACGCGAATTCGTTCATTTACTGTCACTTTTGTGTCAAATTGGTTTAAGTCTGCGGTAAAAACGAGTTTATTTATTTCAATATTAGCACTTACCTACAGTTGAACCTTACGTGCTAATTGGCTGTAATGCAACTAGAAGTGTCTTGAAGCGTGCTCGTACCTGCATAAGACAAGACGGCGGCCACATCGAACATTTACTCAAGTAATAAACCAACTGTATGAAGATTAGTTTTCATTAAATTTGACCAACTTCTGCTGTACAGATTTTTTTCTTTCCATACAATGAAATAATCCTTACATAAAACAGTGGACACGCCACTATCATGCATAACCTGTACGATGCCAAACCACATTATACAACCTCATTAGTCACCCATTATTGTGTTGCATTAACATACGTGGCAGCTTTGTTGCACGCACCTGAATCTGTCTGGTGTACGTTGAAATGTGTTTGGTCATATGCAGGGTAATATGTGTGAGTTAAGTGAGTTTGCTAAGTTTGCTACACGTATTATTGGGTACCGTCACTAGATGGCGCCATCACTGGTCGCGAAAGTTCTATGGAACCACAGGCTCCAAGCGTTTGGTTAAGTATAATTCAAGCACCTCCACGTATGATTACACTGATTTTGCGTAGTGGTTTGATGCTATTTATTTATGGCCGGTTCCAATAATCAATCCACCGATAGTTTTCCTTACCAACAGTTACATTTTGACACATTTTCTACGGCTAATCTGTCAAAATGAAACTGCTGGTAAGGAAAACTATTGGTGGATTGATTATTGAGACAATTACTTGTACATGCATTTTATTGTTGTTTTAGAATAGAAATCTACTAAAAAACCGAGAAAATATCCTTACAGTTCACCAACTCACCTTAAGTGGTCGCCCACCGGCACATTAAATTATGTGGTCGCTTTTCAGAATGGTGGAGTTTAATCTTCCTTGTTAAGAAAAATATAGAAAGTTACAAATAAAAAATATTCTTCATTTTATAATTATAATTTATATCATATAATTCTGAATGGTGAATCTTAAACTTTGGACACGTATAACTTTGTGATTGTTTAACCTCTTGCGTTGCTTTTTTCTCCATTTAACTACATTCTTAATCCTTTTTCAAGACAATACATAATAATTGATTATTTTAATTAGTGTTTAAATAACTCTTTCCCTGTGCTTTGGTTCAAGGTTTTTAATGAACTACACTGTTTTTTTAAATTCTAATGTACGGAATAATCAAAACGTTACTCAAACAGGAATATAATATGCAAGATGCTCTACTAATAGAGAGTCCTTTTGAGGAAGGAACACGTTTAGGGGCTTATTGTGAGACTCGTAACGTGATATTGGGTACGTACCTATTTGGAGAGCTGTAAACCTGTCTTATCGGCCTAGCTAGCATGATGACCAAATTTCCCCTCACCTCCCCTCCCGTCCCTTATTAGCAAGTATGCAAGTACTAGACTAGAGGGACAAGGATTGAGGATGGTTTTTATCCGCGAAATCATTCCTTAAAGCAGTGAAAAGGCGAGTGAAAATTTCTACGGGAGTGTATATTGAGACGTTTGCCTCTTTGTTTTGTGTGTTCTACCCCTTGTTTAATGGTTTGTGCTCCGAAGAACTGTTTGACTTGCCCATGGCCTTATTTTACGTCGGCAAGGCGTTCATCCTCCATCTTGGAACCTAAACGGTCGCGCACAGGACGGAAATATTAATGTTGGAATCTAAAGTGTCTATTCTAGAGGTATTCTGACGTCGATTTGAAGAAGAAAGCCCAGCCCTCTGGATATTCTCCTTTATAATTTTATTTCAGCCTGTCCTAGCCTAGCATGATCCCTTTTATGTCGGATATACCTAAAGCATTCGTCCCGCTCGCGCTTACAAACTTGCTAGTAAAGGACAGATGCGAGGCTCCTGAGGATATAACATGTTATTATTTAGGTACATTGGTTAATTTTTTATGCACATTTTCTTTTCCCAGGAGACCGTCTGATCCATTACTGGCCGGTGCGGTAATGAAGTCGTAAACATTCAAGAACCATCATGGTAATGGATAAAGGCTTTTAAAAGTTAATCAGTCTGCTTTTTAAAAGCTACTTTGCGCTAATGTGACATGGCGTTGATAGTTTTATTTTAGCATAAAAGTGCATCAAAATGAGTACTTGGTAATGTGATTCTGCTAATGAATAATAGAGCAACGGGAACATATTTTTTTAAAGATTCTTCGTTGTATTTGTATCAAAACCTTTTTTTTATTAATATTCAGCCTTTCCTGTTGACAAAAAATTACGGGCCTCGTTACCAGCATTTATTTAAGTGGATCTGTTCGTCTGTAAATTGACAAAATACCCAAACCACTTGCTTAGTTTCCGATTGAGCTGAAGTATGGCATACTTATGTAAAATCGGTTACAATGCAATATCATGGCATCGCCGAGCTGATCTGATGATGGAGACAGAAGGTGACATGAGATAAACTCGTCGTTTTGGGCTCATTGGTAATTTTCAACGTAATCGCTGATGAATGTCTAAAAGGTACATTGGCCAATTTTCACAGAAATGTATTGTTTAAACCCGGGCTTTCACGAATTAAATTGCGTATTTACTAATAATTTCAACCTACCGTGATCAAAGGCGAATTGTAATAGCCCGTTTTAACAAGCCAAGGTATTTGATGACACCAGCCGTATAATTACAGCTCGTCTTTCCGAACGGAACGTTGCATTGTTTTAGTCTGAATGGTCGACAGCCAAAAGTCGAGCACCAAAAATGTAATACCTGTCACTGTCCATGATTAATGCAATTAATCACACAATGGCCACATCACATCGTGCACTGGATGGCAAAATTATTTACAAATTGTTAAACGTTTTGAATGCGAATTTAGGTATGGTTCTATTCAAATTAACAACAACCGTACTGTCTTTTCGAAGATCTTACGGTTCTAAATACACTGATTTGCCATACTATAAATAAACCACACCGTCTAACGTCACTTCATTAAGAGAAAAATTCAAGCAAATCAACATCCTCACATTTGCTTGTCAATATATCTTTGAAATTGTGATGTATGTAAAACGTAATCTACACTTATTTAAACTAAATAGTGACTGTCACTCGTTTAATACTAGAAATAAGGATAAACTTTTCGTGCCTCGTTATCGTCTGCAAAAAGTGAATTTGTCTTTTATGGGCAATTGTGTGCGCTTTTATAACAAAATTCCGAAAAATGTACATGGTTTGTCACTCAAAAAGTTTAAGTCGTTTATAAAAAGCCTTTTAGTTCGCAAGGCCTACTACACTATAAACGATTTTATAAATGACAAAGACGCCTTTAAATTATTTTAAAATAATTATTATTATTTTTTTTTTTTTTCTCTTTTTGTACTGACATACTCTGGTTTTGAATTTGTTTTATATAATCCTGACATAAGTATTTTTTTCTCCTAGCTCTAATAATATTTATCTTTTTGACAATGTCGACGACCACTTTAGCCTAGTTGGTAGTGACCCTGCCTACGAAGCAAGAGGTCCTGGGTTCGAATCCCGGTAAGGGCATTTATTTGTGTGATGAGCACGAATATTTGTTCCTGAGTCATGGATGTTTTTCTATGTATTTAAGTATTTATTTATCTATATAAGTATGTTTATCGTCGTCTAGTACCCATAGTACAAGCTTTGCTTAGTTTGGGGCTAGGTCGATTTGTGTAAGATTGTCCCTTAATATTTATTTATTTAATGTGAAAACAGCATTTATGTTTGTAAGTTAACATGTGCTTAATTGTAAATTTTCAATGAACTTTGACCTTCAATAAGTGTTCTGTATGAATCTATATTGAATAAAAATATTTGATTTAATTTGATTTGTCACCCGGGAGTCCTGGGACTAGTGAAACCCGAAATGTCAGAAATAAAGGTAAATAAATATTGCGTTAGACTCGTGTAATGTAATTATTTCAATATGTGTACAAAGCGCGAGAGTTCAGAAAGGTATGGTTTTGCTCCCATTGGCAGCAATTTTTATTTCTATTTGAAATACTAACCTACCATATGAGGTATTCATTTTCATTCACTTTGGAATTGTGAAATATAAAACAACCTTAGCCTAACTTAAACTATAAAATTAAAAGGTTTTCAATTACATAAACATACACACAGCTACAGTTACACATTAACGGTTAATGTTAGATAATTAAATTATATCAAACGACGTTTATATCAAATTTTATTTATTATACCAACGTTATGCGACACACTCGTTGTAAATTACTATGAAATGACGAAAGATGAAACGACAACTAAACGGCATAAAAATAGCCTCTTCGTATTCAGATCTCTTAAAACTACCAAGGGATGCAAAGTTCGCAGTTGCGAAGTTGTTTGCTTATATAACTTATATTTGAATCCCTTGCCGGCGCTAGGATGGTACGTTCCTGGTATTCCTTGTGGAATCATAAGAACCAATAGCCCCACTTGAGTTTTTCTTCTGCATACTGATTTCCGTTGGTTTAAAAATGTATTAATTAAATAAATATAATAGTATATCTTCAGCTTTTAAACAGCTATACTTAATATCTTTCATTGTGTTTGTACTCGAGAAAGTTTCTTAATTTATGTATTGTAAAATTTATTTTTGTATGTATGTAAAATTAGGTATTTCCGTTTAAAAATGAAAATATATTAAAATAAACTAAGATGTATAGTAAAATTATTTATTACGATTTAACGAAGACAAATGCGGATTTAATTTCTTATTTATCACTTTTTCTAAATGTTGAACATACTTTTATACGCAAGCCTACCTTATATACCTTACTTAAGATTTTTGTAAAGCGCCGAGCTAAAAATCACGTTAACCTGAAATTGGATATCTTCCTTACCGAGAAATTGGGATTTATCTGAAATGCCCTGACTGTAATCAATGATGGCTCCACTGTGTGGAAGGTGGAATCATCTGATATGTTTCAACTAAAGAAAGAGTCACCTGTAGCATCTTGTCTAAAAATGGTTCGCTCATTAAGCAATTTCTTTCATAACCGATGAGAGCCCGCAAAATACTCAAAAAACCAAATTCCATGTCTCTCAACAGTTGTAAACATATAATTTACCAACAGTAACACTTAATGGAGCATAGTTTTTTCAACGGAACAAGTAAGCAGCATCTTGTTTTCACGATATCCTTTAATTAAAATGTTGCTAAGGAAAATATCGAATTCCGTAAGCAGAAATTAAATTAGCAGTTTACCTTATCCTTCAATATTTAAATAGAAATTAGCAAGCATTATTTATTACAACGTATTTCTCCAATCGACTGATTATTTGTTTTAGTTTGACAAGGGTTGAAGCCTTATTTCATTCAGTGACAAGCTGACTAAACCATATTAGATTTTTTTTTTCTATGTAGTAATGTTTGATAAAATTATATGTAGGCAATTTAATATGGATTAAAATCTTATCTTTGAAGTCTAAGAGAGTATGTATATATTGTATATGAGGCAAGACAAGTGTATCATAATATGTTTGGAGAAATTTCACGTTACTTTCGTCTCGATCCTATGTACTTATATTGTTTTTGGTTCGCTTAGAACGTTATTAGTTTTATATTTTCAAGGCTGAAATTACGTGATTTTTTCTGGTTAACAATCTGGCTCCCTATATCAGCAACATAATGCAAAAACATAATTGAAGAAACATCAACTGTGTTGTAGTAGTACTAAGGTTGAGTTTTAGACCTATTACGTGTATTTAGTGAGTTTTGGTAGTCACCCGACGGAATAGCCATTCTGGGATGTTATTATTGTTATTAACCATACATACATTTATTTGTAAGGTGTAGTTTATGTATTTAACTGGAGATATGCATATCTTCATGCAGTATTCACATATAAAACAATCCATGCATATTTTGGGAAAGATGCATACATTACATTGTTCGATATTTAAGTATATATTTATTTCACGCTTAAGAAAGTTGGTAAAGTTGCCTCCGTTCACAGTAGAGATGTGTTGTGTCGGTGCCGCCCCGCGACGTTCCCGACCTCGTGTAAACTGTAATCCCCACAGATGATGCTAGGATTTACCAGCTTTATATTACCTTCGTCGAAAGTTCTTGATAAATGATGTACTTAACAGTAAAAGATACACACCGACAGGACCAATCAGAGAGGTACTTAACGCCAATTATGTTGAACATTGAGTTAAATTTACAGTATACGATGTGTGATTGTTTTGTTCAATATTTTGAATGTAGTGCATTTTAATAGTATTTTTAGCTAGGCGTTCGAGGCACACGGATGGCAATAGTAGAGTTTGCGTCCTCGCCCTTGACTGCGCATCAATGGCGCTCGCGTCGCATTATCAGCCGTCACTTCGCTCGACAGGTGTCGCCTTCAGCCAACTCGAGAGTAAATTACTTGCTTCGAAGTCGCTGAATCAGCCTAACTCCCTAATCGATTTTCCTACCAGTCGCTCTAAAAGTTGGAAACACAGTTGGGTATGAAAGACTGCCGCAAGACGTATTACGCATAGTACCTACTTACATGTTTTATACTTAAATGACTTTTAAAAGTACTGTACAAACTTGGTCTTAATGTGCCTACAACGTGTAGAAAATAAGAATCCACGGCATCCAATATACATTATACTCGCACAGCTTTGCACAACACACGCGTACACGACTCGAGCCTTAAATGAAATAACATTAAGCTGCTAATACTGAAATTTGATAATAATTAGAACGACGTATGTAAGGGTAGGGTAGGTAGACAGATAACGGCTCGTGTAGAAGTGAATAGCAACATCTTGCACGCTAAGCGCAAGCTACGAGCTCGTTTTCGTATTTAAATAGGGAAATGGGAAACAGACGCGGTGAGTCGACGTAGCACTGGTGCCGTGGTATTGTTTTAATTAAAGTAATTGGAGGAGGCACGCTGAGTGCCGAAGCTCGGGTCGAGGCTCGAGAGAGAATGTGGCCAATGTACATCCCGAAGGTTCATTATATACAGGGTGAATCCTAAGTCGTGAACAGAAATATGTTTCTAACTGTTTAACTTTAGTTTATACATGTGGACGTGACAACAGGCAAAAATATGTAACCGTTGTTTGTTGATTCATCTAATTTGATAAACTCAGGAGTCAAAACACTTTCATCACTCGACATTTTCAATATTATTTTTGAAATTAAATCTTCTATAGGCACCTACAAGAACTCGATTTGTTCGTCACGCGTGAACAAATGAAGGCGCGCGACGTTCCAAATTCGAAAGCACAAGCCGTGGTCCTAAAAAGTGTTTAACGGCTTTATACTCTTACGAATAGCGTTCAGTTTTGAATGAAGTCGAATCGGCTAGCAGCAAAATATAAAAGTTTGTGACCTCCTTCACATCTGACGTCACAAAAATATGTCGCGTATTTAACAATTTTTCCCCATCCCAAAAAGTGCTCAGCGCCGCTAAAGAAGTTTTCACTTCAAAAATAGATGCCCACTTTAGGTGTTTTATAGTGCGTTTTATTCATGGTTTTATTTTTACCCGCATCAATGTAGCGCTAGCGGACCACCAGACCGCAGGCACTGCGTCAATTTTAATAATTTTGGCTCACTGCTGTAAATCTAAATACGGACACAGGCTTACGGACGCACATGATGAAACTATATCTGCGAAGACCTGATCGACGGTTACCAGTGCCGCTGCAAGCCTGGCACATCCGGCCGCAACTGCGAGATCAACGTCAACGAGTGCTACTCTAACCCGTGCAGGAACGGGGCTACATGCATCGATGGGATCAACAGGTCAGTTCAATGGAAGGTTAACCCGCCTTGCAGACGCTTTCAGAGGCGCTTTCCTCGACTTAGTGGGACAACCTGGGGCTACGCTAGATGCCAATGGTTCTACGGATAGGTCCGCAGCGAATGTGTTAAGCACGTCGCGCCCACGCTGCGATGTCAAATGTCGTTCAGAGTAAGCTAGTTTCAGAGCTTCGTCGCCCTTAGGAAATTTTTGACAGCAACTCTGTATAATAGGCAGTCATTATAGAACTCATAATATCTCTCTTCACAAGAAGCGGGATATTGAGCTCTCTAACTTTTGCGTCAACAAAGCAGTTTGATGTAGTTCGTGCTAGTTAGACAAGCAGAGGCTCACGATATTTATGACAACTTCCTCGGTTGAATACAAACATAAAGTTCAAAACTAGCTTAACCCTTCGGGAGAACTCTCATCTGAGCGGAAGTCCCAACAATTTGGTCTATGAAATTGAATGCTCCTGATTCAGTCTTCAAACTTTCAAGTGATATAACATTTGGGCGTGAAGTAAAATTACTAATTGAGCGTTTCTCATAAAAAATGCCACTTCATTTTTTCGGAGATTTTCTGCAACTTTTATGTTATTTCTACTCAAAATCACGTAGTCTTTCCATCCCAATAGGAGAAAAAAAGTGTCCCAAAATGTCCATACATTTTTGAACTTTCCTATTGTGTTACCACCATACAAAGTATAAGGTAAATGGTAACACAATAGGAAAAATATCTTTGGCACAGTTTTTTGTCCTACCAGGGTCGAAAGAGCTCCTGATTCTGAGTGAAAATAGTTAACATAAAATTCATAAAAGTACAATCTCTACATATAATAAATGTGAAAGTTCGTTGAGGTTGTCAGTGAGACATTAAGTAGAGCTTGGGGTCAGAAGGAAGTAAAGTTATATGAAATAAAACTCTTTAACTTCATTCTACTTTATATTTAAGAAGAAAAATCAAAACCACACTCCAAATTTTCAATTTAAATTCTAGTTTTTCTGTTCGAATAAAGCTGACGTGATCAAGATGGTTTTTAGCTCCGTTTCATCAAAATCGGATCAGTCGGTTCAATGTCAATGTCAAGCAACCCAATAAATAACTGAAACCGTAACAGCAATAGTACTTTTTACTTGTATCAGCTACGGTTCAGGCATGCGGCTGTCTAGCGGCGTTCGTGGGTTTGAATCCCAGCTCGTACCAATGAGTTTTTCGGAACTTATACATACCTACATACATACAAACATACATACATAAACACATTCAAATGGGGTAGGCAGACCATATGAAACTTATGTTCCAGCGCCACTTTTAGCCTAAATGTGGGTATAAAAGATCGGTAAAATGTGATATTGCAGTGATAAGTTGCTAGCCCATCGCCCACAATACACTTCAACTCTGCGGAACTTATCTACGGAACATTTATATTTACCGCTAGCTTTTCGGTGAAGGCAAATATCGTGAAGAAATCGGTCTAATCGGTCGGTTGGAAGTTCAGATGGCAGTCCCTTTCGTAAAGTAGTGCCTATGCCAAATCTTGGGATTAGGTGTCAAAGCGGACTCCGGGCCCCTTTAGGGCACAACCGGGAATAACGCTAGGAGGATGATGATAGTATGATTATGATTCTCCCTTCTTATTTTGCAATTTACGGCTCTATTGCAATAATTAAATAGGTCAATCAACTTTTATTTGTCCTGTAAGTACTATGTTTTGTCCCTGGCCAATAATGTTACAAACGTAGCTCTTCTCAGATACATTTAAATACTATACTAGCTTCCGCCCGCGACTTCGTCTGCGTGGACCCGGGATCAAAACTATCCTATATTTTAATCAAGGCTATACACTATCTTTGTGCATAATTTCATCCAAATCGGTTGATCCGTTTAAGCGTGATTGATAGAGACGCGGCAAAGCTGCGCCTTTGCGCGCCGAGTAGTGCATCGACACCAGTGGGTTCAGGAGTGTTTGAGATGATATGTGAGCCCCTAAAGACAGCTGACCGCTGGGGTGGTCAGCTGAAGGCTTTTGCTGCGAACAAAATGAATATTTAAAAAAAAAATGTAAGTATATGCTGGGGTGATCAGAGAAAAGGCTTTAGACCTTGGGATGAAACACACGCCGTTTTTAGAGCGAGTCTCATTGTCGCGTCACTGTCTGCTGCCTAGCTGCCTCCTTTTACTTAAATTCAACCTTGTTTTAAATGGATTAAAGGTCGATCTAGGAAAGGTCTTAATTTCAATATGCTACTTTTCGAGTTCACTGATTGGTTTGATTTTAAATCTCCGATTTCATTTGAGAATACTCTTTCTTGGTTGTACTTGATAATTTTATTTTTAGCTCTACTTAACTCGTCAGCTGTTAAGTAATTTGAGCGTATCTGTCCTTGTGACAATATATTTCATCAATATAAAATAGCTGTAATTCGCAAAATATATTTAATTGAATAGTTAATCGGCGTCGCGTCTTGTTTCTATTAGACATACAAAACCAATACAAAACGTTGACCAAGGCAACGAAGTTGTAGGATTTTCGCCCAGATCAAAACGGTTGAAGCTTCGTAATTTTTTGAGGAATGGGCTTTACATTTACACAAGGCATATTTTTGGGGGTGAAAGTTTGTATGGACAAGCTATAGTGAAAAGATGCTGCATATAAATTAGAGATGCAACGGATAAGGGTTCCGTTTTTTGCCATTTGGCTACGGAACCCTAAACAGGAACAGTGTTCTCTCGTCGCGGCTTCAGTTCTAATAGCTTGGCTTGGTTTTTGATGGAAGTAAGTATTTAATTATTGTATTTATTTTATCTCCTTCAATAGTATGTTTATCGTTGTCTAGTACACGATTACAGGCTGAAAATTATAATGTGGATTAGTTTGTTTTACCGCTTGCAGCCTAGTTGGTACTCTGCTACTATGAAATAAGAAGACTTGGGTTCGATTCCCGGTATTTGTGTGATGAGCGCGAATATTTGGTCCCGAATCGTAGATGTTGTCTATGTATCTAAGTATGTATTTATTTTTAAAAGTATGTTTATCGTTCTAGTACAAGCTTTGCTTGAATTGAGACTAGAAGGATTTGTATATTTTTTCTGTTAATATTTATTTATTTACTTTGCTTGCTGCCTCAGGACAGTCTGAATCTCCTCGCAGGACGCTACACGCAATAGGGAGTATTTCTGCAATGTTCTGCCGCCAGAGTGCAGCACTAGCACATACCGTAAACCGTTTTTAAATGTCCGTAGGATGCCATAACTCAATACAGCTTTTTTATTACATTAATAATAATAAAATTATCATAATTTAACATATTTTCACGAATTATTTGATACTAATAAATATGACATATGACATGATGTGTCACGGTGCTTTGTTCCGCTCAACTGCTAGCTCGCCGACCTAATTGTTGCCTCTTAATAATTGCTTGAGCACAATAATTGGTTGCATGTGGATTAAATAGACGACCGCCTATAGCTGTCGAGCTTTTATTCAAAACTGACGTTGCTTGACAGTCGAACGTGAGCGCGACGAGCGAGGTGCCGGTTGCGCGAAGCAATCGCCGCAGGCGCAAGCAGAAGAAACCTAGCTACGACACCTACGACCCGCCGCGGGGAATCGAGGTTGGTTTACTTTGTACCTACAGCAAGCAGGGTCATACTGTACAAACGCCAACACAGTTAACTGACCATCCTGTATTTATATAGAACTTTATTACAATGCACATAAAGTGCACGGATGGTCAGATAGCTGTGTTGTCGAATGTCGATAGTACATATGTGCTGATAAATCCGTTCAATTCTAAGATCTGAAATGACTAGTAATTATATTCATATTTTTTAAACATTTTATATTAATGTGTCAACTAACATGTAAGTAGATAAATAATAAGTAATAAATAAATAAATATTAGGGGACAATCTTACACAAATCGACCTAGCTCATCAGTCCACCTTATATCTTCCAATATAGACTAATATGCATGTATCACATCTTGTGAGACAAACAGTTCAGAAATATGTACATTTTTGCATTCGACCTCTTGCCGGCCTGAAATATTCAAAACTAAAACCCCAAGTACAGAAACAAAGATATTCTTGTCAGATAAGAGTATTTATTCGCGTTTTGTTGGTGCACATATTATTACAAATAATAGAGTTGAAGGTGGTAGACTACATGGAGTATGTAGGGCATTTATAAAATGAGTGTATTCAATCAGCGTGAGTTGTCAAATGAAAATTTGCAGCCGCCAGCGAGGTCAATCTTTGTCTCATTTTTTTAGGTATCTATGTTCTTTAATAAATAATTGTAGTTACTCCCATACAAACATTTGTTCCTCTCCAAAAACTGGTTCGAATGACGTCACAAAAAAATGTTAGTCATCATCCATATTCATTTTATCATCATCATCAAATGATAGTTAATCCAATATTACAACGAAAAAAAATCGTCAGCTGACTGTTTAGTGGTGGAAAACTCGTCAGCTGGTCACACGAACATCCTAAAATATATTCCTACTATAAACGCGCGGTTAAAGCGAAAGCAGATAAACGCCTGCCGAACGCCAAAGTCACATTGTTTAGAGCCTCCCGACTCTCGGGGCTCCACAGTGAGCATATCCTTGCCGGATTCGGCTAGGCTGGCTTCGGCCTTAGAGGCGTTCAGGCATAATCCCGCGGATGGTAGCTTCGCACCACCGGCCGCTCGGCCGAGTGCATGAACCAAATGTCCGAAACTGCGGTTCCTCTCGTACTGAGCAGTATTACTATCGCAACGACAGGCCATCAGTAGCAAAGTTATTTTCACATTTCGTACAGTATATCAAACGTCGCGTCGACTCGTACATCAATTCAGGGTAGGGTTCAATCCAACTATAAATGGTTGCTTCTTGAGGAAAGGTCCGAGTTCTTCTACGCGTCATATTCAGGACACCAACGAGCAACAGTTCACTTTGTCCAATCAGCAGCCAATAGGAAGTCCAGTTAGTGTAACATAAGAGATTATCGAGTCCGTAAAACAAGCCAAAGTCGTTGAAATAAACACTGAGATAATAAGGAACTTTAACAACACGTGCGAACTTAATGAACCGAGGAACACAAGTAAACATATTTGCTATTAGAAAATAGTTGCAATCCTTATCAGTAAACTAGAAAAGGATGGCATTAACTCTTTATTTAGGCATTTCAATTAGCCGTCTTTTTTGCAAATTAAATTTAATCTAGAAGCTGGGACGACCTCTCCCGCCATTCTCGATGCAACAAGGTGAAGCATCTGAACATGATGTTTTAATGTGTTTTCGTTTTTTTTACATTATGTTGTTATTTTTTTAAATAGTGATGTATGACAACGTGATTTGTAAAGGTCAATAGAAATTGAAATATGAACGGGACACATACCAGGGGGCGCAGGCGGCACGCATGGCGCGACGGCAGTACCAGCCGGAGTGGGACCCGCTCGAGCGGTACGAGCGAGAGCGTAATGCAAACAAATTTTAACACTCTCTGTAAATGGGCGCATGACGTCGGGCTTGTTATTAACGCACATAAAACAAAAATAATGCATGTTCGTTCGGCTCATAACAAAATTGCACACGAGGTCTCTGTAGTTGCCCATCAGCACAAGTGCCTACACCAACACAGCTGCACAGTTACGTGTAACTGTGAAAATATACAAGTGGTAAAGGAACACATGTACCTTGGACTTCACCCACACAGTTGGACGTCATGCGTGGGTACGTCATCAGTATGAAGCGTTTTCCGCTGCCGCCAGCGACGTCAATCTTTGTCTCAAATTTTTGGGTATTTATGTTCTTTAATTGTAGTTGCTCCCATACAAACATTTGTTCCTCTCCAAAAACTGGTTCGAATGGCATCGTAAAAAAATCTTAGTCCGCATCCCTATTGGAGTCGAATCATCCTCGAAACACAGACGTGTACAGTCAGCATCATATGTTAGTAGCAGCCAAATATATCGTAACACTTCCTTACTCCTATAATAATAAAGACGTGTTGCGATATGTTTGGCTACTTTGGCTGCTACTAACTATATGATGGTGACTGTACATCGAGTAGTACTTGGTTTACAAAGGGCTGTTGTTAAGTAGAGTAGTTTAGTTCTAACTCGACCATTTTTGGGTTTTAGCATCAATATAAGTTTCTGAGAATTACTGAGAGCAATCAGGATAACCATCTCATCCACAAAAACCCTTCATATCTCTAATATTATTTATTACATATAGAATGACACTTTACTCGCCTAGATTGTAATAGTGCATTTTTTTAATGCCCCCGATAGAGGTAGGACCCCAAAATTTTGGTACGACTTGGCGAATTCTCATTTTTACTTTTAGTGGCAGGATAAAGTTTTAAACAAAGTTTCATTGATGTACATATTTTGGCCCCAAAATATGCAATTTTTCCTGGACAGTCAGCAGCAAAAGTAGCTAAGCGTGTACTATGAGTGGAAGGACTCTGCCACGTCTTAGACTCGCCTAGTCGCCTAATACAAGCTGAATTCTGAAACATTATTCCGCGGTTTTACGCGCCTGTCTATTGGAGGGCCATAGATTTTGAATGATGCAGGTGCTGGCGCATCGCTGCCGACTCCTATTTTGAAATGACGTAATATATGGACAGCCCCATAGCCGTACAATTTTAGTCGGTGGGTGTTAAACTATTAAATTATTTAATATAGTTATTGTGTGAGATTCGGTGTCATACAATATTTTTCTACAATACTGTTCTTAAAAACCATGTTATCAATATATATATCCAGAGAAGAATGCATCGCAATAGTGCCATTATATAATCGACACATTCTAGTTATAGGATTTTATAATAAGATGTGTTATTCTTATATACTGGAAAATGCTGCGCGAGGGGTTAAGGGGGGTGCCAAAATGGACCTGACCCCGTATCATGGTCGGCCTTATCACACGATAAGTGACAGGATAGGGCGTCCGTCACTGGCTGACACCGTTCGATAGAACGAGAGGACGCTCGCTCCTATCTTGTCACTTATCGCGTGATAAGGCCGACCATGATACGGGGTCTGCGCTCCTTTAGACCTGGAAAACGCTAATGGGAGGAAACTTACCACATACAGTGCCTCCAGGGCTCCGAGTAACGCGACGAGCGGCGCGCGCGGCCAGGCGGTCTTCGCGGGGAGGGCTAGCACGGGCTTGGTCGCGCCTGCCTCCGCCGCGCGCTTCACTCCAGCCAGGGCGGCCTCGTAGACAGACCTGGGCAAATACGCTCTAATAGTAAGCTCCTAAGGGCAATAAAGAGGGCCATGTTGGGAGTAATCTCTGCGTGATCGCGTCAGAAATGAGGCTATCCGCAGCAGAACCAAGGTAACCGATATAGCCCTCCGAATCGCTAAACTTAAGTGGCAGTGGGCGGGGCACATAGTACGTAGAACCGATGGCCGTTGGGGCGGGTGGTTCTCGAGTGGCGACCATGTACCGCAAGGCGCAGCGTGGGTAGGCAGACAAGTAGGTCTGATGACCTGGTAAAGGTTGCGGGAGTCCGCTGGATGCGGGTGGCGCAGGACCGGTCACTTTGGCACTCTTTGGGGGAGGCCTATGTCCAGCAGTGGACGTCTTTCGGCTAATATGAGGATGATGATGAGTAAGCTATAGTAAATTAAAAAACAGAATGCGAGCTCCTTACAAAGTTCTATCCAAACTCGTTCCTAAAACCCGTTGTGCGCATATTCGAACGAAACGGCTGCCTGGCATTTTTTTTTCTGCAAGTAGGCCGTAATGGCACTTTTACAAGTCAAAATTCTACCAGCGTTTCTGAAAAAGAAGACCACTGTTGAGACCAAGAAACGCCGAAACAAACTCAACAGTCAGTAATTAATTGCCAAAAAAAAACTTATTACAATGATAGTTCTTAACCTACTTAAAATAAGTCAAACTGGATCCTGTCGCGGGCTACAGACGAAGATGGTTTATTTTTCCATTATATTCTTTCTCTGTATCATGTCGTTTAGATTATTTATTGTTTTGTGTTACTTACTTTTTTATCCAAGTGACTATATTTTTCTTTCCCTTCGTTTACTTTAATGACCTCTTTTTATGCCACAAATTATTTGCTTTTGAAATGTGAGTTGCCATGTTGCCATTGATCTCCATTTGAGTTGAAACAATTCCATGCATGCATGATATAGGCGGTCGTCGTCAACGCCATCATATACACATTGGACATGTTTAAAACTTATGTATACTCTATTTGACATGTAAAATAATGTGTTTTATGAATAAAATCTGAATCTGAATCTGAATACTCGATGCAATTCTTTTCGACGTCACTTGGACTTGTGATCCTGAGTATCTGTCTAGTGCGTCATCCGTAATATTGTTCGTAATCAGTAAGAAAGTAGTACTTTCCCGCTTTAAGTACTCCCCTAGCCTCTTAGCAGCCGCACCTCCAGTGCCACCACTCACCGCTGGCTTCCCAAGCTTACTTATTTTTCCTTGAACAATATCTATTAGTCCATCCATCCCGTGTATCAGTGCAGTCATTCTGTATCGCCATCCATACATAAGATACCACAAAAACAAGATTCGGATTTTACTTAGTTCCATAGTTAGTTGCTACTTTACTTCGAACGTGCGGTTTACCTGTTAAATTAGTAGGAATTTACCATGCGAGCAGAGTGCGCAGTGTTGAAGTATGGTAACGAACCAATTATTCATAGGAGCACTTATGAAAATACGTTTCTTATCAAGATTATAACAACGGTATATTTTCTGACATCTTTTTAAGACAAGGCAACTTGACAGACAAAAACAAACCTACTTCTTAATAATACCGCTAGATTTTATATCGAAATAAAAGATGTTTCACCTCAACAAAGAATGCCTGAGACTTGGTACCATCTCGGTACTACGAAATATCTTAAATGCATCACGCATATTGAAAAGTTATAATTATAAACAAAACTTAAACTTAAATATCTCGGCTCCGATATTGTTTAACGCGTTTAACTTTGTATATCTATGCGTGTTAAGAGGTCCTCTAAACGATTATTAAAAAAAACACCCTTGGCCGCTGCAATAAATAAAAACTATTTTTGGAAGCATGGCCTCCCAAGTCGAACAACGTATAATTATTACAAAAAATAACTCATAGATGGCGACACAGGTAGCGAGCGAAACATTTGAACCAGTAATCGTGAAGATAGTATGATTTTTACACCTTAATAAATCCAAAGTACCTTAATTATATCACAAACATCCTTCCGTATATAAAATAAAGGTATATTTTATAAGTTTAGCAAATGCAATAAAATTGGTACTAAATCCATGTAACTCGTACTATACTTGTGAGCTTTCAAGTTTGCTACGTATTATTGAGTACTGTCACTAGATGGCGCCATCAATGATATCTGGCGGCGTACACTCGATAAGTAATTCTTCGTTATCTAAATTCGACATTTTACAAAACAACACTAACGAAATGCAATACTGTGAATAAACTTAACAAACAGAAACCCATTTAAAAGATGGCGGCCGTAATTTTATTTTTTCGCGCGCTCTACGTTTATCGTCTGGTCTATCTACAAAGTTTGTTGGCAAACAACGGGGTGGGGAAAACGGGAATAGACCCTTAACACGTTCACAACCAAGTGCCCGCCTAGCGGGCACTCGTAATGTTTGCTCAGATTCCGGCTGAGCCCGCTAGACTATTAGTTGGTCAGTTTGTTTTTGTTCGGTTTCCTAAGATGATAATATGAAACTTTCTGGTCTGCGGCACTGTACATTCTTTGAAATTTTCTTCGAATATTTACTATAGCAGACTTAAACACGTTCTGTAAGCTAAAACTGTTACCGTTGAGAAAATAGTTTAACAAATATTGTGGTCACCTTTTCGTCCACTTCCCACGCGTAAACAAAGGGGCATGAATAGATTCATTAACATGTTCTCAGTCTTCTCCGCTGACTGGAAAATTGCGCTGCCTCCGCACATTTGTTCCAATGAGTAGCTGTCCTGGAAGAGAAAGATGGTCAGTTCAACATCGAATGGGTGAATAAAACATCAAAGTGGTGGTGATTTTCCTTTCTACAAAGCGACAGCTCAATTATGACCCATCTCACGGAAACTGAACGCGGCGTATAAGCCTTGACGCATGCTTGCGGCGCGTCGCACTTTTGAGATTACGTTTAGTTAAAAACATTAAAAACAAATCTACGAATCTTACTCCAGTATTAATGACTTGAAGCGCTATAAGTCGTACGACAGTGCTGCAGAAGTGTGGTGGCGGAAGCTGCGACATGAGCGCCGCCGTCGCAGACGACAAGTTCTCGCCGCTATTGTTTTCAGACACTATTAGAGCCTGCAATGAAAACACAACTCTATTCTCTGCTCGATAAAGTTCAAAACCAGTAAATACGTCTTTTGGATCTTGAGTATCACACATTAATTCGATCATTAGGTTCGTAATTAGTGGAATAGAGTGACTTACTTGAACAGTATTGAGTAAGGTCTTAACTTGCTGCCAATGCATGACATACGGGCACCGTATCATGGTTTCGTATACACCTTTGAGCAATACTGCAGCGGAGTCCCATATCCATAAATGTTTATTAAGCAGAAACGTCCGCTAACGAAATTCCAAATTTCGATCATAGTGGAAAATTGAAAAATTATTCGCGACGAGCGGGATTTGAACCCACAACCTTTGGAATCCGTCCATCGCTCTGCCAATTGAGCTACCGTGGGTCCGCTGATGGCGACGAATCTTTCAATCCCTTCCACTATTGTATTTTAAACCTTAGGGAGGCTCGTAGCGACATCTACCGCGAAGTTATTACAACTTCTGAAACGGCACCAACGTCTCAAGTTACATTGAGAATCGTTAGTATCAATGCGCTACCCCATTTTTAACAGTAAATGTTTATTAAGCAGAAACGTCCGCTAACGAAATTCCAAATTGGCTCATGGCGAATAATTTTTCATTTTTCCACTATGATCGAAATTAGGTATATCCATGTCTGTAATTAGTTTATGTAGCTTCAGAGACCTAGACCACGAATATCCTGAAAGTAGTATTACAGTACTCTTTACTGAATAGCAAGTATGAATAGAAACGGCGGACGAAAACCCGTCGTGCAGGAAAAAATAATCAATTCTAGTTTAAGTACTACGTCTTACCATCCGTCCACTGCGCCGTTAAGATACATTGCGAAATTAATGATCTATTTTGAACTAATCGTTACCTCTGGATGACAATTCAATATTATGGTACCATCGAGCTGATCTGATAATGGAGACAGAAGGTGGCCATGGAAATTCAGTACTTAACCGACGTAACCCCGTTGAGTTTGGGTTCGTTAGAATCGTCTCAATTAGTAGTTGATGATGATATACAGAAAAGTACAGTCGGCAATAAAAGCTTGTAGCTCCTGGTGACGGCTATCCCCGCGGCGCACAGTTTCGGCTCCATAATGCTGCTGCTTCGCACTGACTTCACTACTGTACTGTACACAGGTAAGATAAGATAAGATACGCTTTATTTCCTTACGACAGAGTACTACCATCTGGTTCACATAACTGTGCGAAGTTTCATCTTGACTAAACTCTTCTTCGGCTTCAAAATAATATAATTACTCCAAAAGAAAGAAGGCAAAAAAATATGCCTAATGACGAAAATCCCATTCAGATTAACTAAACAAGCAATCCAGGTAGCTTGTTGCCCCCAAATGCGCATTATTATCCAAAGTACTATTATTATTATTGGCCTCAATATTGAGCGGATAGGACCGTACATAGGTTACTGGTACATTTATCAATCGCCGGAGGAGTTCCGCGTGATACAGGCGTATCTAATAGAACTCCAGAAAGAGGTCGGCGAAACAGAATGCCCCTTCCACATGTACAGCCTGAGGAAGGATCAAAAGATGAAGGTTGCAATCCGGGGCCTACTTATGGAAACGGACCCCGAAGAAATTCGTCAGGCGCTTGAAGAAATGGGCTATGAGGCGGAGTACATAAAGCCCATTTTAGCTCGCAGCGGCCGACCCGAATACAATTTTTTTTACGCGATTTTTTTTCAACATTTGTATGGAGCGTTGGCCAACTGGGGCGACCTGCTGCAATAGTTTGCGCTCGTTGTTACTTGTAATCATGTGGATGGCATTATTAACCAGAGCCCCTGATTTATTTTCTACAATCTATGTACCTATTTGAAAAAAAAAAAAAAAAAACTTGGGTTTCCCGTCCCAGGACAACCGTGCTAAGCGACTTCCATGTCTCTGTCTTTCAAAATCAGAATGACAGAGACATTAAACTGAGAATATGTCCCCTTCAGTCATATAAAGCATATATGTCATACCATGTTATCGAGATATGTAGGTACGTAGATGCAAAATAGTTCAGATAATTCCGGGCCCATTACATTAACATAGTATGATGTAGTGATTGTCATTATTATTATAATAATAACTATTAAATATACGTTTTAAGGTCTAATTCTAGGAAACATTCATTTCGGTTGAATATGGTTAAACAAGGTCCGGTGCCTTACCAGATGGGCTGAACAACTAACGCCTAGAAGACCTCATCTTTATCCAAATTACCTGCACTGTACACATTCGCCGCACAGGGCCAGCGTTGGGACTACTGCCCGTTCCCTCTTATCCGATGATAATGATGACATTTTTCAATTTGAGTAAAATCTTATTAGGTATGTAGATAATTTCTATCTACCAATTTAAATACCAGTTTGTTTATTATGTGAAGTAGGTACCTGTATGACCGATGTAATTTGTAATCTTATTTCAATCTAGTTAGAAATGACGAATGCATTGCTGGCAATTTCAGGTGTTATTCTACCATTAACATTATGAAACCCAATAACTTCGTCTAATTTTATATTGTAGTATAAGTTACGTTTCAGAGTCATCTCATCGACACAAATCGTGCAGTATTTTGCTGCATCCGGAAGGGATTTAATTTTCAATGCCAGGGTATCTAGAGCCCTGTTATCTAATTTTGGTGGGAGATTAATTTTGAATCTATTCAACGTGCTTTTAGAGGGCAATTTTAGTACTGTTTGTAAGCACCTGTAAGCATGTGGACTCGAATAGTGCAAACTCTATTATAAGATTTTTTAATTCATATAAACTAACAATAAGGACGTTAATTGATTGTGACGTCACAAGCGAGTACCTAATCCCTACAAATTTCATAGTAACCGAGCGTTTTTGACGTTACATAAAAAGAAGCGCTAATGGGTTCATATTCGGAGACCGCACGCATCAAAGGGTGGACTGCCAGACAAGACCGTAGTCGGTATCTAACGGTGGAACATTTTTCAAGACCACCATATGCTATTTGAGCAAAAATAGGGTGCCAATGGTATCAAATCCGTGTAAAACTATATTTGCAAATACTGTGAGGTGAGATCTTCTACTTGTCAAGGCTGGGCTCCAACTACGTGACATTCCAATGTGTCCAAATCCCTTCAAAAACCTGTTCTATCTCCCTGCCTACCTTTATTTAAATGTATTGTTCGATGTATATGTGCATAAGTCATAAAGAAATTGTACAATCCAATTATGAAAATAAATGATATGAATATCAATATGCACAGTTGACAATGTATGATCAATAAAAATAAGACATATCATAATATACCTCCTGTTCCTCGATGACGATCTTCTCCACGCGCGCGGCGACGGGGTCGGCGAGCGCGAGCGCGAGCGCGAGGATCTCCGGAATAAAAAAACGTCTTGAATCTACAACTTATTGCTAAAGGTACACAAAGATCAAAAATGCAAACTGTTAGGGCAATACATGCTAGTGACGTCATCGTCACCATTTTCTACGCTGAAACAGTTTGCACATTCTATGGTATAAATTGTGAATAATTTGACATCTAATCCCAAGATTTGGCATAGGCAGTAGTTTAGAGGGAAAACTAGACCTTACTGGGATAAGACCGGTTTCCTCACGATATTTTCCTTCACCGGAAAGCTAACGGTAAATAATCCGCACATAACTGAAAAACTCATTGGTACGAGCCGGAAGTCGAACCCACGACCGCCGCTTTGACAGCCGCATGCCTGAACCACTAGGCTACCGTAGCTTCGGCTTCGCGCATCTGTGGCTTAATAAAAGCTTGCTAATTTAACCATCAATAGTAGGTACTTACCTAAATAACGGATATTCGGCACGCGGTTCGTGGTAGAGTCTGGCAAACGAAAGTTGATCCCAATAGATTCAATTACGCGGCAACACTGTTGGCCAAAATGTATGCGTATGACGTTTAGAGTGTCGCGTAATTGAATCCAGTGGGTTCAACTTTCATTTGCCAGACTGTAGGTAATGTAGGTAATAGGTTTACCTATATTGATTTTGAGTTAGCACATGGCTGTGTGTATGTATAGGCATGTTTTATCGTGCAGACTGTTTTATCATGCATTTTAGTATGCAGACTGCACTGATTTTAAGATGGGATTGATATAAAATTGTTAATTAGAAAACCGAGGCCATGCTGGCCGATTCCGTAAGGTTTGGTGAGTAGGTACGTTAGGTTGATCTAAATGTATTTTTTTAAATGGGAAATGACAGCTGAGTTTCAATAGTCGTTCCTCTTTCATGTTTAGATATATTGTTGTTTCCCTTATGTTGACATTACCTTTGTTCGCCAAATGGACTTGGAAGACCAGCGCATTACAACAAACAAACATGTATTATATTCTCAAATCATACACCCCACATCGCAGCAAGGCTCTTGCTGGCGAAGACAGTGCCTCACCCCACACGTCACGCCTAACAATATTAGAGCTCTACCTACGCTTAGTTACTACGAATCGCGGCGTCAAAATATATTTGTGGTTGAGCGTTGAGGTGATCACAAAACAAGTTACAGAACTAAGGGGCTACCGGGAAATGAAAACGAACTTCGTTTGTGTATCTCTGTCTCTGTTGCACTTGCTAGTTCGAGAGACAGAGACGGAGATATTCGAACGAAGTTCGTTTTCATTTCCCGGTAGCCCCTCAGAATAGCGGGGCAGGTGACGACCTGACGACGCAACCTATAGGTACCTCTATCTTGTTGAACGAATAAGCTAAGCGTGACAAACTTGTTAATCCAACATGATACTGGTCACGTGACGACGCTTCAAAAAATCTACCTACTTTTATCTTGTCAATTCAATAAGGCAAGAGTGACAACTTGTTGTTTGAACATTATTCTGTTAAAATTGATGAGACACTATAGTGTTGCCAGATTTAAATAAATAATAATAGTAGGAGAAATTCACCCATTTACTATCCTGCCATTTGATAATAGGTAGATAGTGTAAATACTAAGAGGGGTAGGGGAAGTTGGGACTTTGGGACACTACGATACTGTTTAATAGGGTTCCGCACCCAAATGGTAAAAACCGGCCAAGTGCGAGTCGGACTCGCGCACGAAGGGTTCCGTACCATTATATATAATAATAAGTTACAATAGAATTTGTACGAAACTATTACTTCTTGAAGTACATTTTATAAGTTGGTCGACTATTACTCGTAAACGTGTAAAGCCTACTTAGCTGTGATAGTTTTCCTTTTAACTTCGTTATATGTACTACTACCATGAATTTTTTCACATATCCCAAAACAACCATTTATCTAGCAGGGGGTGGGGACACTGGAGTTTAACAAAAATTAGCACTTTAAGGCTTAATATTTCACAAACCGATCGTTTAATCGAAAAATTGTTTTCACAAAGCCCCAATATTTTTAAAAGACCTATCCAACGACACCCCACACTATGGGGTAGACGACAATAAAAAAAATCATCCCCACTTTACATGTAGGGGAGGTACCCTAAAAAAAATGTTTTTCAAGATTTTATTTTACCACTTTGTCGGCATGACTAATATGTATATTCATGCCAAGTTACAGCTTTTTAGTACTAAGAGCCTCTGAGCTAAGCTGCGGACAGACGGACGGACGGACGGACATAGCGAAACTATAAGGGTTCCGTTTTTGCCATTCTGGCTCCGGAACCCTAAAAACGGGACCCTATTTATTACCAAGGCTCCGCTGCGCTGTCCGTCAGTCACGTCAGGCTGTATCTCATGAACCGTGATAGCTAGACAGTTGAAATTTTCACAGATGATGTATTTTTGTTGCAAAAAAACCGGCCAAGTGCGAGTCGGAGTGGGGTTCCCATACAACAGACATGATTTTTTTGCCGTTTTTATAGATAATGGTATTATCTAGTAATTTTGAGTGATATGTATCGGTACATAATCTCCGCACTGACGGGGGCGGCGCGCGAGTCAAGTAGATCAGGAGGGGGAAACTGCAGGAGGGGTGGACTTTTGGCGGGGTGGAACAAGTACGTAGCCGACGCTCATAGGGAGGCTCGAGTGAAATTTCTGGTGTGGGTGTCAGCAAACAAACCGCGTCAGGGTCCACTTTTTGACGAAATGTGTGAAACCAGAAGGCTTTTTAAGTCCAAGATAAAATGGTGCCAGGACAGGCAAGAGCAAATAAAAAGTGACATACTTGCCTCTAACCGGGCAGCTAAAGACTTCAAAGCCTTCTGGAAGAACACAAAGAAGCAGGACGTTCGAACGGGTGTCCCTGTGAGCGTGGGTGGGGTGAGCGACGCAAAGGGCATTGCCAACCATTTTAAGAGCCTGTTCGCGGTGTGTCCGCTCCTTAACACGACTTCGACGGGGGCGCGCGATGCTGGGACTGTCATGGGCGTGAGTACCGTAAAGTTTACTGGCAAAGAAGTAAATAACCAAATTAAAAACATGCATAGGGGAAAATCGCCAGGACATGACGGCCTCAGCATCGAGCACCTTAAATACGCCGGAGTTCATGTCTCACGCACACTGGCAATGTTTTTTACGTTGTGTATGCGGCACGGATACTTACCCGAGCAGCTGACTGGGACGGTTGTCATACCACTAGTCAAAAACAAGACGGGAGACTTGTCTGACTCTGCGAATTACAGACCCATCTCCCTGGCGACTGTTATCGCGAAAGTGCTGGACGGCTTGATTAATGCACAACTTTGCAAGCATATCAAGTTGAATGACGCACAATTTGGCTTTAGGCCGGGGCTGTCAACGGAAAATGCAATATTGTGCCTTAAGCAAGCTGTCCGGTACTATAAGGACAGAAACACACCCATTTATGGGTGTTTCCTGGACTTGTCAAAAGCGTTTGACCTGGTTGTCTATGACGTAATGTGGGACAAATTGGCAAAAACGGGCCTGCCACTGGAGTATGTTGCATTGCTCAAATATTGGTACAACAACCAGGTCAATCGTGTGAGATGGGCGGGTGAAGAGTCGGACGAGTATAGGTTCCAGTGTGGGGTTAGACAGGGGGGGCTATCATCGCCTATCCTGTTTAACCTATATGTAAACGAGTTGATTGATGGGCTCAGCAGCACGCGTGTGGGTTGCCACCTAGGTGATGTAAGCTTCAACAACATAAGCTACGCGGACGACATGGTGCTGCTGGGGCCATCAATTAACTCAATAAGGCAGCTTTTGAAGATGTGTGAGGGGTACGCTGAACAGCATGGTCTCAGATATAACGCGTTAAAAAGTGAGCTTGTCGTGTTCAAGGCACGCAAGTACAACGTAAAAACTGTTCCCGAGATCATGCTGGGGGGAGTACCCTTAAAAGTAGTGGATAAGGTGAAATACCTGGGTCACATGCTTACAGCAGACCTGAGCGATGACATTGACCTAGAGAGAGAGAGAAGAGCGATGGCAGTAAGAGGCAATATGCTTGCCCGCAGATTTGCACGTTGTAGTAACGAAGTCAAACTGACGCTTTTCAAAGCCTACTGTCAGACGTTCTACACGTGCAGTCTGTGGGTGAGCTTTACACAAAAGGCATATAACGCATTGCGCGTTCAATACAACAACATCCTTAGAATGCTGTTGAGGCTGCCGAGGCATTGCAGTGCATCCGGAATGTTCGCGGAGGCGAGAGCGGATGACTTTTTTGCCATTAGGCGAAAAAGAGTTGGGTCACTGCTTAGGCGGGTGCGTGGCAGCAGCAACAGCCTTCTAGGGGCGTTGGCCGAGCGCCTCGACTGTCCGCTCATGAAGTATTGGGTGGAGGTAGCTATTGGCAGGGCCAAGTAGAGAAGTTGCTTGGCACTGCGAAGGGCTAGCCTAAACCGCGTAATGTTTATAGCATATTTTTATTTTTGTAATGTATTTTTATTTAAGTTATTTTTGTATTCCTTAGCATATTTTCCTAACATAGTTCTTAAGGTTCTCTGTACTAACAAAATATGGATCACTGGTCTGAATTAAACGATTTTAATTTTTTTAATTTTTTTTAAATTATTGTAATGGCCATAAGATAGGCTACAATACAACGACTATAAAAACAATTGAGATGCACCAAGTGGTTATTTAGGCACCTTTTTAGGGAATCAGATAACTGACTCCCTGGGAATGGAACAAAATATTTGCATTCATAATTTGTATATATTATTGATAACACAATAACCTACAAAAAGAAGTGAGATCCCATAAAAACATTCAATGTAAAAAAGAGGCCAAGTCTCAAAACTCTTCCACCGTAAAAAGTTGTGAGATATTTCGTAGTACCGAGTCTCATGCATGTAATTATTCTTTATTTGCTAGCTGAATATTGTGGCTAGCTGTGACTTGGAAATCACACACAATTACATAGTTTCATGTATGCAAAAATCTGTAAATGCAGTAAAGTTGAAAGAATAATAAGAATGCCTGAGACTTGATACTACGAAATATCTCACAACTTTTTACGGTGGAATAGTTTCGAGACTTGGCCTCTTTTTTACATGGAATGTTTTTATGGGATTCAGATTGATGAATTTAAGAATATTAAAAACTAGGTAATGATAAAAAAATGTGACACAGGTCCCAAGTTTATCGAGCGCGAAGCAAACACTGCCGTACCATCCTTTACTGGAACCATTTCGCCGCATTTTCAGGCCCCTATTTGAGAACCTCTGGATAAGACCAGAACGCAGAAATTGTCGTCATCCAGTAAGCTATAATCACATACTTAAAATCCAAAATTTCAAGTCTTTAGGTCATTTAGTTCCGAAGTTAAGCGAAAGCAAAGTTTCGCATTTATGACACTCACTCATGATCATAAAAATAGAACTAGTACTTCCCATAAACTCAGAGAGCGGAAATTTGGTACAGAGTTAGGGTTTAATGGCCCCATAAAGGGAAAACTATAAAAACTAGGATAATCGAAGATCTGTAGTACCTGGTGACCCTGATTAGAAACACAAGAGCCCAACCAAAGTATTAGAAAAAGTCGTTTAGAAGAAGTCCAGCAACCTGAGTGGACGGGTGGTTGGAAAAATCAAAACTGCCCTTCGGGAAATCGAAAAGGCGACGGATGACCTGCGGGGCCGAGATGAGGGAGAGGAGCTGCGCGCTCTCCGGGCCGACAATAAACGGATGCGAGAGCAGCTAGCCCACCTGGAGGTCGAAACTAAAGCCCTCAGGACGGCTTTCGCTGAAAGGAAAGCGGGAGCTCAAACCCGACCGGAAGTGGGGCTGACGGCAGAGGAGATCCCAGATCTTATCAGGTCATCTCTCGCAGATATGAGGGAAAAGTTACGAGAAGAGATTAGGAGGGACATCATGGTCAGTATGGGGGAAATGGTGAACGTTCGTCTAGAGGACATTAGGCAGCGCCTCCCTCCTGAGCCGATCTTGCGCCCTCCATTGGCGCCGGATCGAAGATTATTTGCAGTTTGGACTAGATTATTTCCGTGCATATCCGTGATAAAGTTAAACACTGTTTGGAAAAGAAAATTACAAGGTTCCAGAAACCTATATATCCTCCGAACATCGACTAGCTCTTTGTTTAAGGTAAGCAATATCGAATAAATAATCCAATAAAATCTGTGCTATGAGAGTGTGAGTGTGCATTTTTCTCCAGCCCCGCTATTCTGTTTCTTATTTTAAGCTCACTCACAAATATATCCTGACGCCGCGATTCGACTAAGCATAATCATAATCATGATATACATGTTGTATCATTTGTAATAGGGCTATTAAAAGAGCTAATTCAATCCAATCGCCGACTACCAAATTATTTTCAACTACTTCCCAAGTATTCCCAACAATTAGTAGAAATGTTAACCTGAAACAAAAAGATTTATCAGATTCTTCATTTTTCATTAGATCCGGTAGACTAAGTATTATATATTTTTATGGCCATAACATCGGTGCTGTTTGAGTGCATTTTTAATCTTGATGCCGGTAGTAGAAGTTTATTTGGATGGCTTAAAACTTTTTTAGTATCCTGGTGAACGTAAAAATGCAAATAATTTTGTAAATAAAGAATTAGAGTAGCTGATATTGCAAAGTTACGATATTGTCGATCCACTTAACATACTGGAAAAAAGTTAGAAATGTAGACAATCGGCTTGTCTAGATATTGATTTCCGGTTAAACAGTATAGCCAATATTGAATTAAAGTTTGTAGAGTTAATAGTAAACGATCATGACAATGATATCAGTTACCAAACAAAAGTTAAGAAAAATAAACTTACGGCGACACTAAATATTGATACCTAAGCATGTACAAAAGTAATTTCTACATATTTAGTCAATAATTACTTGCATACTTATAAGTTACAAAATGTATTGGTCTTGAGTCTAGGATACTTTTGCGAGTTTTAACAGTAGTAGTATATGAGATGGTTATATCACTGACCCTTTAATTCGCACTGTCCAGCCGGCTAGACATACCCGTTGGCCGTCATATTGTATTTTTTTCCTGACCGTACACTATGATTATTCATGTACTTCCTTCACTATAGGTGTAATCTGTGGTTATGAAAAGAATTTGTGCTTATTGCGGACAACGGCGTAATTCTATTTGATTTTGGAATAGGACTAACTCTTGACACCTTCCAAATCATGTGTCATGTCTCATACTGGCAATCCAGCAACAAATGCTAGTCTATTGCGGTCTATAACAGAATTTTAGCCATGACGCCGATTGACGCTGCCTACGAAGCTGAAGGTCCTGGGTTCGAATCCCGGTAAGGGCAAATATTTCTGTGATGAACATGAATATTTGTTTCTGAGTCATGGAAGTTTTCTATGTATTTAAGTATTTATATCTATTATATATATCGTCGTCTAGTACCCATAACACAAGCCTTAATGAGCTTACTATGGGACTAGGTCGATTTGTGTAAAATTGTCCCCTAATATTTATTTATTTATTATTTATTATTATTATTTGTTTTGTATTTCAAAATGTCCTACCTACGCTAGTGATGTTGCTAAGCGGCTCTAGCTCCCCCAAACGTAACTGAGGGCCTACCGCGACATGACATCGAACTTCGTTCGTGTATTTCTCTCTCTGTCGCACTTGCTATTTCGAGCGACAAAGACGGTGATACACGAACGAAGTTCGATTTCGTTTCGCGGTAGCCTCACTTGAGTCCTTACCAAAATACAGTTTGCTGCTTTAGACTGCCTGACATTAAGTCCTAAATTCGCCAATCACACATAAGTCTACCCAAATAGAATGAATATATATGTGTGTACAGTTCAGTGCTAGTAAGACGAGCACGACGACTTGGCGAGAATATGAGAACTTTTTATAATTGATAACAAATAGTTCTCACTACACTCACAATTCATGGAGGTCAAAATAGGAAAAAGAAGACCAAGAATAAACTACATAGAGCAACAAAATAACAGTCGAAGGTATTAAAGTGGTATTAAATAAGTATTACTCACCTCATACGGATAATTATACACCTGCACGACTTTGTAATACTGATTCCAATACGGAACATTCTCGCCCCAGTTAACGTTGTTCCACATATGACCCTCTTCCGGAGCACAACGGTTCATTTTGGACGTCAACTTCTCGGTCAACTGTAAGATTTCGTCCATCAAATCCTGACTATGGACTTCATTTTTCTCCATTAAATATTGTGTCGTTTTAGAGAAATTCTTAACGTCATACATGGTGTTGTTTAACCTGAAATAATCCAGTATTAAAGAAAGTAGAGTCCAGTAGAAATAATACAGAAATTAAGATATGGTTTGATCAAACCGCAATAAGGACTTCATTTGTCTTCTCTTGGGATGAGTATCCACCAGCAAGACAATCACAGGACGGCCTGCGAGCTGTGTCGCGGCCACATAGACTATAGGTCTCTTTCTAAGCGTTCTAATTGGAAAGAGACAGATAGTCTATCTCGCCGCAACACACCTCACAGGCCGTTGTAATAGCCGTGTAGAAATGAACAAGGCAGCCGAGCGGTGTGCGAAGAAATCCACCAAGCCAGCATTTTATTTATTTATTTTCCTATTAGTGTATTTTTCCCCGGCACACCAGTCTGCTACCTAGCAAAGCTCTGTCGTTACTAAGCGGCGCTCGGCGGCGACCAATGGCGTGCGAGCGCGCGCAAACTGCGAGGTGGAGGGAGAACTCTGCTTCCCCCCCGCCTCCCCGCCGCCCCGCGCCCCGGCCCGCCATAGGATAGGATAGTTTTAATCGTGGGTCCACGCAGACGAAGTCGCGCGCGGAAGCTAGTTTGTAATATAACGTACGGTTAACAAACTCTTTAGTAACTTTAATAAAGATTTTTTATTAATTCTGTACACTGATTGTGCTACATTAATTTGACTCGCCGAAGGCGGGGAAATACAATTCTGAGTAAATATTTCGAGCGAGGCCGTGAACGTGACGAAAATATTTTTATATTTAGGTCAGTCATTCGGCGTAATAAACTACTAGATTTTATTATTGGGTTATGTAGAAATACAACTTGTATGAGGACTATCGTGAATACCCTTGTTATTTAGATTTAAGATTCTATGATAAAATATATTTTTTTGTAAGTAAGTAATGTGGTAAACGTGCTTCGATTGTGATAGGTCATCCTCACGTCATTCTCCTAGTGTTAGGTTAGGTGTCCCCGCGGACCCCGGGCTCCAACCGGGAATGGACCCGGGCTCCATTTGTCCGCTTTGACACCTCATCCCACCATCCCAAGATTTGGCATAGGCACTCGTTTTACGAAAGCAACTGCTATCTGACCTTCCAACCCAGAGGGAAAACTAGACCTTATTGGGATTAGACCGGTTTCCTCACGATGTTTTCCTTCACCGAAAAGCTAACGGAACAATTGCGTACTATATACGCGTAATAAGTTCCGAAAAACTCATTGGTTCCGGATTCAATTCACCATACATTGCGTGTTCTAGAAGTTAAGGTGGTTGCTAGCTTACTTGTGGAACCAGCAATGTACGGAGAATTGTCGCTATCAGGAGACAATTGTCAAGTTGGTGAAATAGGGGCCAGATATCCACAAAGTAGTGTTGTTATTATACATCTTTCAGGCACTCCTCCAGCTGGGCTGCTCCGAATATGAGCGAAATGGTGGGATGACATACCACTCTGCCTTATCTAAAACCAAATCTTCCTAAAATAGGGATGCGGACTAAAAAATTTTTACGATGCCATTCGAACCAGTTTTCTGAGAGGAACTAATGTTTGTATGGGAGCAACTACAATTAAAGAACATAAATAACCCAAAAAATTGAGACAAAGATTGACGTCGCTGGCGGCAGCGGAAAACGCTTCATACTGATGACGTACCCACGTATGACCTCACTTGTACAAAGTAGTTGTATCGTTGTATACCTTCACTTTATGACAATATACGAGTTCATATTATAATATATGCTATAAAAAAGAGAAACATGTTATTGAGGTGTAATATTTCGCAGCAGTCAGAATAAATCTAATAGTCTTAGGTATAATTGGATACTTCTTACCAACTTGTGTTTGGAATGCTGGCAGTAAGCTTGTACATCAATGATTCCTCCTATTTAGAAATCAATTTAAATAATAATAAATAATTGATAAATATTAGGGGACAGTCTTACAAAAATTGAACTAGCACCAGGCTTGTGTTATGGGTACTATCAACAACACAGCTATTTATATGATAACTGGAAGAAATTTGAACTCTATGTACATAATACATAAAGTTCAATTTTCTTCCACTTTACATCTCGAGTAGTAAGCTTTCTTTATGTTTTCGAGTGATAGGGTAGGAGCTAGTCTAGATAATGCGTAGCACGCCGAGCTAAGCTTACCGCAGGTGATGTCCGCAGGTGAGGTGGTGATTTCTAGGTAATCATAAGATTCATAAGTTCGATCTCAGTTTTTTTTACTAAACATTGATTTTTCCTTGTGTAGCTACATCTCTGAAAATTACAGAATGATGTCCAAATCAAAATCACCTTAAACGGGTATTAAAAGCTAATGTATTAACATATGAACAATTGACAACCGTCCTTTGTGAAATAGAGGCTGTCCTCAACAGTCGACCATTGTTACCATTGTCATCAGAACCAAATGATTATAGTTATTTGACACCTGGTCATTTCATCGTAGGTGGCCCTTTGACTATGTACCCAGAAAGTGATGTAACTGGGATACCACAAAATAGACTTAGCTTTTGGAAACTGTGCCAACATATAAAACAAAACTTTTGGAAACAATGGCACAAGTATTACCTAAATATATTACAGAACCGGCCTAAGTGGTTAAACAACACTTGCAATGTAAAATTAGGTTCATTAGTCAGCACTTGGGTCGGCCCGCGCTCCGGGCCGTACGACAACCCATACAAACGAAGACACTCTATCGTCGGCGCTTTCGCCGACGAATACCCGGCTAAAGACTACGAATACGAGGACGCTTATTCTTTCCTGATGCGTTTCAAAGTCGTTGTCATAACCTAATTCGTAGAATTTCGGTATAGGTGCTCTTACTAGAACTTGCGTGGTGTGGACATAGTCCTCGGAATCTCTTGTCTTGGTTATATCGTTTCTGGAACCACTAAGGTCTCGGGCGACTTAGTAGCAAGCTCATTACTCCTTTCGTAATAAAGACGCTTTTTTTGCGACAGTTATGGCTACTTTGGCTGCTACTAACTATATTATGCCGACTGTACTCTTCTAGCGTTTTGAATAACTATATACAACTACATTAATGTATACATCAAAAGTGGGTAAATCAAAACAACCAGGTAAGGTAAATTAGTAATTTAAAATTACAAGCTATACTAACGGACAGATTAACTAATGATTTAATTGAAATAGTAACATAAAACTGCGTTTGAACAGTGAGATCTTCTTTTAATGCGGGGGGCTGCGCCCCCCGAGCCCCCCTGGTGGGGGACTTCGCCCCCCCGTCCCCCCTCTTTCTGGTTGCCCTAACCTAATATATCTATCTGCTATAGTGTGTCATATTCATACTTATGTCCAATTTTGTCCAAAACGTCGCCGTAGGTATACCTAGGTTAAAATGTTATAAGTAAGTAAGTAAGTAAGTAAGTAAGTAAGTACGTACGTGCGTTAGTAGTAGGTAGGTAGGTAGGTAGGTAGGTAGGTAGGTAGGTAGGTAGGTAGGTAGGTATATATATTATTATAAGGTAACAAAACCGAATCGGAGCACCCCACTATCCACGTGGTCTTGTCTGCCCTACCCCTAGAGTGTATATAAAAAGCCGGAGGCGCGTAGGGGGAGCGGCCCCCGCCCGCCGTACCAAAGCACGAGGCACAATGTGAGCCGTAGCGGGTCAGTGTCGCGATGCACCGTCGCTTTCAGTAGTCATATTATGAGATCCCTGCGTTTACTTTAGTCAGTGAATGCCCGTGTGATTCGCGTTTAATATAAGTAGCAGCGCTCTGCAAGTGTGTTTAAGTATTCCGCTGAATACATACATTGCATGTCAAAACAATTGTTTAAAAAGAAAGTAAGCGATGTCTTATTAAATAAATTTAAAAATGTAATTCAGCTATCCTAAGTAACTTAACTTAACTGATTATTTATTTTGTTCTAGCATAAGTAAATTCCGTGCCTACATATATATTTGGTACCATTCATACAGACTCGTTTTACGAAAGCCACTGCCAGAGGGAAAACTAGACCGTATTGGGATTAGACCGGTTTCATCATGATGTTTACATTCACCAAAAAGCTAATGGTAAATATTCCGTACATAAGTTCCGAAAAACTCATCGGTACGAGCCAGGATTCGAACCCACGACCGCCGCTTAGCCTTATGTCCTCGACGTGTAAAAAAAAATGAATAGTATTTTGGTGATTGGTTTTTTTATAACTGGCTTGTGACACCTAAAAAAGTTCCTTTGAAAATCCACCCAATTATGCCAGCGTCAAGGTTGGAAGCTACACGAAAGTGTCTTGAAAAAACTGTCCAAAAGGTAGCTGGTAGCATACAAATCAACCATTACCCGTCCAAATGAAGTAGGTTGTTTATGGCAAGTCATCAGCCATTATAAGACTAGTTCTTAAGTTAGCTGCATAGGAGCCTTTCCATCCCTCACTGTGGCATCAGGGCATCACGTACAGCCTGTCCTGACAACAAAGTTGACACAGACAGCTGACACCTTACTGAAATAACACCTAACATTATTTCAACTGTCTCGATTTGCTATAACAAACCGAGAGGTACCTGCGCGGTGTGGGAGGGGTGTGCTTGTGCGACATTAGAGCTGAATTTGGTACCCGTTATACTGGCGCTGTGTCACCCCGTCTGGGACATATAACTGAACTTAATTTTGTCCTAATGCGTGCGATGAGGAATCCTGGTCATTCTCGCCTTACCCAGTTTCTTTGGAGAATCTGTGGGCAACATCTCCGATTCTGAGATAAGGTTTGTTTAAGTATGCAAAGCGCAAACTTTGTGCGCCGTCCGACGGGATGCTGAATAATTTTACACGCTCTTGGTACCGTTGAACCAAGAGTAACCTGCAAATTCATTACTGAGCCAAACTTTTCCCTCTAGTTCGGGATTTGTAGAATCCACTTAGCGCAATGTGTGGTTTCAACTTTGCCTGGTCTCCTCTATTACTCGTAGCTCACTCAGAAATTGCTAAGCAGTTCTAGTGCTCTAAATGATCTATACACGAATTCTAATGTCAAGGGAATAAAATAAGGATCTGTGCAGGTTATTTTGCTTAGTTATTTTTTTTTATACAACGACGGTGGCAAACAAGCGTACGGCCCGCCTGATGGTAAGCGGACACCGCAGCCTATAGACGCATGCAACTCCAAAGGAGTAACATGGGCGTTGCTGACCCTAGATATGTTTGAGGATCCGCCGTGTTGACAGCTGAAGGAACAAATTAATCAGGGGACTACGAAACGTTGATTTTATGTACTTTTAATAGGTATTTTCGGTCCAAGCTGCAGTTGTCTTTATCGCGCTCTGCGGGGGGAGGCTTGAGGTTGGCGCGACAGCAATACATTTTACAAATACCTATTTCTCAATTTACAATGTTATTGAGTTTTCACTTCTGCCGGCACTCCCGGAGTGCAACCCGATCTTTTCTTTTATTCAATCACGCCGACAAACCATTAGAATAATATCTCGAATATTTTTTTTAGGGTTCCTCCTATTTTTTTAACTCTTTAAATACAATTACACGTTAACTTTAAATAGAATATGATAGTCCCAGTCAATTGCGTGTGACAGACGGACGGAAGAGCGTTGTTTGGGCCCCTCTATCACTCGGTTATTGTAAATGCTCACTGACAAAACATGTGGACCTTTGTGGATAGAGATTGATTGATTACTGAGGGTTTTGTTGGTGCAGGGACAGGAACTAAAGTTTTGACAGACAAATGGCCCGTATAAATCCTTACAATAACGCAAATTTAACGACCAAACCCCATCGACAGGCGCATCTGGGCACTAGAAGCGGGCCCAGAGAAAAAAACCAAAGGAGACGGTACAACATTCAAGGTACACTAGACAGCAAACCAAAGCGTAACATAAATTGCAGCACAACATACTACCAGTGGTTTGACAGCTTTGGATTAATTAACTTTGGCAATGTCCACCGAAAAGACTAACCTAAATCTGACAATGACCCAACTATATTCGTAGATGGCGGCCAGTGGTACTCGTATATTAACAGCATAGGCTGTATACCGCCCAGAGGGTATCAAAATGACTAATAAGTAAATCAATATTTCACTTATTAGTCAATCATTATTATTTTAAGGATCCCTTATAGTTTCGCCATGTCCGTCTGTCCGTCTGCAGCTTAGCTCAGTAACCCTTCATACCAGAAAAAGGCAAATATTTATAAATCAATCACGCCAACTGTACAAAACAATAGAATTAAATCCTGAAAAAACATTTTTCCACTCAGTGATCCGACGACCCTTTGCCAGCTAAGTGGCTACGTATTGGGGATGTGAAAAAATTCATTATCTGTTACTGCCACACTGCGTGTGACATTTATATTGAATTTTGCTTTTTTTTTAAAGGAAAACTATCACGGCTAAGTAGGTACTACAAGTTACCGATTAATAGTCGACCAACTTAAAAGTACACGCTACTACGTAACATTTAGTTGGCGCGCGCGTGTCGATATAACAAAGACAGACAGGCAACTACGGAACTCTACACTGCGCGTGACCCGACACGCACTTAGCCGATTTTTTACGGTTATTTTTGAATCGAGACTGATTGCGACATACACGCAAACGCTTTCATGTTGACTATAAGCAGAATCACGTAGCACGACGCTAGTCAGGGTACAATTTATTGAACTGGTTGTTTACATGAAGGTTTTCGTATATCGGAGTGCATGGTACTTCGCCGTCGCATAGCTATCATTTACTTGACCTATTGGTTTGTTTGTTCTTCTCTCTTGGAATCTTTGGATCTGAAATTTTGGGTAAGTAACTAAGTATAGTTTGGATGACAATTCAATATTATGGTACCATCGAGCTGATCTGATGATGGAAACAGATGGTGGCTATGGGTAATTCAGTCCCTAACCGACGTAACGCCGTTGAGTTTGGGCTGGTTAGGATCTTCTTAATGAGTACTTGATGACGGTATACAGAAAAGTACAGTTGGCAATAAAAGCTTGTACAAAATATAAAAAAAATACAGAAAGTTATTACAAGCTTTAATTTAACTTGTTTAAGTATGCCAGTTGTCCTTAATTGCCAACCCATTTTCAGCTACTTCCCAGTATGCGATTCAGCTGAAATATGATAGGTAGGTACTTTCACTAAGCCACCACCGAGCTGATCCGATAATGGAGACAGGACCACTCGTAAACTACTCCAGATAAACCCGTCTTGTTCGGGCTCGCTGGAACCCTCTCAACGAGTAGTTAATGGCTGTGCTGAAAAAGTGCCGTCTGCAACAATAACTTGTACCAAAAATGAGCATTCTGACAGATACTTAACTGTTCTAGGGAAATTCCTCCCGAGTACTCTAGGGAAGAGGTGCTGAGAGCCATGCGCCTGGGCATCAGCAATGTGAGTCCTCTCTATGTGCCTCATCTACAACAATTGAACGCCACTCTTATGGACACGCTGGATCGTGTTCTGATGCACAATAAGGTTACGGTAAGAACTTAAACGTCACTACATTTCAGACTTGCGCTTTGCTATTACCTACTCTTACTTATTAATATCCATACTAATATGATATGATATGATAAATATATACCTGTTACATATGGATTTTATTTTGACAAACAGGCAGTCACTTTCGCATTTATAATAGGTATAAGTATGGATAGTAACAAGCCGGCAAATAGGTCTGCCTGTCTGTAGTTCTGTTACCTAATCACGCACCGATGAACTCATTTAGATGAAATTTGGTACGAAGATAGTTTAACATCTTGGAAAGGACATAGAATAGTTTGAATAACTACAACTTAGAAAAGTTGAAAAACCCCCGACATTTTCATTTTAAAGTCTAGTATATTATCTCAAAAACGGCTTAACAGATTTTCATAAAACATGGCTAAGAACACTCTGGATAATATTATCTATGAGACAAAAAAAACCGCATTCAAATCGGTACATCCGTTTGGGAGTTTATTTATTTATTTATTTATTTAAGGTTCACCTACAATTGTTGACATCGATACATTGAAAACGTACAAGCTAATACATATAAGGAGTGGTGTCACAATTACTTATAGGTAAACACGGCATGCAAAACAAATATAAGTAAACAACTATAGAAATAGCTTTTTCCTAGCCTTTAACTTATTTTCTACTTACTTATCATCGTCTATCTTATCTTATATAGTCGCGAGTTACGATACCACAGACAGATACACAGACACGTTAAACTTATTTTTGCGTCGGGGGTTAAAAAGGGAGAGGAAGTTTCTATGGGAACTCGTTATTTGTTGCTGCAGCTGCACCTGTGGTCTAATAGTATACAACCTTCCTAACTTTCTAGCATACATTTCTACAGACCAGCTATGCGCCTGCCATGCCACCATAAAGGACGGAAAGGCTCCTATGGAGCTAAATTAAGAAGTCGTCTTAAAATGACTCACGGCTTACCGTAAACACCTATATCATTTAATGGTTTATTTGTCACAACTTCATACGTAAAGCAAGTAACGGCAAATAAATAAGTGGAATCAACAAGGACAACGAATGATACATCCCTTTCTATCACACTTATTGAGATTTGTATACCACCATGTCGCTCGGTCGTGGTAATATTATTAGGTACCATAGCTTGTTCGGAGTAATCACAGATATAGGAAACAAGGAGATCGGACATGCCGCGCGATTTGTATTGAATATGCCTGTCGCAAGTTCTTGAATTCGTGGTTTTATTTGAAATAAATAGTATTCATAGTATTTACCTGTGAAAAGTGATCCCATTGGTGTGGAAATTAATCAAATCACTGCGATGTTTGCAAGTAATTATTGCACAACTCGGCATTTTTGAAAAAAACGGAACTTGCTCGGTGGACAATGGACGGTGAACTATCAGCGGAGTATTCCCAATGAGCTAACATGTGCGACACAGCTGCCGGCGGCTTGTCCGCTCTATAGTATTGTTACTAGCGTGGGGGGGTAGGATAGAGTTAAACACCTTTTTAACACGACAATAGATTTATTCTGCGATTTACAGTTACAGGGTAAAGTCCTCTGAGCCACACGTACTAACGCTGACAACTCAATTAACTCACACAAGTGACTGAGTTCGCGCCTACTAGTACTGACACAGCTACACTTTACTGTTACGCACTAGACCACTTCACTAATCACCACTTTCCATTGTACTTCTTCAACCAGTTCTCACCCGATACTACTCCCTTAGTATCCCATTCTGAGAACTCCACTCTGAAGACTCTCAAGACTGACTCTTCAAGACTGATTCCAAGACTCCTCTTCAAGAACTCACTACAAGACTCCCTTCCGAACTGACTAGTACCGCGAACGTGGTCCCCTTATGTATGAGTTATGTACCCCTTACCGAAGATTCTAGTCCTTAATTTCGATCTTCATTTCGATGTTCATTTCACTACTCACTTGTTTTGAGTAGCATGGGCTTTTCCAGATAAACGTGCTACGTCCACGTTTCTCGAATATTCCAAGCCCATACATTCGTCTATAAATTTCCTTAAGCATCGAATGTTCTATTCGCTTACCCTTTCTAGAACATTCCATGCTACTCGGCGTTTTGAAAATGTACTCACCATTAATTAAAAACATACAAAAAGTGCATGTCGGTCGCTGGACTCGAACCCGGGCACATCGGCTCTTCGACCGCCGTTTGTACCGCTGGGCTACAGATGTCTTAGACGACACTGCGAATTTAGAAACACCTTGACGGCGTGTCACTATGCCAAAAAAACTGTTATTGACCCCGCCGTCGTAACAGTATTATATGCTCTGAGGGAGTAATCATAGGTTGATGTTCTTTGTAGACCCGAGGGTTTGTGGAGCGCGCTTCAGTGCCCTGCGACGTATTGCTGAGTCGCTGCGAGCTGCGAGGGGAAATATTACCGTGTGGTGCCCTTTTCGAACGAGTCAGCGGGCAGTGCTGCCGGTTCTATGACAAGTATTGTACCTAAAATATTAATCCCACCAAAAACATTACATGTAAAGTGATGCCAAGACTCCATAGCTCATAAAGCTTTCAGCGTGAAAAAGATATCAGATCGCAATTAGCGCCAAGCTTCCACGCTCTACAAATTCTATATCTTGGCTAAAAAGTATAGCTTTGTTGGGCACATCCCGGTAGCCGCATAGACTTTCAAGCCCAATGAATTTATGATGATATTAATAAGTGACGGGTCTATACTTTTTAGCCAAGATATAGAATTTGTAGAGCGTGGAAGCTTGGCGCTAATTGCGATCTGATATCTTTTTCACGCTGAAAGCTTTATGAGCTATGGAGTCTTGGCATCACTTTACATGTAATGTTTTTGGTGGGATCTCATTCCTTTTTGTAAGGTAATTTCTAAAGAAGTGAATGGGAAAACCCATACAAACTTCCATCCCCTCATTTAAAGAGTGGGGGGTGATTTACTAAAAATCCTGAAATACATATCTTATTATTTATAACAAGGATAACAAGGACCTTCTAACATCAAAATTTGCGGAAGTCTCATACAAACTTTCACCCCCTAGTTTAAGGGGTTGGGGGGGTAAAAGTTTCAGGTTTTAAGATATTTTCGTTGTTTGTATACTAATACTAGCTTACATACCAAATTTCAGCTTTCTAGGACTTCAGGAAGAACCTTAAGAATATTGATGATCATCAGTGAGTCAGTGACGAAATCCGGGTATTTTAGATATCAATAAAATCTAAACTATAAGAGCTATGCAATTGAAACTTTATAGTTTTAATAAGTCAACCACTGACATCATATCCCGAAAATTTTGTTTAAATGGTATAATCCGAACCCAAGTTACGAAGGTTCAAAAATACGACGAAGCGCTTCGAGAAAAGGTAGGTAGTGCCCTTGCGCTTCGCTTGGCTCGTCTTGGCGGGGGCACTCCCGTGCCCCCAGATTTAATCTTTCACTATTTCTGCACATTATTTTACTAAACGGAGTTTAATTACGGATACTACAGCTAGTGTTGTGACTCTGTGAAAACAAAGCATAGTCCAGTCAATAAACTGTCAACTTGTATGGAAAAATGTCAATTTTGGAAATAATTTATAAAAGCTTATTTATTATGTGTTACGGATATATTATCAATTAAATAGTTACCCAGCGACAAAATCCGACAAAATTTCAGACATCAAAAAATGATAAATTAGCTAGCTTCTGAAAAGTCACAGTAAATATTTATAAATATTTTTGGCTTTATTTTGGTTCATTTACATTTGCTCTCCAGCAATCTTTACCAGGTCATCAGTCCACCTTGCCGTTGCGCTTGCTTGTCCGCTGGATGCGGGTGGCGCAGGACCGGTCACTTTGGCACTCTTTGGGGGAGGCCTATGTCCAGCAGTGGACGTCTTTCGGCTGATATGATGATGATGACATTTTGCTCTATAATATTCAAAATAAATCATACAAAGAAAGACAATGCATGCCTCATTTAAATCTAACATATTTACTTCCGGGTGGAAAGTTTGTCGGATTCTTGAATAAAGCATCTTAGAATAATATTTTAAAATGAAATCAACAAAAAAACGCTATTATAAATTAATGTTTTTCAAAACCGTATTTTTCCTGGAGTACCACGTCATTGTACCGAATTAAACTAAATTGTCTGAATTTTAGTAAGCTACACCGACAAGAGCTTAGCTCTTAAATAAACAGAAGAGAAGACATAATATTTACATACACGGACGATGTTTATTGTCACTTTCATTTACTAATAATAATAATAATTATTGCGGACGAAGTAATCATGACGAACAATTACCGGCGGTATATCCTGAAGGACGGTACGGTTGACATTTGTCGGGCATGCCGCCGTCCCGGGGAGTCACTCAGGCATATTATCTCCGGTTGTGGTCATCTTGCTAACGGCGAGTACTTGCACAGACATAACCTTGTAGCCAGAATTATTCACCAGCAACTTGCTCTTCTATACGGTCTTGTGGTCTCCGAAGTGCCTTACTATAAGTACACACCTGCGCCAGTTCTCGAAAATGGTCGTGCCACGCTCTATTGGGATCGATCTGTCATCACAGACAGGACTATTCTTGCCAATAGGCCTGATATCGTGCTGATAGATCGATCGAAACGCCAGGCAGTGCTCGTCGACTTCACCATCCCCCATGACGAGAACCTCTTAAAGGCCGAGAAGGACAAAGCCAGCAAGTACCTAGACCTGGCTCACGAGGTAACCGCCATGTGGGATGATGATTCGACGATCATCGTCCCGATAGTCGTTTCGGCGAACGGTTTAATAGCGAAGAGTCTCGACCACCACCTCAAGAGACTCTCGCTAGATGGCTGGATCAAGGGTCAGATACAGAAGGCGGTACTCCTGGATACTGCGCGGATAGTCAGGAGATTCCTGTCTCTGTCGCCCTGACCACCGGCGGCGTAGGCCCCGCCTCGCTGCCGGCGGTACCCTAGGTTAGGTTTTTATAATGATTTTGTGTTTTGTATGTATAGTTTTATATTTTACTTTTTATATAATTATTGTAAAAACCTAGCTTAAGAAGAAAATTTAATAAAGAGAATAATAATAATAATATTCTTTATTGCACCACAACATAAGAAAAACATGTTACAAAAGTATAATCAATAAATGAAGGTAACAACAGGCGGTCTTATCGCTTTAGAGCGATCTCTTCCAGACAACCTTTGGGTAGCAGGAAAATTTCAAGAAGAGTTATAAACAGGTAGTGCAGGAATAAATCAAGAAAAGCCTACACACTAATTACTGGATTAGAATTAATGAAATCTTGAAACCGTCATCCCAGTTGAAATTATGACGTTTTCGATCTAATTCACACGAATTCGTAAAAATAATATGTGAAAATTGGGATATCAACTAACTGTTTGAAATTTTCAGCCCAGAAACATTTGTATCGGCGGGAAATACCTTCAGTAACAACTTAAAAGTGGTCACCACCATGAACCACGGCCCAGCGTACGTCACGGTCCATAGGCCCCTGTCTGAGCCTTTAATAGACCAGTCGTCTTTCACGATGAGCAATGGTTATTATTTGTTGTTCTATGTAGAACCTTTAACAGTGTTAAAGTCGGAGGAGGTTCATGAAATGGAGGAGGAAACGTGAGTTATACTTTAGGCATTTTTTTAAATCTTTAGAGTTTTGTAACGGAAGGCGCTAAGTGGTTAGACCCCCTCACAAGATGGACTGAAGGACTGGTGATTGCGCTGATCTTTGGGGAGGCCTATATTTAGCAGTGGACGTCTTTCAGCTGATATGATGATGATGATGAGGGGTTTGTAGCATGATAAGGCAACTACCCAAACAAATTATACGGGTAACTCTCGTTAAACAATGGAAAAAAAAGTTAAAGCATAGATTAACCATGTATATTTTTTTTTTGCAATCCACCTAGTTACCTTAATGTTCTTATTCATTAAATTTCTTGACGACCGGTTAGCCTAGTGGGTAGTAACGCTGCCTACGAAGCTGAAGGTCCTGGGTTCGAATCCCGGTAAGGGCAAATATTTGTTTCTGAGTCATGGAAGTTCTCTATGTATTTAAGTATTTATATCTATTATATATATCGTCGTCTAGTACCCATAACACAAGCCTTAATGAGCTTACTATGGGACTAGGTCGATTTGTGTAAGATTGTCCCCTAATATTTATTTATTATTTATTTATTTATTAAAGGAAAATAATATGAAACATGAATAGTTTATTCTTTAAATACTCCTAATTATAAAATAAAAACATCGAAAAAAATATTCCTATATAGGCTAGTGGGTAATCATAATGTATTACCTATTTATTTTGTTTTATTTCCACACATACAATTATCATTACTAGGCTGAACCCAATGCGATAATGTAGCAAAAGATTATCTATTATAATAACTATCTATTCAGTACAACAAGAGTTAATAATGCTACTTTTGTGAATTCACTCATCGTACATGAGCAGGTCTACATGCGTGGCTATGAGGTTCAGGGTACGCATTTATGCTGCTTTTACTAAGAAATGAAGTCTTAATGACGTTAGTATTCAGTTTTTTTTCAAGTATTTCGATTTCAGAGGAGTCTGTGCTCATCCAGATGAACAAGAATTGCGTTTCTTTGAATCGTACAGCTATTACAACTGCGTAGTGGAATGGATCATCAACGCCAGCATCGCCGTGTGCGGCTGCGCGGGGACCTATCTCCCTGCGCCCGACGAGTTAACTTGTAACTTTACGGGGATAAACTGTCTAAGGAGGTATCCCAGTAAGTCATCATGATCCCCTCCAGTGAGTCACCATATCATGCTCCTCTCCAGTGAGTCACCATTTCATCGTAACCTCTATAGGTAATTAAGTCACCATATCATGGTCCCCTTCAGTAAGTCACCATATTATAGTCCACTATAGTAAGACATCATAGCGTGGTCCCCTCCAGGAAGACATCATATCATGGTCCCCTCCAGTAAGTCACCATATCATGACCCCTCCAGTAAATCAGCATATCATGGTCCCCTCTAGTGAGTCACCATATTATGCTCTTCTCCAGTGAGCCACCATTTCATCCTAACCGCCAATAAGTCACCTATCATGGTCCCCTCCAGTAAGTCACCATATCATGGTCCGCTACAGTAAGACATCATATCGTGGTCCCCTCCAGGAAGTCATCATATCGTGATCGCTTCCAATCAGTCACCATATCATGAAGGTGACCAGACAAAGGAAAAACCCTAATTTAAAATAATACTTATGTCGGTACACAAAAATACGGAAGTTGACAGCAGTTTTTATATTTACCTACCGATAATCTAAGCTCACGAAATTACTCGAAAAACATTTCACTTCACTTATTTTTACTATTTCAGAGATTAAAGTTACGGTGTCGAACACTTGAATTAGTCGGTTTTAGCTGCCGACACTGCAAAAATCGGTGAAATTCGAATTATTGTTATTTTGAAAATAAAGTTGATTCTATTTGGTTTGAAATGTAACAAAACATGCTAAAATACGACTGGTCGGTGAGATGACATGTCGTTTGCATAATGTCCCGGCCCGGTGGCCGAGCTGCGGACGAGGCCCGGCTCGTTGCAGGCTCGGACACGGCCCGTTGGTGAAATGTGACAACCAAATAAGCTCGTTGACGGCTCGTCACGATTACGGCCCGGGCCCGTCACGGCCCGTTCTAGCGTGAGTCATCCTTTACGTGTAATGAACGGTCTGAATTCCATAGTATTTGAGTGTAAATTCTATTGCACATGGGCGGTATGAGGCATGTCACAGCTTGACAACGGCCGGCCGCGCTCGGCACGGAGTAGAATCATCCATATCTTATCAATCTTCCAACAAACTTTAAATAGCGTAATTATCTTCCAGCGTTGAACAAGATGAAGTATGGTTTACCAATACACGACTTTTTGGGGGATTTAGCCGCGTCCAATGGTGTAGAATTCCAATCGTGTCCCGAAGCGTGCACGTATACGCTGTACAAACGCACTTTCAAACCCAGAATACTTGTTCCTGAATATGATTCCACTGGGTTTTTGTGAGTACTTTCTATCAAAGTTCTCAAGTAAGTATCTATAGATGTTATTTACTGCATGCAACAAGCCAGTTCGTTAAATTTACCGCAAAGGCAGTTTACATACTCGTACCTGTATCATTTATTTATTTTCATCACACTTGCTCGAAAAGGGCTTCATAATGCGCAGACATACAGAGCTGTAATAGCCGGTGTTACGCCCACGGGCGTAATGGTATTTTTCTTAAATTGTATCTGTCACTCATGCGGCAGTTACAAAGCAAAGAGGTTTTAAAATATCAAATACGATGTCTGAAAACGTATTTATAAATAAATTTAAACTTAAAAAACTACTTAAACATGTTTAACTGAATTATTTACAGATTTAATATGTAGTTATTTAGTGTCTATGTAAAATGTTTTTAAGTGTTTTCAAATCGTGGCTGAATACCGAAGGGTCTTTGCCATACGCGCCTCACGTCAATTTCAACAAAATGGACGACTGACATGTTGCAGTTTTTATTACGATTTGTATTCATTTCATCTAAAATGTATTTGTTTCCTCGCAAATGTGATGAAAAACGTTGTGTATAACACGGGCGTAAGAATATTGCAAACTTGATTCATCAAAAGCCCTCCGCCTTTGGCGTCGGGCTTCTGATAGACTCTTGTTCGCAATATTCCACTTACGCACCTCGTTAAACAATGTACTATTATTACCAAAGTACAATTTATAATTACAGCTTACGCATTAAAAACTTGACTAAAATTATTTATTTATAAGGATTCGAAGACACTTTTGCATTCTGCTACCAGTAGCGGCTATCGAGTGTTAGCGGCATTTCCGAACGCGCCTAATGAATATGGGCGTGTTGGCAACACTGGAGGCATCATGGCGGTCGCGCGTCTACAAGAATGTCTAAGGGTCGATGGCTTGTAATTTATTAATGTGAAATATAATTATAATCTGAGGAACCAGTGCTTTTATTGTTAAAAGTTCAGAATCGGGATCTTAATTATTCATGCCCATAAAGTGTTTGGCCTGACACATCAAGTTTCGTAAGAAATCGCATGACGCGACGCTGCGTATGTTCCTTTTATTGCATTGATGTCGATAAAAGCACTGAGTAAAGTACATCGACTAGTAATTGAGTGCATCAAAAGCATGGTGATACCTACTGAGAATTGTGACAAAAAAGTCACTGTTGTTTGGAGAAAGTCGTAAGTTCAGGGAAATAGCTTCAGAAATGGTGACTTACTGGTAATGTATAAAGCATTCAATTCAGGTATGTTTTATTGCTATGGAAAAGTTAAAGTGATAATAAGTTCTAACGTAAAGTATTGGAATACTAACAATGGAACTGGGACTTGGTCTTTATATGAATGGACTAAGGTTCATTGTTCACAGGAAGCTTACGCTTTGCTCGGTTTCCTTCTAATCACGAAAAGAAAACGTGATTTTTGTGTCTGTCTGTGTGTTATGTCAATTCTTACTTCATTCCGCTTGACATATTTTAACCATTTCATTTCATTTCATTTAATCCTTTATAAAACATAGTTTTACATGTCAACAGTATTATTAGGACAGCATTATGCATGGTGTGTTGGTGTGTTTTGTGTCTAAGTTTCAGATAAGTAATATGATGGAAACTGACTAAACACTGTGTCAGAAATCCATGGATGTTGGTGCAGATCTGTTGGATGTGTGTTACCTGCCATAAAGGCTTGCAGCAGCAGCTGTCAACCAAAAAAAAATGATATGTATTGCGGAGACCAGTGAGCCAACAATTGGAGTTGTAAGGGTCTAAGATATTATATATGAAATGCCTATGTCCAGTGTGGAGTGACATGGATACTTGATTTACCCGGGAGTTAGAGTATGTATGAAACATGACAGTTATAATTATGCTAATTCTCTGTGCAGATGACACATATAAGTTTTACAGAGGATAAAGTGAACAAGGGTACTACAGTAGTGTTGGTAGTGGTCCTAGTGGTACAGTGGTTTCATTAAAATGAAATGGAAGAAAATCTAACTAATCAAGTTGTCTTAAATATATTGCCCAGACTAAGAGATGTCTGAAATACATATGCATATAAACTGATTATGTATGTTTAAGTGCTGCACACTGCTGGTTTATTGTGTAGGAAAATATAAGGGATCTTATCGGTCATGCTTATTTAAATCTAGACATGTGATCACAATTTAGCGGGATACTACAATATCAAACCAATGAGTTTTGGTTTGTATGATTGCGTACCAGTTGTGAATGGTGGACTTAATTACTTGTTATAGTTTCAGATAAGTACAGTTCAATTAAAATAAGAGACAGATTTCATGTTGAAATGTATGGCTGTGTGTTGGAGAAGCAAATGTGCCGGTACAAGTAGTGAGACCAAACAAATACCTATTTCATGTATTTGTTTGTCTATGGTGGAACATTGTAATAAAAGTCAACAATAATGATAATATAATAGTAGCTGGTAAAATGGTTGAAAAACTTATTTATTTATTTAATATTTGTTGATGAGAATTAATAAATTCAGTATTACCTGACTGACCTCGATGGTGAGATGATAGTGACTGATATTGTCTCTATGGAAAAGGTGAATTATTGGAAAGGAACTAAACACTATTATTGTTGTTGTACAAGTTGTCACCAAAACACAGTCACAGTATAGTTTTTCAGGCAGTCAGTTAATTGAAACAAATGCTTAATGTTCCTTTGGTTTAATTGATTGTGATTTACTGTTGACCACAAAATATTATTGGTTATGGTATTATTGGTACTGGTGGTATTAATAAGTACAATAGTATGTCATTCTAGTTATTTTGGAATGAAAAATGGTATGAAGTATGTAATGTTGGGTAATTGTACTGTATGTGTGGGTTATAGTATGATTACAGGTACAGTTATGATGTGATGTTGATTTATTATGTGATGAGAAGTCATGCATCATGAGGAGGCAATGCTAGAGCCTGTCTCACACAAGTGGAAAGGAAACAATGGAATGGACCTACCTGTTAAGAGGATTGGTCAGTATAACTTAGACTAGATGGACACAGAAATAAGTAGAGGTGAGAGACAAAAATGGAATAAAAGGTTAGTTCATTTGTCTGGTTTGATAATGATTACTTAAAATGACTGTGTAAGTTGGACTAATAATTGTTAAGTGTCAATCTTGACCTGCGACTGAGGACTTGAGGTTGCGGGAGTCCGCTGGATGCGGGTGGCGCAGGACCGGTCGCTTTGGCACTCTTTGGGGGAGGCCTGTGTCCAGCAGTGGACGTCTTTCGGCTGATGTGATGATGATGATGATGAATCGTGACCTAACTCTTGGAAGATGGAAATAAAAACCGCTGTCCAAGTTACACGTTTTGTTAGAGAATACAAAGACTTGATGTTGTCCATGGATATTAGTGGACAATTTGTAGACCTAACTGTATTAATTTAAATGTAACCGGGATGTGATTAGATTGACTTGGATTGAATTACACTTATGTGTATTGGTTGACTAATGTGTAGTCCATGGACGTCCAGTGGACAATTTGTAGACCTAACGGTATTCGTTTATGGGTAACCGGGATGTGAGATTGACTTGGATTGATTTACACTTATGTGTATTGGTTGACTAATGTGTATATGTATTATGGGATGTTTAGTGAATGTGGCGGCTATGCTGTTTTTAAGACTCCTGGAGTGTCCTATTGGTTTGAGATCCTAAAAGAATCAGTCCATTCTAAATGACATGACATGACATGGTGGCGTTGGGATATTATCCTGCTTGATTGATAGTGTCAAGTTGGAATGTATACCACCGTTAGTGGTTGGCAATGCGCATGCGGCACCATTGGCCTTACAAGCGTCCATTGGTTATGGTGTCCGTTCACATTGCGATGAACCATACTTGTATACTTAGCAATTTGTTTCATGGAGTGCTAATTTTTTCATTCAACAATTTCCATTTCGAAGAGCAGATGTCCAAGTCAGTGAATAGTATACATAGCTACAACTATGCACTTTTACGACGTCGAGTTGTGCAACAATATGGTCCTAATACATCATTGTCAGTGGATCTAATTAGTCAGAGCCAAGTTACCTAAGTTAGCTAGTTGCGTTACCTAAACCAAATTATTGTCGCTGGTTTATATTTTCAGATAGACATATGCGGGTATGTCGGTGGTTGACAAGTCATTGCCTGTGAGCAACCCAGTTGACAAGACTGGAGCAGCAGCATGTGGACGCTGCTGGTACGAGTATGTTGGAAACAGTGGGGCGAGCAATGTTACAGTTGGCAGTGATAATGACGCATCATGCGTGAGATGGTCGAGCATGTTCAAATGATACGTAATCTATAGCCAACGTAGCAAACTGTAAGTCACTGGGAGTATCAAAACTGCAACTGGTGATATGGGGTCACGAAGTTATTACTCATTAGACGATGATGAGTGAGATGGGTGATGGTTATATATTGACGTAATTATATATTTGATCGCGACGTCAATAGACGGTGATATATTACATACATTTTATCAAGACCTCATTGGACGGTGATATTTTATATTTATTTGATCACGACGTTGAAAGATGGTGATGTAACGTAAAATATTTCCCCAAACACGACGTCATGTTATCACAGTTTATTTTATTTATTTGATCACGGATATCACGATGTCTGGATTTCTGGATGAGACTAGCACGGGACGGGGAAGAGAGGCTTATGCTCAGCAGTGGGCGATTAATTGCTGAAAATGATGATGATGATGATCACGATGTCATTAGACGGTGATGTATCAAATTGACCTAAACACGACGACATGGGAGAATGGTATAGTATTTTATATATTTGATCACACCGTCAATGGTGATGTATATATTGTCTTAATTTGATCGTGATGTTATATATTTATTTAATTACGACCTTATAGGATGATGATACATAGTATATTGTATCTATTTGATCACGACGCTTAAGAGCGGTGATGTTTGACGTTTGGTCACGACGCCAAAGTGCGGTGATGTTTGGTCACGACGCCACGGTGCGGTGATGTTTGACGTTTGTTCACGACGCCATAGTGCGGTGATGTTTGACGTTTGGTCACGACGCCACAGTGCGGTGATGTTTGTTGTTTGGTCACGACGCCACAGTGCGGTGATGTTTGATGTTTGGTCACGACGCCACAGAGCGGTGATATTTGGTCACGACGCCACAGTGCGGTGATGTTTGACGTTTGGTCACGACGCCACAGTGCGGTGATGTTTGGTCACGACGCCACAGTGCGGTGATGTTTGGTCACGACGCCACAGTGCGGTGATGTTTGGTCACGACGCCACAGTGCGGTGATGTTTGACGTTTGGTCACGACGCCACAGTGCGGTGATGTTTGACGTTTGGTCACGACGCCACAGTGCGGTGATGTTTGGTCACGACGCCACAGTGCGGTGATGTATGATGTTTGGTCACGACGCCACAGAGCGGTGATGTTTGATGTTCGGTCACGACGGTGCTTCCCTCATGTGGCTGCAATGTGAGGCTGCTGTCACCCTACAATGGCGTTGCCCGAGATGATGTGAGGTTGACATCGACGGAAGGGTAAAGAAGATAATAAGGGTAAGGCAACATTACAATATTTCTCATCGAGTTGAGTGACACAGGTGACGAATTTGTACACGTAGTGATAATAATTATTAGCTTATGAAAATATAAAGTCAACATGAAAGTTGAGTATCCTCGTTTCGGATTTAAGGCAAGCTCAAGTCTGTTTGTTGCCTGGATAAAGAGGTAAAACTACAATTTCACTAAATGAGTAATAAAGAAGAAAATCACTTTGTATGTCTGTCCTGGATGGCCATGGCCAAAGTAAATAGTTCTTTATGAATTATCACTAGTGTTCGAACACGCAAATGAAAGAAAAGCTATGCTATGTTTATGAGGAACTTTTAGCCTCAGCCTTAAAGTTTGTTACAGAGATTGAGACATACAGCGTATCACTTTGGTGGTCGTGGGCCCCACTGGGGAGCTTATGGAAGCGAGACTTCGGCTCTCTGGGCCTTGGCGGGTCAGCGGGCGTGATTATGCTGACTAAGACGGAATGAATACGTTTAAAAGGCAGATGCTTCAACACTGAAATCGATTGTGAGTTCGTTCCATGTCTCTTTAGGAAATTTGTAAGATGTATGTTCAGTTAGATACTTTATTTGGTGGCCAAAGGAGATCTAAATTTAGGAATGCAATGTGCAACATATTCTGCTCATCAGAAGTAGTAATTACAAATAATCCATCAGTTGAGCCATGTTTAACTTAAATTAAATATTCAGTGGTACCAGTATTTTGAGGACATATTGTCTTCTTGTAACTTGTGTATTGACAGCTACTAATCATTAGACAGGTAGTATTCCGTGGGAACTTCCCTGTTTTGGTAGCATCGTTAAAGTAAAGATCTGGTGTGGACTAGTGTATGACTTTACAATCTTGCATATAAGGTGTATTATAGTTTCATTCGCAGAATGAGCGGACAGGTGAAAACTACCGCCTGTAGTGGGAGCGAAGCTTGTGGCAGAGCATGGCGGTGGAGTTCAATGAAGTACGAGTGGAGGTGACCTTCGTGGACGAAGGTTTTGTCAGGCTGGCCGAACTGTTAGCGGCATTTCCGAACGCGCCTAATGAATATGGGCGTGTTGGCAACACTGGAGGCATCATGGCGGTCGCGCGTCTACAAGAATGTCTAAGGGTCGATGGCTTGTAATTTATTAATGTGAAATATAATTATAATCTGAGGAACCAGTGCTTTTATTGTTAAAACGAGTAGCGAACACATCGACGTGATTCGCTGCGCCGAGCACAGTGGCGCAGGAGCCCGCGGCGTGGGCACAGCAGCGGTTCATCATCATCATATCAGCCGTAACACGTCCACGGCTGGACATAGGCCTATTAGTAGATTGTTAACCATGGGCTGAAGGGCGGTGCCTGCCGAAAAGATTGAGTGTTAGGTTGCCGGCGAATAATTATTTTATTCAACGTTAATTGTGTCACTTATGTGAAATAAAGCATTGAGAGTCCCACGACCAAAACACTGCCAAGATGACTGCGGAGACGCAAACTAAGGCGAAGCTGCCGCACCTTTCGTCTGATAAGCAACTCACTTTTATAAAATTGTCTGTTTTGTCAATGGCAGCGATTTTATGTGAGCATTTCTATTTGATTTTTTATATAGTAGAGTATACCTCTTAAGGGAACATCATAGACAATGTTTATACTCGTAACGCAGCGTAGTTTAGGTGATGTCGTGAAAAAACGCAGCCGCGGTAACTCCAGCTCCAATAGCGTATACTAAAATTGTTGCGGTTAAAAAGCTCGTAGTTGCATTTGTGCTGCGCGCTGTCGGTGCGCCGCTTCCGCGGCGATACTGACACGTTTGCGGAGCATATCGTCGGTGAATCGTATGTAACAGTACGGTTCAATATAAAAATCCTATCGCGATGCTCTTCAGTGAGTGTCGAGAGTAATATTAAATGTTTTATTAAGCAGAAACGTCCATGGACGGATTCCAGAGGTTGTGGGTTCGTGGCGAATAATTTATCCACTATGATCGAAACTAGTAATATTGTTTGGCGTTATTTTATTTCAACTACTATTTATTTAAATTTATCTTACTACGTAGAAATACTATTCAACGAATATTGCCTACTTAATCGCTGATTTGTTTCAAATTATCTTAATTGGCACAACTACAAAACGTTGCACTTCATTTCTTCGACGTCAGTTTTGTCCCTACTCACCCCCTTTTACGGTACCTACCCAAATCATTCAAACTTACGAAGCCACTATCTCAGAAGATAAGTATAGATATACAGGCTGTATATCAAAAATGGGGTGTGCAAAGGCATATTCGGTAGCGCATTGCGATTCCAAATATGCATTTGTTTATGATTTTTATTATTGATTATTTTGTATACATGGTTTTTTTTTGTTGGCAATGCGTGTGTATGACAACATTCCCCCGCGAGGGTGAAGGTTGGGAGGGTTTATTTCATTTCCACCCGCTGCGCGCACAGCTGTGCTATGAAAAGAAATGTTTTGTGTAAGTATATTTATTTCACGCAGGTGACACCTTTTACGTTTTTGAGGTCATAAACAAGCAATGTCAATAAAAACAAAGCTTGTAATGTAAACAAAACAAACATTTCAATTTAAACACAAACCAAATGCATTTCAGTTTTTGATACACCCTGTATTTTATATTAGTATAGAAGTATACCTACATGTATACTCTACATACGGACGAATGCATATTTAAAGCAGTGAATTGGGAATTGCGTTTGGAACATTTTTTTTTTTCCCAAAAAAAAGTATGGTACATTTTAGACTTAAATTAGGTTCGCCAAACTTACGTTTAACGGCGAAATCTGAAATTGCAAATGCCTTACTCGACTACGATTAGAAATAAGCCCAGCATAATTCATATTATCGAAGGTCGCCAGAGTTCCCGACGATGTGTCGTGTTGAGAGCTGTTTGTTTATTAACTTTGGCAATGCCGTTAATTATAACCAGCGATCAAGTTGAGGGCCTAATTTACACGATAAAAAGTGGGGATGTAATAAAACGTTTTTATTCAAGTCGCGTTTTCCTTATAGCTACAATGTTTCTAACGAAAGATGTCATGAACTAAAAGTAATCTAAATAGAATGACGCAAGATCGCGTGACACACCGTCCAAAAAAAAAAAAAGGTTAGGTTATAATACATATATATATATAGGTTACAATAGCTGAAACGCGCGCGAAACAGAAATCGGTGCTGCGTCGGCGGCGGCGGCGTGAGATTTTCGTCGGCGGCGGCGGCGCGGCGGCGGCGGCGCGGCGGCGGCGGCGCGGCGGCGGCGCGGCGCTCATATCCGCCGTCAAAATAAATATTGTTCGGTTCATGACGCATTGGTGTAAACTGTAATGTTATGTAACCTGTTTTTCAATAAATAAATAAATAAATAAATCATCATATCAGCCGAAAAACGTCCAGCACAGGCCACTCCCAAAGAGTGCCAAAGGGATCGGTCCTGCGTCACCCGCGCATCCAACTCTCGCGACCTTAATCAGGTCATCAGTCCTTGTTGGGGGTCTACTCACGCTGCGTCTTCCGGTACGTGGTCGCCACTCGAGAACCTTTCCGCCCCAACGGCCACCGGTCTGCGTGCAAAGTTATACAGAGTGTAAAATCGTTCTTACATCTTGGTTAAAGGAGAAAAGTTATAACGAAACTGAATTACTACTGTCATTATAATCTCTAATTGTATGTAAATGTATGTAAATGTGAGTAACCATGAAGTTGAACCTATTCTAGGATAGATACCCTAGAATAGGTTCAACTTTATTGTCTACTAAAATCAGTACCCCTAGGTTAAATAAGGCTTTACTTGCTTATACCTCGTTATGTAGTAAACTTTCGTATTAACAAACTAGGTATAATTACTTAGGTACTCTAATTTAAGTACTATCTTATTATTTAGGTATTATCTTTTGAATACATTGTTTATTTTTAGCTTAGTATCACCATTGTACGAAAGAGCGGATTCCTCCTAACACAAGTTTTTTCTAACTTAAAAGGAGGATTCGACACCATGTAAAAACAACGTTGGTTAAAAAAAAAAATAATTTTGAATTTTGAATTTTTTTTGAATTTTCTAAGTTGTCTAATAAGAGAGAGATGGATAGTTCGAGAAAAATCAGAGAGCTTGCGCGCCGTCTTGTGATAGCCGTGCAGTATCTTGATAAATACTCAGCTTATAGCCGTCCTGGTTTGTCAGTATTTATATTTATCAGCAATAAACAGTATGTATTACATCAGTACAGAACGGGCCTTTTATAAACATTAATTATCAAGCGCGTCAGTATTAAGGCGGTATTATAACTTCGTACTTCGCACGTTCAAGTTGACATTCAGCCAATATTATAGAGACACAGAAATTGGCCAACCTACAGGAGAATACTTTTATCATGAAGCCTGCAAAACACATTTCATTATGTTGGCAATGGCGGGAGCATGCACAAGATTTGGCAGAATGTGATAGTGCGATCTGAAACATTGCAATATGAAAAAAATAAACATTATACTTTAATATTTTTATTAATTACTTTAATAGAAAAGAAAGGGTCTCGGACTCGCGTTATTATTGTAGAACTTAAATAGTGGTTAGGATAGTTTGGAAAATATAAATTAGCCGTCTGTTGTCTAATTAAAAAGAGATTTTTGGTTCCGCGTAAACACTTACCGGTCAATGGGTACTCGAAAGGATTATTATCTACTCGTACCTATTAATTCCTAAACACATCTTTACCTGAGAGTCGGAGTGACTCAAGATCATTTCGGTCATCACGTTTTTACATTTCCTAGCTTCATTGGAAATATTTAAAATGTGCTTATTAAATATGAATTGTGGGTGCCAAGACCATGTACCAAGATCTTTAATCTCATTAACTCGTTTCAATGGTTTGCCCTCAATTGTGTATATCTGAAAAATAGGAAGTTGGGAACGCGTATATTGTCATCACTGCACATTTGTTCTAGTTTAACGTGAGACTATTATTTTGGGCCCAGGAGTAAGCTGCGTCTATATCCGATTGCAGTAGAGAGGGATCCGTAGTGTTTTCTATGGGTCGTGCTAGTTTTAAGTCGTCGGTGAACAACATACACTGTGAAAACTTCAGTTCACTCGGAAGTTCATTGATTAGGATAAGGAACAATAAAGGTCCGAGGCTGCTTCCCTGACCAATTCCAGAGGTTACTAAAAATGGTGCTGATTTAGAGCCTTCATACTGCACACATTGAAACCTATCAGACAGGTAACTACTCATGAACTCACGGAGATTGGGAGAGAAACCAGCCATGGCGAGTTTTTTTAGTAATATATCACCATCTACTCTGTCAAATGCCTTTTGGAAGTCAAAGTAGGCTACATCCACCTGCTTTCTTTGATCTGGATTGTTGTAGATGTGTGTTGTGATTGATGTGTGATTGTTGGATTGTTCTCGAGATACTGGGGTATCCCATCAGGTCCCTGGGTGGGCTTAGGACGTAACCTGTTAATGGATGTACGCACCTCTTCCTCGGTGATGTACTCAATGGAGACAATACGATCAATTGCACATGCTGGTTCCACAACGGCAGCCGAACAGGCCGCTGTCACGTTAAGTGTTGGTGCTTTTTGTTAAAATACGCTTTTGAAGAATTCCGCGAAGAAATCGGCAACCTCTTGTGAAGATCTGTTTCCAATAGGGGTTGGATGGTTGGATCCACGATTGCGTTTTACGTATGCTCAGAAAGACGCAATTTGTTTATGAAACTCCGCATAGTTTCCTCAGTTTGTGCATTAACCATTCTTCGATAGTAGTAAGAGAAAAATGCATAGAACAATTGGTTGCCTGTCTGTTTATACAATCTGTGATAGGAATTTTTCAAACTGTTTAAATGAATGAGATCAGGAGAAAGCATGGTTTGGTATAATAGAAAAAGTATGAAGTAGGTTTGAAGAAAAGATTTTTACCGTCAATGCTTGGTGTAGGTACACGTATGTAGTTGACTTTGTTTTCACTCAATTTAGAACTACTTAAAGCGATTATGCAGTGAAATGAATGAATGAAATGAATTTGACGTGCGTGGTGTTGTGCAGGGCCTGGGGGTGGTGTGCTGCTCGTCGGAGTCGGCCGGGTCCTCGGAGGAGGAGCGAGGCTCGCCGCCGCCGGGGGCCTGCGCGGGGCCCTGCGCGGGGCCCTCGGGAGCCCCGGGGCCCGCGCCCGGCCCGCTGCCGCCCGACTGGGAGCCCTACGACGACGTCGACTCCAAAGCGCCGTAGGTTCATGGTCTTCTCTCCCTCTCACTGAGCATAAGCGTGCTCGGAAGCGCGGATATCATGTTTTTAAATTTTAATTTTTTGGCCGTTTAAAAAAATAAAAATGTAAACACTGATTTCCCTCAAACATGATATTGCCGATTTTTGAAGCATGAATGTGCAGAGTGTCTCATGTGCCAAGAGAAGTTTCCGGATTTTCGCAATTTGGTCCATCATACGGATAATGATCACGCAGAGGAGTCGTATTTGTGCATACATTGCGGCGAAGTATTCAATTGTTTAAAGACACATAAAGCCCACGTTATCCGGCACGAAGAAGATAGGAGCTATACATGCCCGGTGTGCGATAAAGAATTCTGGGATTTTAGTAAAGTGAGGAACCATCGCGCCTCATTACACAATTTAAAAACTTTCAAGTGCGCGAGATGCGACGCGATTCTCGACACTTCAATCGATAAGCAGAGGCATTTGTATGGAGACTTTAAAGAGCCATATGTACAGTAAAACGTTGTACGATACACGTGCGAATAGGTAATTCGCATCTCGTGTCAATTTAAAACACTCCCTTCGGTCGTGTTTTAATTTATCACTGCTCGTTGCGAATTTCCTATTTTCGGAACTTGTATCGTAAATAACTATCGTCCACGCGTCCTTCACCGTTTTGCTATTGAGCAAATTCGAATAGTTCGAATTTGGACGTTACTAAAGAGATAAAGCTTTGAAAAATATTTGGCAATGGCAAAAACAAATTGGTATTTTGTTCGCCGCCGCCGTCCGCTGTTCTTGGCGCCGACGGCAGCGGGCGAGCCGGGCCGATAAAGACAAATTACACAATTATTATTGGTTATCTTAAATATGAGTATATTCTGCATATAAAAGTAAGTAGTTGAACAGTTATCAATGTTATAATGTACAGTGTATTAGATTAATGTCATGTAACTTTGAGGAATCCCAAGATTTGGCATAGGCGCTAGTTTTACGAAAGCGACTGCCATCTGACCTTCCAACCCAGAGGGAAAACTAGACCTTATTGGGATTAGATCGGTTTCCTCACGATGTTTTCCTTCACCGAAAAGCTAACGGTAAATATTCCGTACATAAGTTCCTAAAAACTCATTGGTACGAGCCCGTCCACTGCTGGAAATAGGCCTCCCCCAAAGAGTGCCAAAGTGACCAAAGGGTAAACATTTTACGTAATTACTTTTTAAATTGCACGCCTGGTTTGCCTTTTACGCCTGTCAGGTGCAATGCTTGACCAATTCGTAAGTTTATTTAATTATTTAATATATCATCGAATATGATGTAACCAAGCAAAGATTCGTTGCTGTGATATAAATTCTTTTCATATTTGTCACCAGAACCATTAGTAAATCTTTCGTAATCAACGACTACAATAAACCCAGTCTAATTGCTAAAACATAGTTGGTTTTGCAAAGTTAATTGAATGCAATCATTAACAATATATAACTACATATCTAAATGAACATAACCAGCGGTTGTGGATGACCCAAGTGTTACACAGACAGCGGGAAGCGACTTTGTTTTATACTACGAGTATGTAGTGATAGTGATAGTGATAATCTTTCATAAAGTAAATACACGATCGACAGAAAAATGTTCGTCTAATTTTGCATGTACTGCACAAATTATTCTAAGAAGCCGGTCACCGGCCGATTGCTGCGTAATCTTATAGTTGTATTTTGAACTTTAAGATCTACATGTTAAGGTCGACTTTTAAATATGTTATTACAAAATGTAGCAAAATATCTACTGGAATGTAATGATACGTTCATTCACTGCACGAATATACTGGGTCACAATATTATTGAAATAATTATGTTCATCGTGCTGTCGTGAGAGCACAGAACGTAGTCCTCTCGTCTCAGCGGAGCGATTGCGACTGACTCCGCCCGCGAACGGCAACAGAAGATATACAGAACCGCACGAAACACGCGACGGGAGAAAGGGTATCGCGCTAAATAAAAAAGGCCTATACGCCAAATACGTTTCACCTCAATAAGTCTGAAAAGGGACTACATAAAAATACCCCGCTAGTACTTTCATTAGGTAATGTGAAAAGCTATTATACACTCAACTTTTACTCAATTTATATGCACGGGAACCTCACACTATTGAAATTGAGTAAAAATAAGACATGTTTTGGCGGTTCTTTTCTATCGAGGCAATTTAGGTTTTGTATGGTTTTGTTCAGACGATTCAATTGCAAATATGATGTAGTTTTTTTACATTTCTAACGGACAAGTTCGTGTGCCTTTTTAGGGTTCCGTAGCCAAATGGCAAAAAACGGAACCCTTATAGATTCGTCATGTCTGTCTGTCTGTCCGTCCGTATGTCACAGGCATTTTACTCGAAAACTATAAGGTGTATTTCAATAAAATTTTGAGGATACGAGTAGGTAGAATAGATAGGTGATCCACCTGTTATGTCAGTACATTTTAAGACCTAATTAAGTTGTTTTTTAGGCTAGGAATGATAACTTACTTGCTATACACTTTAAGACTTATCCGTGTGCTCATACAGACTTATAAGATACCTGTATAGAATTATACAACTTGTGGGTTAAATCTTTATCAAGACGATCAATGATTTATTAAAAACAATGCATTTTCTTAAACGTTATTTTACCAAACGTTACTTTGCCAATTGTCACGAATAATAAATGAGTAATTTGTCAAATAATGATTTATAATAGGATGTTTTTTCAATTAAATGATTTGTCTAATGAACTCTTTGTAAAACAATATTTTATAAAACGACTAATTTGTTAATCGGTACCGCACGCTATGCATTATAAAGGAAGCGCTTTATGATATCACAATTTGTTAGGCAAAATACGTATTGTTTACTAAATTACTAGTCATATGCGACTGGGTTATTGTTATTTTCTGTCACATTCGAATATGAATCTCAAGCGAAGATGTAGTCACTAGCTAGTTTAAAGAAATTAAATAATGATATCCTTTATTTACATAAGAAATCCAAGTTGAAATTGGTTAAACATGTAGGTATTTGTCTTTCAATTTATCGTTTGTGTTTGGAGGTACGAAACAAAAGTTTTATGAAGGGAGTTAGAGTTTGTGAATATCTTGTTTGGAAAATATCGGAAAATCTTTCCTCCGTTCCTAGGAAAATAAACACTTTAAGAGTCCCCAGGACGCTCGACTGCGACTCCATACAAACATAGTTCAGTTCTCGTTTTATAAAGACTTGCTGGATAGAAATGAAACTTTGTAAAAACAATTTAGTTCCGCATTAGGATTTAGGATTAGGGTTAGTTTCCGGACTAGCTTATGAACTTACAATCTCACAGCGTTTTCCTCTTTATAAATACCATTAGTACCTATAGATAACACGAAACACGTTTACATACCTGTGACGTCGACTGTACGAGTCATTGAGTAAAATAATATTAACTTTATGTTATTATATAGAGAATAAGAATATATATTCCAAGCTGCTAGCTCAGAGGCCGCTCCGTAACGGGCAATATTGTTTAATTACACACGCTCCTTGACTCGATTGCTGCTATAAACTAAAAATAAACCGTCCACCTCGAAATGGAATAAATACATAAAATATGTAGGTATGTATGTCACAATCTCAAGTATTTGTGACTTGAGGCTCTCAACTTGGTATTGCGTTTGCCGAGTTACGTTTAGGAACTTAGTTTACCTGATTGGTGCATAGAGAGTGTCTATTTTTAAACTAACCTCTAATACGGTACGATAGCGCTTTTAATATAGGTACATAACTTCCAGTTTTACGATACATTAAGTCAGAAAATCCTTTAGATCTTATACTACCAGTATTTAATCTAAATATCATTGACGTGAATTTTGAGCTCTATTCAAACCAAAATATTTACAGATAATGATCTGTAAGTATTTTGGTTTGAAGCTGTTGTTTTTACAAAGAAGCCTACATAGTAAGCATTTATTCGCATAGCATTTATTTTGAACTATAAATTATTGCTGGTGATATTTGTCTAGGCGGCTTTACGAGTACCAGCGGCAGCGGCCTCAGGGGGTGCGCGGGGATCTCAACACGTTTAACGAACTTAGGCTGGTATTCCACTTATCCAACCGTTTTGACGACCGGTTAGCCTAGTGCAGTGTTTTTCAATCTTTTTCATGCCGCGGCCCCCTTAGAATTAGAACAGAAATAGTACATTACTTACCAAGGGCTGTAAAAGAAAGAAAGCCCGAAATCGCAGGTAATTGTGACCCGAGCCGCAGGCGAGGGTTATAAATATGCGATAGAGGGCTTTCTTTTTTACTGCCCATGGTGAGTACACAATTTTACGTCTTCACCAGGCCATAATGCGAGTTTTACCGTACGCGCTGCGTGCGATAAAACTCACATTATGGCCAGGTGTGACGTAAAAAATATTTCGCGACCCCCACCCTACGCTGTACAAAATACTTGCAGCACTTTAACTTAAAAAATATGAGTAGCCGCGACCCCCTTTAGAAGGCAACGCGGCCCCCCTGGGGGTCGCGACCCACACTTTGAAAAACACTGGCCTATTGGGTAGTGGCCCTGTCTACGAAGCTAGATAGGTCCCGGGTTCGAATCCCGGTAAGGGCATTTATTTGTGTGATGACCACGAATATTTGTTGCTGAGTCATGGATGGTTTCTATAAGTGTTTATTTATGTTAATAAGTATGTTTATCGTCGTCTAGTACCTACTCATAGTACAAGCTTTGCTTAGTGCAGAACCCAAAACATTACAACGGGTGTTGTCAGTGACAGAGACGAATTATAAATACGAGGACTTCGTTATTCGTTTATTCGTTAAAGTTTACAGGATTTAACAACAGCTCGGTGTCTCAGTGTGTGCCTACATTGCGTGGTAGCGTGTAGTAAGCAACCCAATTTTGGAATTAAGTCTTCTTATTCGAGGAAATAAGTGTCCCAGAGCCATAACAAAATGCTCAAATTATAGTAGTCATATCAATAACCAGTAACATTTTTCGGAACACAGGACGTCTATCATGATACGGCCGCGACATACTCTCGACTTTTCTCGCACTATACCTCTTGTTTGTTCTAACCCAGGGCGTATCCGATCACAGAGTCAGCGAGGGCTAGGTATAGCAGACGTAGGGTTCTGTACGGTACTTTATGCTTTAAAATGTATAATCTACTCAAGATAGCTCTCAGCTTATCGCATACGTAATTAACATGAGGTCCCCAGTTGAGCCTGTAGCATACTTTATTGTCTGTAGCGTAAAACTGACAGCTATCGTCAACGACTTAACTAAACCAAGGGGATGAAGTGGGGGGTGAAAGTTTGTATGGAGCTAAACTACGCGCGTCATACGGTTCTTTAGATAGAGTTCGTTCGTATATGCTTTGATCGCATTCCCCTCCGATAATATTGCAGATGATGAGGTTGGTACATCAAATGTAGGTTTTGGAAATAAAAAGTAAGCAATCAATTTTCTATTATATATTATCACCTATGGCATTTCATTAGTTGCTACTTCAACAGAATCATATCAGAATCGCTGACTTACTTTACATCATTGAGGAGTTCCATAAGACATCTGTGGCCTTCATCATCAGTTCCACTTGCTATCCCCGAGGGTAAATACACGAGTAACATATAGATTTTTTTTTATCCCAGTAAAAGTCCAACAAAAGGCAGTCAACACGAACGAAGTCGCGGGCAAAAGCTAGTGTAAACAAAACATACTTTACTTTATGATTACTGAATGACTGTATCAATCATTAAAAAAAATACATGACTACCTGTGATATTTGTGTAAACAGTATTGTATTTGTTATGCACTTAACATTGATGATCCGAGTGAAATCAAAGATTTTTCAAAAACCCAACTGCTTTTTTCAAATAGTATAGTTAGTTTATGTGACTCACACTATTATGAGGAATTCAACGACACATCATGTGCTAAAATCCATCATGCCGTTTGGACTGTAGCCCGTGAAATATTATTTTCCCCTCACTGCCTCGGAAAGCCGTCTTTTATCCTTTAAAACCAGTGGGCAAAAACGCATTTTATCCACTAGTGGGGAAAGTAATTTGACCTTGGAGCGTGTTTAAGTAGCTTTTGACAGATAACAAAACTTAAACGCTCAAAATACAAAAAAATCACAGATGATGTATTTCTGTTGCCGCTATAACACAACAAATACTAAAAAACAGAATAAAATAAATATTTAAGAACTTAAAAAAAATTGTTCGTTGCCTTCGCTTTAGCAGGCGCTGGGTCTCAAAGACCGCACACACAACACACACGGCAACGCCACGCCATAATTCAGAGCGCAATGTAGCTTATGGTGCGATGGTGCCGCATTGTCTTTATGGGTTGAAGTCAATTCCCGCCTTGCCTCGTCTCGTCTCGCGTCGCCTTGTCTCGTCTCGTCTCGTCTCACCTGGCCGGTCAAGAAGCGTGTTTCTGTTGCAGAGTTAATTTATACGCTATATCGCTCAAACGGCTCAACCGATTTGGATGAAATTTTGCACGCAGGTAGTTTATAGCCTGGATTAAAATCTATCCTATGATTTTATCCCGGATCCGCGCAGACGCAGTCGCGGGCGGAAGCTAATTTAGTACAATTGTGAACTTACCATACTCCGAAGCTAGACGATATAACATTAGAATTTATTGCCGAGGAGTAACAACACCGGTTCGGAGGTAAACGAACTTATTAGCTAATGGTAATTTAGGATTTTATTGCGGGAAGCAGTGATTATGGTGTTTTTTTTTTAGAATAATTGTTCTGTTAAATTTGAAAAATTTGAACCAGATCTTTAAATGGTGACTGAAAAAGGTATGAATAGTTGAACACCACATTGAACATTGAAGTTCGAAAAAACGTTATCTATAGTTGTACTACTTCGTGTAGTGCTATGCTAGTGCTTATTAACGGAAACATGTTTATGGATGAAATATATGTGGAAATTCCATTTTGAGGATTCATTCTAAAATCGATGTAGACGCTGTACACCTTAACTATCAGAAAAACCTCGTAGTATTTAAAAATAACGTGCAGATTTTAATTAGGATTTTTGACACAGAAAAATATACATGACAGATTAAAGAAACATAGAATTATGACAAGTGACAGCAACACGGTAAAGAGGCCGTCGTCAACACTCCCCACCCTAGTGCGAAACTAGCACTTAATCAGCTAATGGTACAGGTGCAACGCGCGCCACGGACCGGCGCAGCACGCCGGTAGCGGTGGTGACTTCAACCACTCTGATGCGGCCGTCCTTGCCAGGCACGACACTCTTAACTAAGCCCCGTGGCCATACGTTTCGAGGGGAGTCAGGATCAACGACCAGCACGAGATCACCGACACTCAGTGGCCTCTTCTCTTGTTGCCACTTCTTTCTAGGAAGCAGTTGGGGAAGGAACTCCTTTAGCCAACGTTGCCAGTACATGTCCGCCAATCGCTGAGCGATGCGCCACTGCTTCCTTAAGGCTAGATCCGAATCGTCAAATACTCCATTCAGTGGTAATTTGGATGAAGAGCCTATGAGGAAATGGTTGGGTGTAAGCGCTTCAGTAGATCCCGGCTCTACAGAGACATGTGTTAAAGGTCGACCGTTCATAATACCTTCAACTTCCGCTAGAAGAGTACTCAAGGTTTCATCGCGGGGTGCTCGTTCCTTTAAAATGACATGGAGTGATCTCTTGACAGACCGTATTAAGCGCTCCCACGCCCCACCCCAATGGGGACTAACGGGGGGAATGAAGGTCCAGTGAGCTTGATTATTAACGGCCTCCATTCTTAGAGATTCTTCGTCGAGCTCCTCTACAGATCTTCGCAGTTCTGCCTCTGCGCCCCGAAGGTTGGTGCCGTTATCTGAGTAAATATGCGCTGGCCAACCACGTCGAGACGCCATCCTGCGTAGTGCCATGATTAATGAGTCGGTGGTAAGTGAGTGCACGATTTCTATGTGAACCGCGCGAACAGTGAGGCAGGTGAACAAAACGCCATAACGTTTCTCTCGGTGCCTGCCTACCGTGACCTCCAAGGGTCCGAATAGGTCAATGCCGCAGAAGGTAAAGGCGCGCTGATGATGCGCCATGCGTGCCTGAGGCAAGTCACCCATTCGAGGCACCTGTGGGGTAGCCTTTCTTAGCCTGCAGAACATGCAACGGGACACGACAGTCTTGACAGTAGGACGCAACTGAATTATCCAGTACATCTGTTTCAAGTCGTTCACTACTGCTTCTTGGTGTCCGTGCGCAGCCTTAACATGATAGTGCTTGACCAAAAGTCGAGTAGTAGGATGTCGTCCGTCAAGGATTACAGGTCTTTTTGCATCCTGAGATACGTCGCAAACAGCATCTATGCGACCACTCATACGTAAAACGCCATTCTCGTCCAAGTAAGGGGAGAGATTTCTCAATCTGCTGTCGCGTGGCAAGTCTTTGCTCATCTTTATTGCGTCCAAATCGCTGGCAAACGAATCCTCTTGAGCTTGCCGCAGAACCAATATCTTTGCTTGCTCCATCAGAACGTAGTCGTCGAGTGGAGTAAGACCTCTACACTTATTTGTGAACTTCAGAACAAAAGCAGCAGATCGGACAAACCGTAGCCATGAGGAGAAGCGCTCAGGGTCGGGAACGGGTAAGCATGCAGGTGAATTTTGTACAACGGTCACGCAAGCTTCAAAACTGTCCATATTCTCAGGTTCTATGACGTTCACTGGCCAGTTGCTCTCCTGTTCGTATAAAAACGAAGGCCCTTTGAACCATTCATTGAGAAATGAGTGATAGTTGAACGTTTCTCTAGTAGCAATGTCTGCCACGTTCAGTCCAGTGGGCACATATCTCCACTCGGAGGCTTTTGTGAGGTCATCTATTTCACCTAACCTATTAGCTTCGAAAGTCTTGTACTGACGGGTGTTGTTGTATATCCAGTGTAGTACAGTGCTGGAATCGCACCAAAAGTATCGCCGAGTGACGTGTAAACGATGCGTCTTTGCTATCGTATCCGCGAGCCGTGCTGCTAGATGTGCAGCCTGAAGTTCCAAACGTGGCACGGTTTGAGGTTTCACTGACGATACTCGGGACTTGCTGGCAACAAATGCGACAAATATCTGACCGTTGTTCTTCCAGCGCCAGTATGCGACAGCGGACATTGCTTTGAGCGAAGCGTCGCTAAATAAATGCAATTCCAAATCGCCGTAGCTTAGCTTGGTCACAACACTAGTGGGAGGGCTTCCTACACCAGCGGTCAGTTCATCTTCCAACTCATTAAATCTGGCAGCGCAAGATTGGTACCATCTCGGCAGGCGAATTTCTCCAATAACTTTTAATAGTGCGAGCCAACTACACCATTTTTTATACAACTCGTCTGGAATAATATCGTCCCAATCAATAAGTAGACGCCAAGTGTCTTGAAGCATGATTTTGCCTTGCGTAGTGAAAGGTGCCAAGAACCCGAACACGTCAAAAATAGACATTATGACACGTAACATTATTCGTTTCGTGGGTCTTTGTTCGCCATTAATCACACACTCAGGGATGCGCTTAAATGACACATCGAACCCTAGTTCGTCTTTAGCGGGGTACCAAATTAGTCCGAGGGTGCGCTCGCCTTCGTCATGTTTGTCAAGTCCAAGCGTCACAGCTGTAGTACCTAAAATATCTTTAGGAATAGTGTCGAGTACAGTAGCGCTATTACACGTCCAGTTGCGGATCTCGAAACCTCCCGCGCTGTGAATATCTCGAATATTCTTGACCATAGTGATGGCGGTAGGCTCATCCGGCAGACTATCGATATAGTCGTCCATGTAGTGCTGGTGATGTATAGCGGCGACAGCAGCTGGGAGCGTCGACTCGAACCTGCTTGCGTTCTTGTTCTTTATGTACTGCGCTATAAAGGGAGAGCAGTTAGCACCAAAAATCAGTGACGTCATTGCGTACGTCTTTACTGGGCCTGTGGGTTCGCTGCCTCTCCACAGGAATCTAAGGGCATTCTGATCTACAGAATTAATTTTTATTCTCAAAAACATATCCTTAATGTCACCGGTTACTGCTACTCTGTCCTCTCGAAAACGAACCATAATGCCGAACAAAGAAGCGAGTAAATCCGGACCTGTGAGAAGAAAATCGTTTAAGGATTTGCCTTGGCTTCTGGCAGCTGCGTCATAAACTAACCGGAGTTTCTTCTTATTTGGATTGTCAACTCCAAAATGTGGTAAATACCAAGTATTTGGCGTAAGTGACGTGTCAGCCATTTCCCGAGCAAAGTCGTTCTCAAGCAAATGGTGGACACGTTCCTCGTACCTGTGTGCGTAAGCTTTATCGGCTAGCATCTTTCTCTCTACACCTTGTAGCCTCTTGAATGCGCTGGGAAAACTATCGGGCAAGCTACCGTGCGGATCTTTCCAAGGCAGACCCACAGTCCATCTGCCGTTGTTAAGTACGGCGGACTTCTCTAGCATCTCTTGTGCTTTAACATCATTAGCGTTCTCCCTAGGCTTACCTGAAACGCCTAAAGCGTCGATTGCAAACGACCGGCGCACCTCTTCATGTAGCTCGCGCAGCGCGTGCGCGACGGCGTCCTCCTCAGGTACCACGCAAAGGTTGAGCGTGGCGTGCGCCGAGCGCGCGGCCCGCGACGCGCGCGGCACCTGTACCGCCCCGTGTACACACCAACCTAAGGGGGTTCGTGTAGCCGACGGCTCATTGTATCGACCTATACATATTTCTAAAGGCAACAACAAATTATAATTGTCCTGACCTATGAGCAACTCAGGTTTACAATATGAGTTAGTATGCAGTACTGATTTAAGCGCTAATAAATGCTCATACTTATCGCAGTCTACTAAAGCTACATTTTGTACAGGTAAATCTAATTGTTTTACACTGCGTACAGTCAGGGAGTGAATAGTACCGTCAGGAATGCTAGAAATACTTAGAGTCATTACAGTTGATTCACACACAAGTACGTTATTGTTCCACGCGCCGCTTACGCGCATGGTTTCGCTGCGGCCCTGCAGGCCGGCGCGCGCCGCTAGTCCGGCGCTCAGGAGTGACACTGACGAGCCGTCGTCCAAGATTGCGGTCGTATCAAACACGCCGTTCGGGCCGTGAATTTTGACAGGAACTACTTTCAGTAGTACGCGTTTGTTGTTATCTATGAAACACGTTGCTCCCGTCGCACTCGGTGTCTGCGCTGAAGAACTCGAAGGTGCAGGCTCCGTGACTGGCGATGCCGCAGGCTCTGGCAGCAGTAGGGCGCTGGCGGTCACGTCATCCGACCGGCGGGCGCTGCCGTTGACCTCGTAGTGCAGTAGCTTGTGGTGCGCGCCTCCGCATCCCTCATTGTCACACGCAGGTGCAGTACATGTCTCACGGTCGTGACGATGCAATAGACATTTGAAGCAAAGTCCGTGCCTTTTCACGTAGCGCCATCTGTCTTTGCGCAAAGCGCGTTTGAACTTCTTGCAATCCGGTAGGTCGTGACTTTGTTGTGTACGACAAAAGAAACACTTATCACGCTTATCATTATCGCGGCGTTGCTCAGCTTGCAATAACACAGGTTGCGGGCGAGAAAAGCTATCGTATTGCTTATGTTTGCTCTGATCTGTGCGATAACTTTGCAGATACACGTTAGCGGTGGTGGCTATCTTCACAGCTTCCGCATTGAGAAAGTCCGACATAATACTCAGACGGGACTTTGTTCCAGCTTTGATGAGCGGATAGCTATAGTCCGACCACTTAGAAACGAGTACTGTCGGCAGCTTCGATATGAGTAAAGGAACAATACTTAATCCTTGTGTGTACTCCTCGCGTCCAACGGCTTTCACAGATTCTACGAAGTTTTGGACTTTGACAGAGAAATTGACAATATCTCTCTGGTATTCGTTGGACATTGGTGGAAGTTTCTTTACATCTTGTATAAGCCTGCTTACTATATACTCTGGGTCACCGTGACGAAGTTCCAATGTGGCCATAATGCGGTCAGGTGAGGCGGCACTCATGAGCAAGGCTGAGACGGTTTCTTTAGCCTGTCCGCGCAGGCACTTGCGTAATCTCCACAGATTCTCTTTAGGGCTAAATTTGCACACGTCGGTCGATTCCTCGTACGCCTGCTTAAATTGTAGCCACTCTAGTGGATCACCGGAGTATTCCGGTAGATCTCGTGGCGTACACATACGACTCAATACATTCGCATCACACTTACTGCGAGTGGAAGCAACAGTCAAGTTTTTAACTGCCGCAGCGAGCATCTGAATAGTTCCATAGGAAGAGCCGACGACAGGTGCCGCCGACTGGTGCAACTCGTCGATAATCAAACCATCCTCGGGGGCGGGCTGCGCTTTCTTAAGTTCGTGCTCACTGAGTTCCATCCATTGTTCAATATCGTGACGTGTGCTAGCATTACTAACGTGTGAACTGTATCTTTCCTCTTCGAGGTCGGCTAAATCAGCCTCCAACTTTATGTTGATCAACATTTTCTGTTTTTTCAATTCCTCCAATTCCATAAGTGCCATTTGTTTTTTGGCCTCTAGTTCCAGCTTCTTCCTTCTATCCGACATGGATGTTGATGCGGACGGTACCTTGTTGTGCGGTGGCAGCGGGTGCGGCACACCGTCGTCCCTCAACGACGGCGCCTTAATTTCCATACGGCTGCTGCCAGCCACGAACGTCGTGTCTGCGGCATGTCGTGTCAGCGATGCTGGTGAAGAGCCGGGTGCCTTTCCAGGCGTCGATACTTTTATTCCTGCCTCGCGTTCGGCGCGAGTGACACTACGGGTCTTTATCCCACTCGGGGTGCGAAACATCGCGGTGTACACAAGTGCGGCTCAAATTAACACTAGAAACGGCTCGAAGACCACTTTGTAGACGCTGTACACCTTAACTATCAGAAAAACCTCGTAGTATTTAAAAATAACGTGCAGATTTTAATTAGGATTTTTGACACAGAAAAATATACATGACAGATTAAAGAAACATAGAATTATGACAAGTGACAGCAACACGGTAAAGAGGCCGTCGTCAACAATCGATATTGAAGTCTCCCACAACAATCAAACGGGAACACGGGGTATACCCATTGGGGTTGCTGCCGTATATTGTTGTATTTATGCATTCAATTGCAACATTAATTTGACATTGTGAAGACCTAATACAGTCATCACTCTCATGGTCACGAGACAACTGGCTTGAGCGGGTATCAACATCTTCTTGCTGCGCGGGTTTTCCGAACTACCCGCATTTGGTCTTTATTAATTGCTTGTACACTGGGGTTCACTGGGTTTAGGGCGGAGGCCGAATTAGCAATGAATGCCGCCAAAATCGAAGGACAAATACATAAATACATATCAAAATTTTATAAGCTGGAAGACTGACAAAAATGCCCACGGTTTCTCCGATAATGTATTTCTGGCTGGCGAACTGGCAAGAACCAAAAAATCCTCGACATTGTCTTAAAAACCCAACTTTTTGTATTACAAAATGTAGTAAAGATTTTTCTTCTGTAACTTAAAATTATCATGATCAACGGAGTCAAATATAACATTAAATTGTAGATTGAAATTAAGAAAACTGAAAATCTATGACATAAGAATGAAAGTCGCGACAGTGAGCGCTATTGTGCTTTTGGTAGCGGAACCTTTATATTTCGCTATCAAAATATAACGGTAACCTTAATTTTTTTCGGTACCGTAACCGCTTTTTAAAGGTTACCGATACTTTGAGTTTTCAAACCGCCGGCGCTGCCGTTTTGTCGGTTCTGTTCTGATACTTTTCTGATTCGCATCACTTTATTTGCGAATGTTAGGCTGTTTACACTTTGATTAGTGATTTAGTGCGAGTTCATACATTTGCTGCAAATGCGAGTAGTTTTTGTATGGACTCGCAATAATCAATGTATAAACAGGCCCTTATATTAGATCTAGCACATAACAGATGTTAAATGTTTAAATGTCAACATTCAGGGAGTTGAGCCACGCGATTACACCGGGTCTCTATTATTAAATTGCTTTTGTAAAACTTGAACTTATTTTTTTTTCAGAATTTCGCAGTGGAGCTACAGCTGGAGAGCCAAGCCGAAATAGACATTGATCAATTCAAGGACAAGTTGAATTTAAAAAAATGGTAACGTAAGTACCTAATATAATTTTCCGCGGTTGAAATGTATTATTATCCTTGTTGGACGGTGACATAATCACATAACAAAGGCGTTAATCACTTTCCTCGGTGTTTTAGGAAGTCAGTGTTTATAACTTAGTGAATGTTAATGATATTGATGTGTCCCTGGGTATTGTTAGTGAGAAAAATAATGTAAGAAAGATCAGATATGCAGAGTCCACAAAGAAAATAATACTGAATATAAATGAGCCTGAAGATGTGAATCCCATGGTGGTGGCCCTGGGGGCTGGCATTGCTATTGGAGTAGTTCTCTTGTTGATTGGAGTGGGAATGATTATAGTTTTGAGGAAGAGAATTCACTTAGTCCGTCTTCAGCGGGGCTCCCAGTCTATGCCACTCAGTCTCAGCGAGCCTTGTGTAGAAATAGAAAACTCGGGATTTCTACAACAGGAAGAGAAAATAGACTACTATGGTAACTTGAAAAGGAAACTCTGGAACATTCCAAGAAATCTCATAGATATAGATATCTCCTGTGTTGTTGGTGCGGGGAGTTACGGGAAGTTTACCAAAGCAAAAGTCCAACAGCACGGGGGACAGACTTCAGGCTTGGTTCAGGTCGTTAATGACAGAGAAATGGAGAAACCCGATAAGAAGCTTATGCTGCAGGAGCTGGACCTTCTCATCAAGACTAGCGAACATGAAAATGTAGTTTCCCTTATTGGCATTTGTGAAACCAACACAACACTATTTGTTGTACTCCAAGACAATAAATACACTTTAAAGGAGATGCTTCTGCAAAGTAGGCAGAGAGATTTACAAAACAATAAGTTCTGTCTCATTACAGAGAACAAATTGCTTCAGCTTTGCGCCGACGTCGCGGCGGGGATGGAGTACCTCCACAGCAAGTCCGTGACGCACAAGCGCCTGAGCTGCCGCAACATCGCGATCGCCGAGAACGGTGCCGCAAAGGTGTCCGGTTTCGGTCTAGCGCACATGCGGCCGCTGCACGAAACCCCGGACTACACGAGATGGACGGCATGCGAGATGTTGCGGCAGACGAGATTCAACCCTAAAGCGGATGTTTGGTCGTTTGGGTGTCTGGTGTGGGAGGCGTTGACGCTGGGCGGGACGCCGTACGCGCACACGGCGAGCAAGGACGTGGCGGGGCGGGTGTTGCGCGGGATGCGCGCTAGTCAGCCCTCGTACGTGGGCGACGAGCTGTTCCACCTGTGCCTGCAGTGCTGGCAGGTGGACCCCGACGAGCGGCCCGCTTTCTCCGCGCTGCTCGACGACCTGCTTCCGCTGGCGGAGGCCGTTGGAACAAGAAGTCTCAGCTTTACGCACTATAATGGCTTTGAATACGAGCCACACGTGCCACAGCACGAAATTGTTTAGATGGGGCCTTCAGACAATCTGATCACCACTGGCGTTCCAATGAGATAAAAGGGTGACGCAACACACCTGCAGATACAGCTGGACGTTCACAGGCCTAGTTTTGCCTGCTTACAACAGAGTGGAACTGCACATTGGTGGTCAATTGTTGTTTCTAGCTGTAGACTCCGTTACTGTTAATTTCAATTTTTTTTTTGGATCTATTGTGCTTTGACCTGTTATTGTGTACAATAAAGTGCTTACATACATAATTTCTATTTATTTGCTTATTAGTTATCTTGCAAACAAACACAGAGGGCCATTTTAGATCTAATTTAGTTAATGTTAAGTATTATATGGTATAATGTTTATTAATTTTAATTTTTTGGCCGTTTAAATAAATAAAAATGTAAACACTGATTTCCCTCAAACATGATATGCCGATTTTTAGAAGCAATTTTAATATTTATAGCTTTTGTGCATAATTTGTTACAGATATTTTAAGTGTATTTGTATGTGCAACAGCTGTCAAATCCCATAGAAATTTTCTTCTTTTCTTTTCATTTCACGATCGTCTCCCATCCTCACCAAGCGGCCGAGCCAGTGAAGTCGCATTGCCTTGACTTCGGCAAATTGTATCTAAACATTTTACATTTGCTTGTTTATACATCTCAGGTGGCGTTTCTGACGTTGCACTACGAAATAAAAGAAGAGATCAACGTATTGGGCGTGACCTCGAGCTACTTGGTTATAAACAGACTGGATACAGATATACTGGTAAGTTTTGACACATCTCATAAATACAGCAATGTAACCGTAAACTGATTGCTTGTGTTAGGTTTCAGGTATGGCCGTTCCTATTACTCAGTCGGATGATATAGTTTTGCATCCAACCAATTTCAAAGTCGTCAGTCCGACCAAAGATGGAAGGTGAGTTATCAACAAATACATTTGATCCGTAAATTACAGTTCTTTTCATTACTGATTGCCCAGATAACTTTCGTATACACAATAGTACATTGTTTAACGAGGGGCGTAAGTGGAATATTGCGAACAAGAGTCAATCAGAAGCCCGACGCCGAAGGCTTCGAAAAGGGCTTCATAATGCGCAGACATACAGAGCTGTAATAGCCTGTGTTACGCCCACGGGCGTAATGGTTTTTTTCTTAAATTGTATCTGTCACTCATGCGGCAGTTACAAAGCAAAGAGGTTTTATATCAAATACGATGTCTGAAAACGTATTTATAAATAAATTTAAACTTAAAAAACTACTTAAACATGTTTAACTGAATTATTTACAGATTTAATATGTAGTTATTTAGTGTCTATGTAAAATGTTTTTAAGTGTTTTCAAATCGTGGCTGTATACCGAAGGGTCTTTGCCATACGCGCCTCACGTCAAATTCAACAAAATGGACGACTGACATGTTACGCAGCCCCCCTATTCTGTAACTTGTTTTAAGCTCACCTCAACGCTCCCCCACAAATATATCTTGACACCGCGATGCTTAGTAACTAAGCGTAGGTAGAGGTCTAGTTTTGTGACGGGCGACCGGCGGGGTGAGCCGCTTAGCGCGTAGCGAATAACAGCCACACGGTGAGCAAGCGGAATTCTAGCCTCTATACCTAAGAGATACGGGTGGGATTCGTATGATGATACTGTATTGCATAAATTCGTGCGCTTGTTGTCGTCGGAGGTTGCGTTGCGCTAGCGCATTCCACTCCGAGGCACGTAAACTGTCGCGCGCTCGCTCGCACCCCCCGCGCGGGCCGCTCCCGACAGAGACGGCGCACCGCGATGGCGAACACTCCATGTAGATAGGTGGGACCCGTTATTGCTGCGCCCGACACCTGACACTTCGAAGCCCATTATGAAGAACACAACGTCAATATTTCATTGCATGTTTGAGAAATATCTATTTACAGTGAATTATTCTTATGGAGAAAAATGTGTTTAACGACTATTCGTTAAATAATAAAATTGCGTCAAAAACGAACTATCCGAGTGATTATTAGATCGAAAATCCTGCTTACATGTTTAAAATCGTGCGGAAAGTGCCACTTTTCCGCACTAGTGCTTTTTACTTTTCAATTTTTTTTTAATTTTCAAGTCCGTCGTCAGCCCGACACAAAGAGTTTTTATTCATCGAGAAAAGTTTTACAAATATTTCAATTACACGTTTTCTTTTATATAAAAGATACATAAATACTAATAACGTATAAAATGATTTATTAATGTTTATGAATTTTGAATTTGGTCAATAAATTAATTAATTTTAAATATTCACTTAATGTGTTTGGCTGAACGCATATCTTTCTTATGCCTTTTACAATACGACAGTATGGCGGCTTGCACATGCGCAGGACCGGTCATTGTGGCACTCTTGCGGGGAGGCATATGTCCAGCAGTGGACGTCTTTCGGTTGATATGATGATGATGATGATGACGCTGATGATGATGTAATGGGTAATCTCTGGAACCGCGTATCCGATTTCAAAAAATATTTCATGGCACCTAGGCAGGACACCTTTACTTGTTCTTACTTCTTGGCGTCCAAAGAGTTGAAGGTAGGTATCTAATATAAATAAACCGGCCGGCCGCCCGCCGACGACCGCTTTAACCTAGCAAGCTAAGCAAGAGGTCCTGGGTTCGAATCCCGGCAAGGGCATTTATTTGTGTGATGAGCACGAATATTTGTTCCTAAGTCATGGATGTTTTCTATGTATTTAAGTATTTATTTATCTATTTTAATATGTTTATCGTCGTCTAGTACAGATAGTAAAAGCTTTGCTTAGTTTGGGACTAGGTCGATTTGTGTAAGATTGTCCCCTAATATTTATTTATTTATAATCGATGTAAATAATAAGTGACCATGGAGTTTATAGCTACGAGTACGAAAGAATAATGAAAACGGTAAATGTTATTACGATAAAACAAGGTAGACGCTTCCTAGAAAACTACGTCAACTACATAATATTTGTCAGGGCGAAGGTTTTGATAAATTTTCAATTCTACCATTTCCCAGAGTGTCTAAAACTTGACTTGATCATGTTTTGATGAATTTTCAATTATACCATTTCCCAAAATGTCTAAAACTCAAATTACAAATACAAAAAGATACAAAAACGTCACATTGTCCAAATATCTAAAATTATGTTGAAGTTTACAGTTTTTAAGCAATAAGTAATAAATCAACGGCATCCCAATTTTCGTCTTGTTACTATTTTTATTCTGTACAATCGAGAATTCATTAAGTAAGACTAAAAATACCGCGTGGTTAAAATTTTAGGTATTATGAGACAGTGTCATTTTGATCTTTGGGCCTGTCAACAAAAGGCATTTTTGAATTATGGTAATTATGAAACTAATGCATTATCTTATCACTTTCAGCCTTAATAATAATTCGGTATTTGAAGTTATTGTTCATTTTACCAACTATACATTTTGTATATCGGATGTGATGTGTAAATGTTATTATCAAATGTTATGACGACGATTTGCCAGGCCGCGAGCCACCGAAACACATGCCCGACTCAAGCTCATCTCACTTCTACCCATATTCAGCAAATCAAAAAACAAATTGGGTCACATTAACAATTTTTTCCCCCTGAAATCCTCTATGCGGTGACTCTGTGTGTGGCGTCTCTGACATGTTGCCACGGTACGAGGGTCCGCGGGCCCTGGGGCCGGGAGAGGAGGACCCCGTCGGATGACAGGGTGAGCTGACCGTCGCCGCACAGCGAGAGCTTGCGAGACAGCTCTGTACTCATGATGGTCACAATGCTGGTACGACTGAGTAGCTTATAAACTATTGAATCCGTAGGGTTGATCCTGCTCATGTCTCCTGAATCACCCTGTATATTTGGCCAGTATAAAATGAATAAGCAGTACCTACCCATAATTAAATAGGCTTATTAACTACCGCATAAAAGCCATAGTGACTATTTAGGTACCCATAAAATAATAGTTTGAAAAAGTCACCCAGGAGACGTCACGAAGGCTACAATTAATTGAATGAGCTACAAGAAAAAAATGATTGACCCATTACTTAGTAGTGATTGCGTGTTTTGTAACTGATACCAAAGTAATAAAGGCCAATAAAAGGATATGTTTTAGTAACTGATACCAAAGTAATAAAAGCCAATGAAGGGATAAGAAGCATGTTATGAGTATTATATAATGAATGACCTATTTTAACATTTCACTTTTTGTGAAAATTTATATTGGTTGTTGGCGTTGATACGTTACAATATAATTGTAGGACAATAAGTAAAAAATGAGATTACCATGTTTGTTTGTAGGTATTCAATATCAATAAGTATTCCTGACTTTTTATAAAAGAAAGTGGAATCCACGAGATGGAATCACGCGACAACACTGCTGGTTCTATTTATTTTTACGTTTAATGTTGTCGCGTGAGTCTGTTGCTATTGAGTGACTTGCGTTTGCTAGACTCTGTTTAGGTTTGACAGATATTTTATGAATAAGTTCAGAAGTGAACTGAGAACGGGCCTCCTCTGCTATGAGAGGAGAAAGCGAAGTTCTTATCTAGGTGCGTTGTGGAAAAATGTTTTTATTTATTTTAATTGTGTAATATGGTTTTTATGATTAAGTACCTATTCATTGTATTTATATTCTAACTGATACATTTATTTTTATTGGGATGGGGAAAAATTGTTAAACACGCGACAGACTTTTGTGACGTCAGATGTGAAGGCGGTCACAAACTTTTATATTTTGCTGCTAGCCGATTCGACTTCATTCAAAACTGAACGCTATTCGTAAGAGTCTTGCCACTTTTTGCAATAGCATATTCTGCAAATAAATTTGTAATTTTGTTCACGCGTCCTTCACCGTTTTGCTATTGAGAAAATTCGAATAGTTCGAATTTGGACGTTACTCCTAAGAACATAAAGCTTTGAAATATATTTGGCAATGGATTCCCGCGACCATTAAGTCCACCTTGTGTCGTATTTTGGCTTTTACAGGCGTATCCTGGAGGTTAGTTAGGATGAAATGGTATCCTACTAAACCTTATTCTTTATATTAGATATTTTTCGGACAAATTGTTCGTTCATCTAGGATATCAAAGGGAATACTGTACTAGTTACAAGAACCAATATTCCTTTGCTATTCCAGTCGTTTTATTGCAAAACGTGTTTTTGGTGACATAAATACAGATAAATCGATCGTTACTAATAGTTTACAATTACACAATGTTTTTGAAATTTGACGCATTCTATTGGTACAGTCGACAAGCAACAGACAACCTATAAAAATATCTACATACTCGTCTTATGTCAGTTACCAACAATAAAACCTGATTTTATACTGGCATTTTCTCGGCCGAATTACAGATTTCTAATAATCAGGGTCACTGAGTTAACCTGCAGGCACAGACGGACATGGCGAAACTATATGGGTTCCTTGTTGATAACGGAACCCTAGAAAGGCGCATTTGGAATTATTTTTAAGAAAATACTTTACCGTCAACTACTTTCATACAATGTATGCTAGTACCTAACCTAACCTACCTAAACTTCTCTATTTTTTTATTTTTTTTAAAGTCGCGCAAAAAATAACAGGTGTTTGTTTGTATTGTTTAAAATACATTTAACATCCAATGCACCATTCGAAAAACCAAAACACATTAATATCAAAATTAAATACGCGATTACTAACAAAACAAAAGCTATAACAACAAACAGGTATCAGTAAACAATAACAATGTTCATTGCACTCAATTAATTTATTTTATTAATACCGTTACTCCACATAGTGAACATTACGAGTTTACACACTTACTTATACGGCTAAATCGCACGAATATAGCTCTTACACCACTGTTATACAGCTGTTTCATAAGCAAGAGTAAATTGGTGTTTTTACGTAGAGTGGTTGGCGGCCTACCAAACCAGAGTATGGTTTTTGCAGTTGGCAATTAGTGCAAAAAAATGTCGCCGCCTCGCGCCTCCCGAACATCTGTGGCTCTGAAATATGAATGTTTCTCTTCTATGTAGGTATGGCGGTGTAACGTAACACAGATATGGAATTACGTTTTTTCTCAGTGGTGAAAAAGGGTGGAAATGTTTTGTGGGAAAATAGGTTCCGTAATAGTCATAACGAATACTTAGAGTTATGAGTAGTACTTATAAATGTATGTCTAATAATAATGGTAAACAGGGATAAGTAAGATATCAACCAACGTTAAAAACACATTTCTTAATGGAGTCCGGGTATCTTACATTTTGTATGACACTGACTCTTCGCTCAAATCACGTCATTTAGTGAGACTGTCAAAACTTTTTTATTAAGATTGTATATGTAATGCACGAGTTTGTTTTAATTTAAGAATATAAAATCGGACGTCAAAATAGTATACACCGTTCATAGTTAACATTTAGGACACCAAATAATTATGTAGGTATTTGTTTACGCTGCACAATATTAGTTTTTTTTTTTCAATTATATTTAATGCCTTAAATATATGTACACTACGTTACAGATATACTTAAGTCTAATACACTGTGAAACGAGACAACTTAAAAGAACAAAACATCAACAATAATAATCAACTAAGACACATCCCTGATTAACCATTGTACCTACTCAAGCAAAACAACCTACAATCTAGCGTCTTAGCCGCTATATTTCAGGGCTGGTAACACTAGCTGCGGCTAGAACGCCAATTATCCAGCTATTATACAGCTAACCCAGCTTTAGAGGACAGCTTAAAATACTGTTATGGAATTTTAATTGCTGCAGCTTGGTTCTATACCTATTTAAATTAGCTTGGCATTTGTGTGTTAAGCTGTTAGGTGGCAAGTAAGGGGTTACCAATGTTACGACTAAATAAGCTAAGTTAACTAAGCTAAGTAAATAATAGGGGCGGAAAAAAGTTTGTCTAGATAAATAAATATTAAGGGACAATCTTACACAAATCGAACTATCAGTGGCGACGCGTGAGAATTTTCACTGGACAACCCGGAGAAAAAATAAGGGCTGTTTTTTGATGATTTACGAGTTTGGTAATATACCTATTGCAAGAAATGCGAGTATTAGGCAAGTCGGAGGGAATGGGCTTGTATGGGGGCGCTCCGCCACTGAGCCCCATAGTAATCTCAATAAGGCTTATGTTATAGGTACTAGACGACAATATGGATATATGGTCGTCTAGTACAGACCTATAGGCTAGGCTAGGCTCACTTGATTTCGGATTTTAAAAAAGGTAGCCTAATTTTTTTTAATACAATAGAAAACAACCAAGACTCGGAAACAAATATTCATGTTCATCACACATATATTTTCCTTGCTGGGAATCGAACCCAGGACCTTCAGCTTCGTAGGCAGCGTCACTACCCACTAGGCTACCCGTCATCAAAAATAATGGTCGTCAATAAAACCTAGTGGAAATCATTTACATCTGTAAAACCCGGATCAAAAACGTGTAAATATTTTCGACTGTACCAAGTAGGATAACGATTTGACTAGAGTCCCTAACTAAAGTAGACCTACCTAAGGGTGGTGTACCACTTGTCCAAGATCTTTGTCCAACGTGTATTGCATCTCACTCACTCTTGAAGCAAAATGGGAGACGCAAATACACATTGGACAAAGATCTTGGACAAGTGGAATACCACTAAGATCATTATAATTTCCTTGCCCTTAAGGCGCCGTAGGTTCATAGTCTTCTCTCCCTCTCACTGAGCATAAGCGTGAGCGAGATGGAAGTGCGTGCTCGGAAGCGCGGATATCATGTGTTTTAATTTTAATTTTTTGGTCGTTTAATTAAATAAAAATGTACACTGATTTCCCTTAAACATGATATTGCCGATTTTTAGAAGCAATTTTAATATTTATAGCTTTTGTGCATAATTTGTTACGAATGTTTTAAGTGTATTTTTGTGTGTTTTAGACCTATGTTCGTGTTTTTTTTCTATCGCAAAAGGCATAAGAAAGATATGCGTTCAGCCAAACATATTAAGTGAATATTTAAAATTAATTGATTATCGTCCAAATTCTAAATTCATAAAGATTAATAAATCATTTTATACATTATTAGTATTTATGTAGGTACCTTTTATATGAAAGAAAACGTGTAAATGTGTTAAATTAGTTATAGTGGGATTGAAAAAAAGTAAGGGTATTTTTGAGCTGTAGTACTTGTCCTTTATCGACTTCTAATGTATAGGTATCGATTGCGATATACGAACGTAATTTCAAAACAGATATTGAGCATATCATTTTAGAAGATTGTTCTATGTATCTACTAATTATTTTCCATCGTATTTTCACGGAAGCGTACACACATGTCTTGCTATTTGTATTTGTTTTGTGTATTTCTTTTTGATACGCAGGTGACGGCTTTAAGTTTTTGTTGTCATATACAAGCAATATAAACAAAAATACAAACGAAAATATTGCTACAAAAAAACTAATGTGTTTTTGGAATCACAATACTTTACCGAACATGGCCTTGGTCGGTTCACACCCCATTTTCGTTACAACCCGTATAGGCGAAGGTGTATGCACCAACAGGTACATAGAAAAGGATTGCTAACGGGAAACTTGACCTTATCGGCTTTACTAAGAGTAAGATCGATCCATGAATAATGTCGTTAGGCTGTGACTAAATTAATTAATGTTTTTTTAAACGAATATCTACTTCGTCGCGTCCGCATGACCGACGATCATGACTAAAAAAATTGAAATTTAAACTGTTTATTGCAATAAAGAAGACTTATTTCTACATTACGTCTATAGTTGAAATTTTTATATTTAATTTTTATTCACTAAACGAGGTTGTTGCTTTGCACACTCTGTTTTCTGTCACCGGGATAGCAAATCTTTGCAGATTTCCTTTTCTGCATCGGTCCAACAGGTGATCTCCTCTCCTCTAATGGTCCTTTTCCGTAAACAAATTTGTGTCCGACATGCTATCAGTAAAAAAAATACTAATGTCTATTCCTTTCCATTCCATTAAAAAAAATACTAACATCTATTCAAAAAAAAAAAGGTGCCCAGTAGTAGGAAGTATATAGGCTGATGATGATGACGATGGTAGTAGTAGTGATGACAATGATTTAAAAAAACCGGCCAAGTGCGAGTCGGACTCTCGCACGAGGGGTTCCGTACCATTATCTATAAAAACTGTTCTATAATCTAAAAACGTGTGGGAGCCCCCTTAAATATTTATTTTATTCTGTTTGTTAGTATTTGTGTTATAGCGTCAACAGAAATACATCATCAGTGAAAATTTCAACTGTCTAACTGTCACGGTTCGTGAGATACAGCCTGGTGACAGACGGACAGACAGACGGACGGACAGATAGCGGAGTCTTAGTAATAGGGTCCCGTTTCTACCCTTTAGGTACGGAACCCTAAATATAAATACAACCCCCATAATGATGTAATAGTTATTACGTCATTGCCATTATGAATTCATTTAAAACTCTGGTCAGGCTTTATCTACTGTTGTACTTGTACGATATTAGTGCGGCTAAATTATTATTATTATTATGCAAAATATTTTTATAGCAAACTTAACAGCTGCACCGATATAGCACCTAAGTCCCAACAAGAGGTCCACCATCACCAGCAGGGAGGTGCAGACGTCCGTGAGGCTCCTGCTGCCCGGCGAGCTCGCCAAGCACGCCGTCAGCGAAGGCACCAAGGCCGTCACCAAGTACACCAGCTCCAAGTAAGCGTCGTCGTTGTATAGTATAGTATACTGTGTGTGTATTGTATTTATGTGACAAAATAATGTAATTAGGTAGTATGACTGTGTACTAGGGTATCGCTTTCTTCTTCCCCGGGTCTTAATATCTGTACCAAGTTTCACCTAAATCAGTTCAGAGGTTTAAGCGTGAAGAGGTAACAGTTAGACAGACACACTTTTACATTTATAATATTAAGTATAGATTTCCCTCCCGAAAGCAACTATTAGGTCAATTGGAGTAGGTTAAGGTATATTTGAAGTGTAAACTGTACCTATATGTATAGGTGATACGCTTCATTCTTGCGTTCTATGTGTGACTGTGTGTGTGTGTCAGCATAACAAGATGTAAATGTGGATGTGTAATTACAGCATATGTGGTATAGTAAGAAACTTTGGTACTTGAAAATTCAAAATAAACCGTTATTAATGACCTTACATTGGGCGTAATTGCAATCCTCCTAAAATAACCACGGTTGAAAGGAATCTAGTCTAGTTAAAAGTGTAGACTCAAGTATCAAGCATTTGCATTTGAAATTTCAGCTAAGACAGTATGCCATGTGTTGCCAGCTTTTCACCTTTCAAAATCCCTCCACAAAATATTGTTTGATCCCATACGTAAATATTTTGTCTGTGTTTATACGAGTGTCTTTCCAATATGGAATACTTACTCACACAACTACTTACTACGTTAAAAACGCAAAACTGAAACGATTTACTTATACTATATGTATGGGTAGAAACCCATCGTGAACTAAGATATAGTGTAGTGTGTATTTTATATTACTTGAGGCAACCAAGTTATGACACCCATCCAAATAACGATCTTACCATCATTGCTGTAAGTTTCAAATTCTAATGACAGTTAAGGTACTTGGGTGCCTCAAATAGTTTTAACTATAAGCCATCCCAACTTCGTTAAGGAACTGTTTACACTTTAATTAGTAATTAGTGTAAATTCCTACAATAGTTTTAGCATCTGCAGCAAATGAAATTGTCCTGAACTCTAATCAAAGTATACATATAGGCTCAAAGACTGCTTATTCATAAAACCTCTCACAAACAAATGTCAATTTCAATTCTGATTTGTAATTACGAATTCGTGGCGTGTTCTATTGTAAGCGTGCGTGGTTTGTCGTATCACACAAACGGTTTATTGAAATATGTATACGCCTAAGGGCCTGTTAAAACATTGATTAGTGTTAGTGCGAGTCCACACAAAAGATGCTTGCAAATAAATTACATTAAGAACAAAGTTTCACCCGACTTTTATTCAGTACTTTGCCTTATTTGAAGAGTTCACTTGATTTCTTCGCCTTCGACCTAATGACCACATGATCACCTCGGAAGCACCTTTTAAATATAAAAAGAGCTTTCCAAATCGGTGCAGGTATCTTCCGAGTAATCGGGGTACAGACATAAAACATAAAAGATTCCGACAAATTGAGAACCTCCTATTTTGAAGTCGGTAAAAAAAATAGAAACGGCTTCCATCAGGATTAAGGATGACGAAACCAACCGCAGACATCATAGTACGAGTTGCATATAATGCTGCAACATAAAGCAGAATTAATAGTACATTCTGGCTAAGAGTATGTCTCAAGTCTCCCCCGCTAGTCGTTAATCAGACACGTAGCCTAATGGCGCGAGCTACTCCAGAAAAATCCACAAACAAAAAAGTCCTTTCCAAAGTCAAATAAAAGAGATAATTAAACTATCGTCTCTCGCCGTCTAGGAATAAGAGGCGGGCAGTTCGTGTTGCAGCCAAGACATGTATTTTCTCAAAAAATTGCAAAAATTTCTGATATAATACAAATAATCTTCAATATCGCTTGAATCAGCGAAGCCGCGAAAACACTCATCCTGAAGAAGAACTCCCGAAGAGTTCAAAACATGTCGCCCGTAGTGAGTTGAACCGTGTAATTATTAGTATTATTTCAACATGTCTCACGAAAGTTTAAATTCGATTTCTGATAAATTGTTATTACATATTTGTTCCCTATTTAAAAGATTGAGAACATTCCCAATTTTGTGAATTACTATTACTTAGTTAAAATGATGTCTTACTGATTGCAAGAGGTGCACCGTTCTGGACAAGGGCTGCTTTCAGTGACTCCACGTCGGGAGTATTAATTTCATGTCCCTCTATTACTTTGACCTTGATCTTGATCTGGTCGGTGCGGCAGGTTTTCTTCTCAGCTTCGTAAGGATAATCGTCTTCAGTCTCACTGCCTCCTTGTTCAGCCAACCCACTACATGAGCATCAATAAAACAAAATTAGTGGACGTCTTTGTACGACAATGTTATGGCAAGGGGGACAATATTTTGCTCGCGTCCGCAGGATTTACCTAACACAACCCTGCACGTGTCCCCTGAATGGTGCTAAATGAGCGACAACACTTTCGGCGAAATAGTCGCTCCTATAAAAATATCACGTTGATATTCGCCTATTCCACAGATCGCTATACGATTAAATAAATAAATGGCAGGTGTCCAGATCCCTTTGCAATAGCCCAGTTTCAAAATCCACCCATATCTCATCAGCATAGACCCATTTCTCTATTCATTTCTCATACAATAGCCCCAACTCCTGTTGGAACCGGTTCACGGGTTGTTCATACGTAGAACAGCGCCATCTAGGTGATTACGGATGAACCCGAATCCTAGATCGGTTGTCATCTAAATCGATCATTAGACCTAATTACCTACCTAGTTGGTTCACAGTGCCACCGGAAGGGGGCGCTGTTCTCAAGATAGGAATATTGTTAGCATGTAATTCTTAAATCACTTTTCTAATATACACGATACGAAACGATCGAAGTCTCTCTCTGCACCCCAAGGACCGGGATTCGAACACAGGACCTCTTGCTTCGTAGGCAGGGTTATTACCAACTAGGCTAAAGCGGTCGTCAAACCTTGGTTACAAACTGCGAGTCTTCTTTTATTGTTGTTTCGTTGGATTATTCACAGACGGAAACAAAACCACATGACTAATTGTTGCCTCAATAATGTTTCACACTAACACCATGTTCGACATGATAAATACATATATATTATATATATATATATACTAGCTTCCGCCCGCGACTTTAAATGTACAATCTTCAATATGAATCCGCTTATTTATTATTTATTTTAATGCGTCTTATATTCAAACGGTTACGTTCGCTACAAAAATAGCACGGGAAACGTGAAACAGTTTACGCCATCCAGTGACCAGTAGCTAACTTAAATTTAAAGTATTACACAGGCTTTAACTTAGGTACTTTATTTAATTGTACCTAACTGTGTTTTGTATAATATGTGAAGTGTAATAAATAATAGTTATTTACGATACAAGTGTCGAAAATAGGAAATTCGCAACTAGTGGTGATAAATTAAAACACGACCGAAGGGAATGTTTTAAATCGACACGAGTTGCGAATTACCTATTCGCACGTGTATCGTACAACGTTTTACTGTACATAAGGCTCTTTAAAGTTTCGACATATGCACGGAAAGTGCTCTTTTCCGCACTAGTGCGGGAAAGTAGCACCATATATGTACTGTAAAGAGTATTGTATTGTATTGTAGGTAATTGTATAATTGTCATAACATTTTTTTTCTTTATAAATAGTAGACTATCATCAGGTAAAGTTTTACAAAGCTTTAAGGGAAGTTCTATAGAAACGCGTTTAGTAGTTTTTGTGATCAAAAAGCTGAAGCAACATCAACAATTTTCTACTGTGATTTTCCACAAAAACGTGTACAGCATATTATGCCATCTAGTGACGGGTAGATAAAGTTGTGGTACTTAGGGTTTCTTAATACCTTTAGAAGATTAATTTTCAAAAACGCTAAAATTAGCTTTCTTGTGTTTTAATATGGAATCATATTACGAAGTTTCAAGTCCCTAGCTCAAAAAATATTCATTCTTCAAACAAATTTTCGACCCATTTTTGACCCCTTTAGGGTGTGAACTGGCGAAGACGCTGAAATTTATTTTCTTGTATTTCATTAAATAACCTTTTTACAAATTTTCAAGTCTCTTATCTTAAAAAATAAACTAATTCCCATAAAAAAATCAACCCATTTCTGACCCCCTTAGGGTATGAACTGACAAAAACGATGAAATTCGTTTTCTAGTATTTCATTAAAGTACCTTTTTACGAAGTTTCAAGTCTCTATCTTAAAAAAAATATATTCCCAGTCAATATTTCGAACCTTATATCACCCTCTGAAGAAATTATATCTGAAAAAACGCCACGCTAATATGTCCTATTCTGAAGTCTAAAATACAATATGAGAAAGTTTCATTAAAAGCGGTTCAGTAGTTTTTGCTATATTTTTCCCTCAAAAATATCTGGTTGTCATCGCCGCCACGTGGCGTCCACTTGACAACAAAAGATGGCGCTGTTACGTATACACGACTTCATCCAATCGGTTATCCTCAAATTGGTCTACGGGTCACCTTATAAAACTTTATTAATACGTTTCATATGGTTTGACGGAGTTTAGACGCTGACAAAAAACTGGAGAATGAAAATTGGTGATGTTCTGCATCGCGCTATTGAAGTTTTTAATTTATGTCGTATAAATACAATTTCCTTCAGGATCTTCTTATTATGTCTCTCTGACAACATCAACGAATTTTCATATTTATAATACCAGTGTGATGTAGGTACCTACATCAAATTGAATTGAAAATTAAGCCTGCCATTTGTATGGATTAGTTTTGTACATACAATAAACAATAAAGTATAAATAAATAAAAAACCCTACTTTCAAGTCCCCGGTATTCAAAATCAGAATAGCAGAGACATCAAATGGGGGATTTTCCTTCTTCTGTCAAATATCGGGGATGGAATACCGAATAAGGCCAAAACCACTGTGTATCGAGTCGAGATTGCATTCGAACCCTTAAATAACACTTACAGTGGCACGTTAAGCGGGTCCCCACCGAGACAATTTCCTTCAACACAATCTAGAGGTTGCTGCTCCGACAGCGACAAGAGATGGCCCGTCTTTTTGGCATACATACTTTCAATATTGGCTGAAAAACAAAAATTGTTGTCTCATGGAATAATTCGAGGACAACATCGCATAATCTCGAGTTGCGACCAGGTACCGGGAGGCGCAGCGTGGATAGACCCCCACAAAGTGGGCTGATGATCTGGTCAATGCAATGATGATGATGGATGCGAGTGGCGCAGAACCGGTCATTATGGTGCTCTTTGGGGGAGGCCTATGTCCAGCAGCGGACGTCTTTTGCGATGATGATGATTATCGGATATTTTAGGAACCTCAATACATGTAACTATAGATTGATTAATCCAGTTGTAAAGGTAATGTGGTAATAAAGTATTATTTTTTCTGCAGTATCCTAGTATTTTTTAACAGCAACATGAATATAATAAAAACTCATATTCATTATATAATTACACTAAGAAGCTTGAAATAGATGATAAATAAATTATAAAATATTAGTTAAACTGAACCAAAACTATGAATTAATTACTAAGTTACCAATAGCAGCAAAAGCGTAGCAGCTTCCACAATTCGCTTGATCTTTGACTCCCGTGACAAGATTCTGTTCGCGGTAATCTACGTAGTCAGGGAGATTTAGCAGAAATTCCTTCTTCACTTGAATAGGACTCGTTGGGTTCCTCTTTTGGGACACGTTTAGGCATGATTGGTGACCTTCTTCGTCGGCAAACCTGGTGATCATATGCCCTCCTTTTTCATGTTGATAATAATCGTTCCATTCGTTGTATTGCTTTAAATTTCTCTTGAATATTTCAAAACGCATGCGATGTTCTTTGGCGTTTTCATAATTCTTTTCGTAATTTTGGATGAATTCATTGAAGTATTGATCCGCGTTTTCCAGGTCGTAGTTCGGGGCGTACGCGCCCAGCGTGATGCCGAAGAGCAAGAACAAAGCTACAATGTTCAACATACTGAATATTTGGTGTACAAGTGTGGGACAAGAAATCCCTACAGTTTATATTCTAGTTTTCTTAAGCTTACCTACGTTTTTAACATATTTCTGTTGTATTACGAACTATGAAGTATTTTGTTTGTATTATCTACACAAATACCTAGATTTACGATTAAGTATATTATTTATTTTATGGTACACTTGCATTATATTTTTCTAATAAATCCACGGTTAAATTCACGCATTAAATGTCACAACAAGCGACATGTTTCGAACTCTTCGGGAGTTTTTCTTCAAAACAAACATCGATAACACTCATCCTGAAGAAGAACTCCCGAAGTGTATAATATATATTATGAAAACTTCGATCATGTCTATGAAAACCAGATTTTCAGGCCGATTTTCGACTCTGATCTCGGATTCGTACTTGGAGACAATGGAGACGCTTTGGCCCTTTAGTTATCAATTTTGAACATATTAAAGAAAAAGTGCATAATTATGTTCACTTTTTTTAATATCAAAAGCCCAAGGCATATAAAACTTACTGTAGTTACTTATAGTTTGATTTATGTAAGGTTGTCCTCTAATATTATATTATCTTGGATTCTTAGTATATAGAATTTACATCACTTTTCGAGTTTGATGGTGGTAAAATTTTAAATTGTACAGTGGGACCTCTTTTTCGAAATTGCACCTACCTAACTGGATAGTTTGTCCTGGGTATATATTAAAAAATGCCCTAAGGGCAACACCGGTCAGAGAGCTGGGGGGTAGAGAGGTGGCACTGGACTTTAAACATATAGCCAACTCGCCACTTAGGTGTCCACATCTACCCTCGAGCAACAGCTCTTGCGACTCCGATTAGACCGGTTTCTTCACGATGTTTTCTTTCACCGAAAAGCTAACGGTAAATATTCCGTACATAAGTTCCGATAAACTCATTGACTTACTATTACTACGTACCTATAGACTGGCAACCCAGAACATTTTTCTTGACGTCTTCCAATCAGGCCGCCATCTTGGAAAATCAAAGAGTATGTAAACGTGCAGTAGATGCAACAGTTTTTTGAGTTCGGATTCAGTTATGGCCATAGCGTGGTGTAATACACTCGTATAAAAAAACTACTTATTGATTTAATCACCGACATTTAGTATTTGTAATTTTTAGTGTTCCGTACCAAAATTGGTCCAATGGAACACTTATGCGATCACTCGAAGGCTGTCCGTCTGCCACAGCCAGTTTTCTCGAAGACCGTTTTGACATAGGAAGCTGAAATTTGGTATAGATATAGAAATTTATGGCCTAATTACATAAATAAAGTCAAAAAGGTGTAAACCCCAATAAAGGGGGCAGTTTGAGGGTTAATAAGGGGTTTCGCAAATTTTGAGACGGTATACACATTTTGAGTTCTTTTTACGATAGCTCTTACTAATGTAAAATATGACCAAAATAACTTTTTTTCAAAAACTATAGCCAACTAAGCAAAAGAAGGCATTTTTTTAAAGTTTTGAGTCAAATTACACTCGAAACGACCGCCATCACTGCCCAGGCGACTTAGTGGCGGTGGCGGAGACGGATAACGCTGGTCGCGGAACATTAAGCCTGTGCGTAAACGCGGTCTCAAGGTGCTGGTAGACTTGACATGTAACACAACATCGAGTATTCGCCATTTTAAAATGTGTCGAACTGAACAACGAACAGAGCCAAGCATAGAGCTACACATGGCTACGAGTATATTCTCGATGGCTATGGCAAACGCTCTAGTAAATGAATGCCTTCACATCCCACGATTTGTGGGCGGAACAAAAAAAAAAGAAAAAGTAATATATAGGTATATTAGGTATTTATACAGGGTGGAATCTTGTACGTGATCCAAAATAGCAAAATGTGAATCTATCCATGATTCTGAGCAACTTTTATTATGGGACCAACTTTGTGTTATGCCAAAAAAACACACCTGTTCATACATTCTTGTCAGTCTAAAATGAGCAGAGTTAATGAAATAGTTACTCTTTTTTTTGTATGACGATCGATAGTGTCAACGATTCTGAGTAAGAAAAAACAAAAAAAAAACGAAATCTGAAAAAACAAAGTTTTGTTCACTTTTTTTGAAAAACGCCCAAATAGGAAGTACATAGGGCAGTAATAGGAGTATATAAGTCATTGTAAAAGTCCACGGCCTCTGCTCTCACTAGGTCGACGCCAAATAATATCATACAATAATTTAATGCAGCGACTACCACACCTATCATGCGTTATATCAGTGTGCTGCAACCGTACAATATAGTAATCCGTATAATGCTTACATCAGTGCATATGCATTATTATGGAATATAATTCATAGCATGCATGTAAGCGATGTGCATATATGATGTGGCGTGGTAACAACAGTCTTCGGCTAGGTCATGGAGTTTCGTCTTTTAATTGTGAATTGGAACTTTGGTGGGAAATTAGAAATATGACACATTGACACCTCTTGTTTATGGTCTGTTTTGTTTTTAATTTCCTTGAACTTGCCATCCGAACCAAACTGAATCCGGATCCGAACCAGAACAAAAATGCGAAATACAATACAACAACGGACGGAGTCGCGTCGCTACGTGTGCGCACTTCCATACTAACCCATAGACTTGATGTGAGTGAGAGACAAAATAGTTGCGGAGACAAAAGTTGCTCGTGCCCGCATACCCGACGATAAACTTGGTGGGTCTTATCCACGTCTTATCACAACGCTCGTCTCTAAACTTGCAAAATGACTTCCCTACACATTGCCACATGGAACATCAATGGCCATGCGCAAATAAAAACGACTAAAGATGTTTATCATTTCAAACAAGCTTGACGTTTGCCTTATTTCAGAGTCAAGGTCGAATCTATAAAAAATATCGGACCGTGGTCTTGTGCTAAACCGTAATCCGTTTTAAAATAAATAAATAATCTAAATAAAATAACTTTATTTAGCCTTTGCATAGCTGAAGCTACACTGGCCTAGTGGTTCGGCTGTCAAGCGGCGGTCGTGGGTTCGAATCCCGGCTCGTACCAATGACTTCGTAACCTCTGTACGGAATATTTTCGGTGAAGGAAAACATCGTGAGGAAACCGGTCTAATCCCAATAAGGTCTAGTTGTCCCTCTGGGTTGGAAGGTCAGATGGCAGTCGCTTTCGTAAAACTAGTGCCTACGTGAAATCTTGGGATTAGGTGTCAAAGCGGACCCCGGGCTCCTTTCGTGAGGGGCGTGCTTTACTTTTCGGGCCCCAGTGACTTATCTTATGAAGCTCCAGGTTACAACTTTAGTTCTGAACTGGCAACACTGAGGTGTTTGTGAATTCACGAGTGGCTTTTAAGACCAGTGTTGCCGGTTTGTATCGGAGTAAACGAGATCGAGTGTTACTGGGCGACCCGGTTTTTGAAGATAATATGACATAAATTTTGAAATAAAAAAAAGGGTGGATTATTTGTGAAATATGACTCGCTAGCGGTTTAGGTATGAATATGTTGACTTCATGTTTTTAATTGTCTGCAATTAAAAACATGAAGTCAACAAAAATCTATTTCATCACATTAGATCATTATGGAGGTGATATCTTGTATTCGAGTGTAAAAATACAAAACGAATCAAAAGACCAAAAAAGATTTTCTTCAGTTCAGTGACGAGGAACATCCACAAAATAGTCCACCTCGTCGAATAATTATTATTCTTTAAAAACATGGAAATGCCGTTCGTAAATGTTTGCCAAGGCTGTTTGTCGCTCGATAGAGAACTAACACCTATTGGAAAACATGAGAGTTTGTACCAGGAGCTATTATTGAGCAAGACACACAAACCAGTAAGTCTGTACCTTATCTCAACCGACATGTAGGTTTAACTATTGTATTAGCGTTTTCAAGCCTCTATAAATAATTTACAAATATGTAGGAGTCTTCAGTCTTCATGCTGCCCGCCATACCATAGTTATATTTATTTTTTACTATATTTTAGAGCCAGATCAAGTTATGTTGGGAATGCAATAAGATCTTATTTCGAAGTATGAAAGATTACATCACACAAATCCTTTCTTTAGGGTACAATCGTTTTACATATCCGGTTAAACCTATCTACAACAACCAAGTTTGTTTAACACATGTTTGATTTCATGCAAACGGCACAAAGATGGTGCGTGGGCGCATGCTCGCTACAGGAGGGGTTGCCGGGACACCCTGTTGAAAAACGTGACGGGTTGAAGAAAGTGTGGTGTAAAGGAGCCCTTGAGGCCTACTTGCAGGATAAATATTTGAATACGGGTGTAGACTCGAAAATTATTATTACTCCAAAAGAAAGAAGGCAAAAAATATGCCTTGTGACGAAAATCCCATTCAGATATCTAAAAAGAAAGAAAGAAAGAAAGAAAGAAAGAAAGAAAGAAGACATTTATTCACTACGCAAAAGACACACAGAGACAAAGGGAGTACAAATACAATACAATTTACACATAATGTGTGTGTCTTCGCGGCAGTGAATCGGTCGCTGTCTCAGCATTATGCCGAGGTGTCAGACAGACACCTACAGCGCTGATTTTCGCTCGCTATTATTCGAAGGCGCTGTTGCCGCTCCGCGTTGGAGCTCCGGGCTCGATTATTCGGTCAGGTCCACTTTAAGTTAAGTTTGATCGGATTTTACAAGGTTATTATTTATTCCAGGATAAACGGCCTAGACTTATAGGATGATAAATATTATATTTTACAATGTCGCTTTGACAAATTACCAAAATAAGCAAAACTTTTGCAAAAAAAGAGTTTTTTTTTTAAACTCGGCGAGTAGACGGTCTTCCCGTGATGTATAAGGTAAGGCCTTCTAGTACTCATTGCCGCGCTATTTGAAAGTCAATAGGCATGTAAATTACATTGTTGGTATCGTAATTTTATGCCATTCGAAATTATGTTTTGAGATCGGGACAACGTAAACCTCTACCATTAACCAACTTATATAGAAACATTAAGTCAAGTATTTTTCTCCTGTTACTTAGACTTAAAAGGTTGAAAAATTGCAAACACTCTCGAGTTGACTTTAGTACCCGGGTAATCGGGGAGGAATAGCTTAAAATTGCTAGGAATCAAATTAGGAATGTTTAGCAAAGGAAGATGCTAAATATAGTTCTTTCGTATTTATTTCGTGTCAAAGTTCATCTTCAAATATGATTATATGTATTTTTTTTGTAATTTTATTCCGTTGAGGTTTTATATTTTTTTCCTGGAAATAGATATAGTTAGGATTTTGGTAGACTAGACTTTGATTTTTTTTAAATAAGGTACAATAAAGTAGCAAAGTATCACAAATATTCTAGCGTTTGACTACTTAGTAAAAACGAATACCTCTCATTTTCTGCCTCACTCTCTGAGATTTTCTTGTGTACATTCAAGTTTCTGATTTATCTTGACTTTCGGCCCGTCGGTCGGGTCTAGTCTGACCGACGAAAGCTTTTCTCACCGGATATAATTACGCATCAACCCTGTGGTCATGTGCGTACCTTTTTACTAATGGGGTTACTGCGTGATTGAATCCAGTTGTTTTAGAGCGGTTACACACGGCGATTTTTTGCAGCGAAACAAGCGCGTGTTTCACGAACGCGCGACACTAGCCATGATTATCTGTAAAATGGTGACCGATTTTTGACTTTCGAGCGCTCGACTCTTTCACTCGAAAACTGACAAAAATTATGAAATGCCATTTTGAAATACCGATAGAAAAATTAAAAACGTGGGGCATTGACCAATCGTATTCAATTCTATTGGTAGAAAGTAAGTGCCTGCCATTTTGACACTACAAACGTATTTACTTTTATTTGATTTTCGAGCGCACGAAAGTCAAAAATCGGTCGCCTGGATCGATATCGTAGCACTGCGAAAAGTCTGTGCGTATGTGTAGCCGTTCTTATGCGTCCGATATTTCGTTAGCCTAGTTTCAAGTCACGTTTGCAACGATCTGTATAACGGTTTCAGCTTCATCAGCACGTTGCTGACGCACGTGCTGACGTACCACCTGGGCTGGGTGAGCACGGTGAGTCCCTACGAGGGCGCGCCGCCGCCGCCTCGGCCGCCGCGGCCGCACAACGCGCTGTGGGCGCAGCTCGCCGACCTGCACGGCGCGCTCGGCTGCCCGCCGCGCGCCGCGCGCACCGTCATCAGCGGCGCCCAGCGAGCCTTCGTCAACAGACTCCTGCGAGTGCTCACCTACTTCCTCCGCTGCGGCGATGTCGTGCGCGGCGACTTCGAATTCGACGACAGTGTCATCAAAGAGAGTGAAACGGTCACTTTGAGGACCGCGCGCGTGCCCGAAAAGTGCGAGGAAGCGGCCGACGCGCCGGCCCCGAGCCGCGCCGGCCTCGGCCGGTCGACGACGCTCGCCGATTTTGCGAGACAGCTCGCTACTGCTAATAGCGTAGATTTCGGCGAATCCCGGTCGGGCGATAAGAGCGCGATGAGACGGAATCCGACTATGATGCTCGCGGTTAAGTCCTCCTCCGATTCCAGTCTCGACTCGTCCGCCTCCGAGGAGGAGGTCGCGAGGAAGGTCGTCTTCGTCCTCGGCGACGACGAGAAGCTGGTCGGGCTCAAGAATAAGTCGAACGGCGGGAAGAGCGTGAAAAAGTCCTTCAAAATTCAACACGAGCCGCCCAGCCTCGACGCCATCGAGAAGGCCGGCGACGAGTCCAAAGAGAGCCGCGATCAGCCCTGCGAGCAGAAGTGCGCGCGGTCCACAGACAGCCCGTCCAAGTGCTGCGCGCAAACACTTCAACATTCCAAACCAATAAAACATTCCGGCTTTAAGTTCGAGTTCGATAAATACCCTCAGATAGTCACTAATTATATGAAAAGCAAGAACTTAGAAATATTAGATAGACATTATATCGGGAAACCGGGAAACCTGAAGCTGGACAATTTCCAGTTCGATCCGACGATCGTTCCCGCGATACAGGAGGAGCGCTGCGAGGCGTGTTACAAGTGTCAGATGATGGAGTCTATGCTCCAGACTCCGACGAACGCTTCCGAATTCGAATACATGAACGATGTGCCGCGGCAGTCGGATCCTCAGTACGCGAAGGAGTCTATAGTGAGTGAAACAGATAGTGCGTCCCCGACTAAGACTTTCGTTAGGAGAAAAAAGGAGGGGACGTTAGTGGTGAACGTTAAGCCTAGTGTGTCGGTGGAAGTGAGCAGGGCGGAGTCGGGCGCGGGCAGGAGCGAGCGGGACAGAGGCGAGGTGCGACAGATGATCGAGATGTCGGTCCCGCGGCTGGCGCGGCGGCCGGCGCAGCGCGCGGGGCTCGAGGGCTCTCTACTCGGCGGAGTCACAGAGCATTATGTACCTGATTTAGTTTTACAAGGTTAGTGATCGTTTCACTCGCTAGTTGTCTGCTGTTGGCGACCTTACTGCCGCCCAAGGAGGTTGCTAATCAGGTCACTCTGGTTCCGTAGTAACCGACCAATCATTGCAATATCTACCTTTGCGCGTAAATATTCGATAGTGGACGTGGCAGAGTCTTGGCTTTAGCGAATATGGTTCTGCACCAAAGCCAATTTTGATATTTTGGAATAATGCTTTCGGACAAATACCTTTTCGAAATATTTGTGTGTTCTCGAATTTACCTTGAATTTGTATAATATTTTCAGAGCGCTTTTCGACTACGACCCGATAAAAGACGACGGCCTACCTTCTCGGGGGCTTCCATTCCAGACATGCAACTAAGGAACCCTACACTGCGCATGGCCCGACACGCACTTGGCCGATTATTGAAAAAAAAAACCAGTGGTACGAGTTTGAACCCACGACCCCCAGATTGGAAGTCGCGTGCAATTTTTTATGAAACATCATAACGTTCTGTTATTATGAAGTTAGTAGAGAAACATGAACAAGTTCTGAATTTAAATTTGCGTGATATTACAGGCAAGCGGCGGCCCTACAGACTCGGCGAGAAGCAGGACTACATGCTGCACAACTCCATGCGCATGGGCTACGTGTGGGTGGACGAGTACATTGTGAGTACAGCCCGGAGGTGAAATCAGCCGCGTGGGACACGTGTTCCGCAAGCGGTGGCCCTACGGACTCGGCGAGAAGCAGGACTGGAAAATACGACTGAATCGAAACGAAATAGATATTTACGTCAATTTATTGGGTAACTCGAACTTGTTATTTAATCCAAAAACTAATATTACGTAGGTAAAATCAACGTGGATGATATCCACTAAAAGTCAAAACCGTCTACAGGCTTTCATTTTCTACGGTGCCCTCTGTTCTATCAGGTGGGTCGTACCTAGTACCAATGACTATTTGCCTCCGTCATGACATAAAAAAATAAAGACCGGGTTGCACTCCGGGAGTGCCGGCAGAAGTGAAAACTCAATAACATTGTAACAGTTGTTCGATCAGGTCAGAAGGACTGGATTGGAATTTAATTAAGAAAGAAACAAGTAAGTTCAATAAGTTGTCAAATGTAATACGTTATTTAGTAGACGGATGGCCAAGTAAAGAAATGATAGATTCAGACTTAATGCCCTATTATAATCGAAATGATGAAATCAGTATGGATAGAGGTTGTGTATTCTGGGGCTACAGAATCATAATTCCACACTCTATACAAGATAAGCGTATTACAGGAGACACATAAAAGTCACTTTCGAATTGTAAAAATGAAAGCAGGTCATACTTTTGGTGGCCAGAACTAGATAAAGAGATAGAGCAGATAACAAAAAACTGTATAACTTGCCTTAGTAAGACCGGCCCACCGCCTGCAGCTTTATAAGTCGCAGGTCCTCCCACACATGGAATACTGTTCTCATCTATGGGCAGGGGCACCCCAATACCAGCTTCTCCCTCTGGATCGCATCCAACGACGAGCAACTCGAATTGTCGACAGCGAGCATATTTCGGATCGGCTTGACCCCTTGAGTAAGCTGGAATAATATTCAGCATTCATTGTCCTTTTTTTTGGTAAATAATCTATTAGTAAAATTCCTTCTGTATCCCAAAATACGGTAGCCATAAGTTTGCCTGCCGACGGCCTGACCTTAAACTTCCGAGGAGGCTTCTCATCCTTGAATTTCCACTGCAAAGACTCTTGTTTGCTTTCGGGGTCCCACTGTCGAATCCAGGTCTCATCACACGTCACCATTTTAGAAACAATTTCTTCCTCATTACCTCGACTCATTTCCAAAAACTCCTCACAACATTTGACACGTCGGTCCTTGTCAAACGCCGTTAACATTCTGGGGAACCACATCATATACACATATACAACACATAAGTCATAAGTATTTTATTAGTAAAGCCAATTTACACGTCATAATTGTAGAACATATTCACATGTAAAAAAAATATATACACGTCAATATGACATAACACAAGTCGTGACATTAATAATAATTATTAATATTAAGTACAAAATATAGATTATATAATAATGATTACTTGACATCCTTTTTGCAGACACGTTAAACTTATAACACCCCTCTCTTTGCGTCGGGGGTTTAAAATAGAGTAGGTACCCAAGAATGAAGTTAACTTTTCTTTCGTGTTTACCTGGCACGCTGTGTGTGCTAAATATTTTATATCGTAGTTAATTTTGAATCTATTGAATACCACAATAGAGTTCATTATTAAATTAACATTTTACGTGGTGGTAACTTTTTTTTGGAAAATATGGCGTTGCCGTGACAACAAACAATGGCCATTCAAATGACGTCAGTTTTCTTTTTTTTTTAAGTGAAAACTTCTTTAGCGGCGCTGAGCACTTTTTGGGATGGGGAAAAATTGTTAAATACGCGACAGAGTTTTGTGACGTCAGGGGGGCTAGCACAACTGACGCCGCGCCGCGACGCGAGTTGAGAAAGATCTACCCTCCTCTTTCGAATTTGCACGGTGCGAATGAGACAGGGGACGCTCAGTCGCGCGCGAAGCGGCTTGTCAGCCAGTTGTGCTAGACGTACAGATGTGAAGGAGGTCACTTTTTGCTGCTAGCCGATTCGACTTCATTCAAAACTGAACGCTATTCGTAAGAGTATAAAGCCGTTAAACATTTTTTGCAATAGAATATTCTGCAAATAAATTTGTAATTTTAACCAACGCGTCCTTCACCGTTTTGCTATTGAGAAAATTCGAATATTTCGAATTTAGACGTTATTGGCAGCCGAGTGGAGTATTTTAAATCGGCTGCCTTTTAATGTCAATAAATGTAAGGTGATCACTTTTTCACGTAAGCGCTCTCCACTCCAAACTGAGTACCATTTAGCTGACGACACTCTGGAAAGAGTTAGTGAAATTCGTGACCTAGGTTTGGTTATATTCTCTTTGGCCAAGCCATAAGCCATAATTGCCAAACGCGATCAAAGAATACAATACTCATACTCACTAATGAGAACGCGATGTTGGCTGCAAGTTATTGAAACATTGAATAATTTATTTGGAGTTAGGTGTTAAAACACAGATTGCTTCTAAACCTAGACTTATTAACAGAGGCGAAAAAAATAAACCCTTATAGGAAGACCTCGATGTCTGTCTGTCGAAGGAGCGCGTGGAAGTATGAATTTGAAATACCTAAGCTTGTGCAATTTAGGGCAAAGTTTTAAAGCAAAAAACCACATCTCAATTAAATTGTTGTCTAAATGTATGGCATATGTTAACAACAATGAAGCCATTAAAATACAATCAATATTGACATGAGAATCTCGATGTTCTACCATCGCGATTTTCAAATGCATTTAAGCAGAAAACTCCACTTTGTTATTATTAAAACAAAGATCAACAAATAATGAAAAATCATAATCCATCATCATTGCCTTATTGGGACCAGTTAAGCTTTGTCATTTGCTCGCGTCCGCAGGATTTACCGACCACAACCCTGCACTTGTCCCCTGGGTGGTGCTAAATGAGCGACAACACTTTCGGCGAAATAGGCGCTCCTATAAAAATATCACATGGATATTCGCCTATTCTACAGATCGCCATTCGATTAAATAAAGTCCTTATTTTGTTACTTCTTTCACAGATTAAATAATGGTATCCATATGCCTTCGTTGACGTGGCATTATTAACAAAAGATGTTAAAAGAAGCAAAAGATGGACAGAAATAGTTTTTTAACAGAATAAAATTGTGATTCCATCTGAAAGGAATTTGACCTGAAACTCGTTTTTTTAATTTGCTTCAATTTCTGGCCAGCTGTAAGACTTAAACACCAGCATTAAAGAGGTTGGATACTGAAGGAGGCCGGACATAATTAATTAGTCACTTATTAATTAGTTTACATCTAAAAATTAACTCAAAAACAGAAATATGTAAATGGCCCTTATTTTCTTATGAGTAGTATACAAATGAAAAACAAATTGTGACTCATTCGATCCTCGCGTGTGTTATCTCCCACATGTATCATTCTAAGGGTTCGCCGAAAAACGGGGTTAGGTCTTTTGACGTGGCTAATCTTGACAAAAATTTAGTATTAGCCTTTGTGGCGTATAGCCACTACAAATATATATGCGAGGGCAGCAGCTGTGCTGTGACGAACCGACAGCTCGAGTCAGTCGCCGGCTAGCTGTCGGTGAGCGAGGCCACGTCTGCGCGCCTGAGCTCTCAAATAACATTGTAACAGTTTTTCGATCAGGTCACGTGACATCTTACGGTGTCACCCTAAAAATGAATTTGACGCAAATTTATAAACAATTATCAATTATTTAGGCGGACGGGCCGCGGGCGCGTTGGGTGCGACGGGCCGGCTCGCCCGTCGGCGGCGGCAAACATCATATGGTATTATTCTATGGGGGAATTCAACTGATAATGAACGTGTCCTGAAAATGCAAAAACGTGCTATTCGAGTCTTGGTTAATGCAAAATATGATGATAGCTGCAGATAACACTTCAAGAACCTGCAAATCTTAACATCGGTGGCGACATATATCTTAGAAATTGTTATGTATGTTCGAAATAATCCTCGTGAATTTAAAGGGGTCGGAGATGATGCCACACGTCCGACGAGATACGCTGACAACTTAAAGCAGATTAATTGTAGGTTAAATATGGCAAAAAAATCCCCCCGATCCATGGGTCAAAAATTATACAACGTGTTAATAAAATAACGCAAAACCTGAAAACAGTTTGTTCAGAATCGAGAGTAGAATGCGAAAAAAATAAAAAATAAAAATTTTGACGCGATTTATTTTTTACATTTGTATGGAGCAGGTCGCCCCAGTCGGCCAACACTCCATACAAATGTAAAAAATAAATCTTGTCAAAAAATTTATTTTTTTCGCATTCTATGCTCGATTCTGAACAAACTGTTTTCAGGTTTTGCGTTATTTTATTAACACGTTGTATAACAAGCTGCCCATAGCCATAAAATCGGAAATGAACTTCAGTACTTTCCGTAACAGTGTAAAGAAACTGCTCCTTACGAGAACGCTGTACACTGTAAACGAATTCCTAGATGCTAAATATCTTTAAATTGATTATGTAATCCCATACCTGTTGTACCTTTGACATTCTTAATTTTAGTTCTGTAGATAATAATAATTGAATGAATAATTTATATATTGCTTTATAAATAATAATAGTTAATACATATTAATATGATAATTCTTATTGTACAATTTGACGATCTCAGTATGTGTATGTTCTTGCGCACGGCCGAACCTTAAAGACTAGAACCCGTGACTAAGGGGTTGATCACTGTTGTTGTTAAATGAGAGCCTGTGACCTACTAACATTTCTAACACTTAAATGACCTACTAGCAAAGGTCATTTAAGTGTTAGACCTCTGGACTGAGAGGTCACATGTACATACGTATCGGAAGGCGCAGCGTGGACTGGACGTACTTAGGCTAACACAATGATGATGATGATGATGATGATGATGATGATGATACGTGTCCTTCATGAATGTCAATATTTTGAGGTTGCGTTTATTTTTGCAGGTCTGTTTCTTCGGTAGCCTGGCGAACACGTTGAACGTCGCGGTGTGTATAGAACCCAATTATCCATTGTATTGCCTACCACTAGCCTTGAAGAAAAAGTTACACAAATTATCTCCGGTTTGCCCAAGGATTCGTTTGACGCCACACTGCTGTTGCTGCTTCATAAATACCTACCTAATAAGTTCAATTTATTGCCAACTAAACACTTTTACATGAAAACTGATTAGAAGCCCTTAGGTGCTAATTTAACCTAAAAAAACACCGCGTCACATTTTCGATCCCGGAAAGCAATGACAGAGTCCATTTTGGAACCTCAAGTTACAGCCCTTCGTCCCTGAAGGCGCGCGTATCGCGACGTTCGTGAATGACTGAATGACTTGACAGCGCGGCAAATTTGATCATGATTATTTGATATTGAATACTTGAGTTTTATAAAACATGTTCGTTTTGCGTGAACAAATGCCCTGCGCGTGCAATATAACAATGCATTCAGAGTGCTGATGGAACTACCCCGGTGGTGTTAAACCCTATTTATCAATTACTCCAACTAACAATATCCAGAACGGGTTTCAGAAAACTACGGATCAAGCGAACGCGTCCCGGCCACAGTACTGGGTATCCGCTAACTAAATTAATTACCGAGAGCTGATCGATCGGGTTGTGGCCGCCCGGCTATTTGTAACCAAGTTTTGCGGAAGCCTAGTTTCTACAAGTTTAAAGTTACGAGGAATAGGGGTGTAGACACTACATAAAATAATCAATAATGTCATATTTTCTCGAAAAAGGATTAAAAATGTAGTCAGATGGAGAAAAAATCAACGCAAGAGGTTAAATAATCACGAAGTTATATGTGTCCAAAGTTTTAAGAAGGGGTATATTTTGTCCCTTTTTCGCAACACGCCACTTCATATAAAACGATGACGCTTGTAGATTGTGACGTCACTAATACACGGCAGAATAATTCTATACTTACCGAATTACTCATTCTCATCTCATATGAATTAAGGGACTCCTCAATGACCTTCTAACTGAAATTGTCCGTTTTTTTGGATTATCGTATTAACAACAAAGAGGTTTATCGAAATAGTGTCCCATATTTACTTCAAAACTCACAGTATTCGAGATTTATTGCATCAAACTTTGGCAATTTAGGCAAACCTTAGTTTGAATGATTGCCTACACGACTCATGACTAGACTTAATTCCATTTAAAATACGCAAACACTTTTTTTGTACCTAATATAAATAATCGCTGTATGTCCACACAGCCGGATTATGAAACATAATAAACTTTAACAGGTATAATTTTAGTAGGAAGTGGAACTACCTACCCAATATAATTATGTAAGGACTACCATTCCCATTAACTACCACAATACATTACAACAACTGAACAAATAAATACTACAATATTTTAAGATTATCCATTGTTTTTAACACAATCGTTAGTCTTGTTATCGTAGGTGGATGGACTGAAATAAAATTGATACAGTTATTATCATTACAATTCTCTGGAAAAATAGGTAAACGTTTATTATAATAAATTCTGAATTCACGCATAAAGGCCGAAACGCACTCTCGAGTCATGAAAAGCCCTCCGCCTTCGGCATCGGGCTTCTGATAGACTCTTGTACGCAATATTCCACTTACGCCCCTCGTTAAACATTGTACTATTCTTTGTACCCTAGTATAATTCATACCTAGATGGAAAATGTTATAGCAGAAACTGTTACGTAATAAAGTAATAATATAAACGAAAAAATATAGTTCAACAAGAAGTAGTGCTTAAGTTAAGGTTATTGAAATCCGTCGACCGTAGGTTCAGTTAAGGTAAGGGACAAATACGATTTTTAGGAGAGCCCACAACAAAGTTTATTTTCAGTCAACGGAAACGTTAACCGACTCGGTGCCAAAGACTGGGTACGATTTTCTGGACAACTGGTAATGGCGTCTTATTTTTGCGGCCATACGGCTGAAAATTGATCTTGTACTTTTTATAGTACACTTAACATGTAAGGGCATTTTGCGAGACCTGTCAAGCTTTCATTCAGCTATGCTGAGATACTGTGTTTAAGAGAGAATCAACTTTTTAGTGCCCTCCCCGTTTGTACTATTTGCTGTAAAAGAGATTACAAGAAAATATATAATTATATTTAGTTTTAGTTAATTAATTATAAACTACATGACAACTGTATTTAAAAATATTCATTTCAACGGGCACGTGAGCACACCAGCACACCACTCACAAAATTATAGCTGATCACCGCTTTCAGCTCGTCCCGTTTAACATCAAGCTCTTTACATCGGCGGGATTCAAAGATTGATGTTTTCTTTTTAACTAAATTGCTTGTTTAGTTTAGTCATAGTTTTATTTATTTTTGGGGCTCTTACTGAAAACCAGCGTCACGGCCCCAACAGGCTCCCGTTTAGCACTTTATATAAGGTTACCTTTTTGATGGTATTTATTTTTTTCCGTGTTTTGTGTGCTAAATAAATAAATTCTTATTCTTATTCTAAAGATCTCCATTCCCGGCGGTTGGCTGCCTGATCCTCCCACTGGAGAGGGTCAATTTCGTAGTTTTTCATGTGGCGCTTAAGCACATCCTTGTACCTAAGGAGTTGTCCGCCATGCTTTCGCATGCCCTCCTCAAGTTCCGAATAGAAATCCGAAAACAAATTGACTACTTTTAATTTTTATTTCATTGCAAGTTTGAGAAAAGCACTATAAAAATCTCGGTGAGAAACGGGGTTGCCCTAAATTGATGTCGGTTAAAACTTTTTTAATAGTAGGTAGGTACATTACTACAGAGGCCGGGAAGTAGGTGGGTCATTGTCAGTCAGTAAAACAAAAATCGTCTTTTCACTTTCAGTGGGCAATAGTTAGGGTTAGTTAGGGTTTATGTTTATATATAATGTGTTTTTAACGCATAGAATTATAGAAGAGAATTATGGAAGAGGCTACGCCGTTTATGCGGATTCAGAGTTCAACCAAAAGTTAGGCTTTAAAGCCCCTAACTTTGGCAATGTCCACCGAAAAGACGCGCACCCAAATCGGACAATGACCCAGGTAAGGGGTAGCCGGACGAGTACATATATATAGACGGCCGAGCGTAGCTAAATTGAAGTCGGTTAAAACTTTGTTTTTATAGTAAATTATATTGGGTATAATTCCACCAAATGTAAGTTGTGGGATAGTTACATTTACAAGCCTATTTCAATGGCTTATCTCCAAAGCTTGTTGGTTAGGATAGAAAAAATCTGCCCTTACTGTTTTCCTCGATTTTGAGACAGGAGAAACCAAAAAAATTAGACAAGCTTATATGTATACTTTCAAGCCCATGTTGCGCTTGAGAATTCAATATTCATGAATCATGTGTTGTATTGACATGTTATTGGTTATAGTCGCCTGTACATGCATCATCGGTTTTAGCTTTCACAAATTGGCGTTCCATTTGCGCGAAATTCCCCCTTTCCTCGAATAAACTTGTATAAACTAGAATAATTTGAGATATTAGATTGTGACGTCATACTTTGGAAAACCGTTTTTCTCAAATTATTCTAGTTTATACAAGTTTATTCAAGGAAAGGGGGAATTTCGCGCAAATGGAACGCCAATTTGTGAAAGCTACTTACATAGGTTTCTTAAAAAATCACACCGTTAGCCTGTGAATGTCAACCCACCTTAACGAGAAAAAATAAATCCCCACTTGGGAGTAGGGGAGGTATACTTAAAAAAAAAAAAAACCGGCCAAGTGCGAGTCGGACTCGTGCACCGAGGGTTCCTTAAAATTTACGGTTTTCACAATTTTTCCTTTATCTGTGCTATAAGACGTTGCTTCGTACCAAATTTCAAGATTCTGAGTTCACGGGAAGTACCCTGTAGGTTTTGATTCCCTTGCGAGTTTCGAAAATTTGAGAAAATTTGCGGCATAAACGGCTGTATCTTTTGATTGCATTGGCTGACGGCTTGGCTTGGCTTGACGGACGGATGGACGGACAACAAAGTGATCCTATAAAGGTTCCGTTTTTTCCTTTTCAGGTACGCAACCCTAAAAAAATGTTTTTAAACTACTATTTTGACGGTGTGATTGATTTATATACCCATGCTGAATTACAGTTTTCTAGTAGTAAGGGTTACTGAGCTAAGCCAAAGACGGACAGACGGACGGACATGGCAAAACTATAAGGGTTCCTTGTTGACTATATGGAACCCTAAAAAACGGGGTACTTCCTGAGATTTTTACCCTATTTAGCTGCAAATTTTCATCCAAATCAGTTGAGCAGTTTTAAGTGTGATTGTGCAACAAACATCAAAACTTTCGCATTTAAAATATTAGAACGATATAAGTAGGATTACAATCATATTAAAATCAACGTCAGGTCTGTTGTACGGTGGACGGTGCCCATACAAATCTGCCCATCGTCCTTTATGTCGATGATGATGATAACTTTTTGCCTCACAACTGCTCGGCTAAATTTTTGTTCTGTTGCCTCGAAACTTTTTATCTCAGCTCAGCAGGCTATAAGTTACTTTCGAAGGGTGGCCAGTAATTAACACTATACTAAAAATGAATTTTATTATTGTTGAATAGAGTTCATTTTTGTTCAGCTATTGAATGGTGGCGAGTTATTGATGTAGCGGAAAGCGCTCGTGAATGGGTTAACAAGCATTTTTAGTTAGCTTTTGTCTCTCTCTTACAAACATATATCAATATCTCACCACAAATTACAAAGACAAAATAATATAATAGAATTTGAACTAAAACAGGTTTGTCAGATGAAAATGAATTATAAGTTCGTTGAAATAGGGTTCAAATTGTAATGTAACTTTCGTAAAGAACTATGCCAGGCAGCCGTTTAGTTCGGACATGGCAGTGTTGAATAAACCAAATGTTCATTTTCAAAAAATATGCCTTCTAGTGCAGTAAAATGTTGTGTGAGTCTTTCAGACAAGCACATCAAAAAAGATGAAATCACTTTTCACAAGTAAGTACAGCGATAAACAGATTATTTTGATTTTATTGTTATGATGACATTTTGTACAGGGATGGTATCATGCCAACAGACATCAATACTTTTTTAATATAAACATATTACACCAACGTTATGACAACTAAATAACTCCTTGTTGCATGTAACCGTTCAAGAAATATTAGTTTTCGTTGTCACTGTCATATAGCTGTCGTCCGACGTGATGCACGACGACTAATCACAGCAATGCATTCGTAGATTGACCAATCGCATCCATTTGTGTTGGGTAATTGGAAATAGGCTGATATTTCCGGTAGCTGTGATTGGATACGCAGTTGGCAATGCGCATACCGGGTTTTAGGAACGTAGGGTAAATCCTTAGTAACTGGCCACTTTACTACCTGGCTTGCTTAGAATGTTTATTGTGATCACCTGTAAAGAGATATCGACCATATTATTGTTTTAGGGGACGTAGTGAATGTTGACAATAATGAACATGTGTTTACTAGAGGACGATATTATTTATTTCTTAAAATATTTAATTGTTTTATTGGACAGTACGTTTAACCTAGTTATTAGCCAAGCCCGACAGCTTTCATTTATATGATGTTCCCAATAATAGTTTTTGCTGTAATGATTCACCTTTCTTTCTAATTTTCTATTAGGAGTGAGATTGACTCTGTATTGAGGTCTGGATCTTTATATTTATTTATTTATTTATTTATTTATTTATTTACTATTCAATTAGCACTAACAGTTAAACCTTACGTGCTAATTGGCATTAAGATACTTAGTGTCTAACATGCATTAATTTATATAATAAAAATAGGCAAACATTAGATTACTTGTCCATTTTTTTAAGGTTGACAATAAGGTTTTGTGCAAGAGTTCTTAATAATTAGCATTAGTTTAGTCCTATAACGTATTATTAACTTTTTATCTCATAATTTTGTTAAAACCACTGAAATTGTTTTACACATATTTTATTTATATCATTCAATTAAACAAAAACTGATTATTTTCGTGGCGCACTAAAATTTTCTTAGGTAATGCAATGTCTAGACCCCGCTATCGGCGGTGCAAAACGGTAGCTGTCAATTTCGAGCCATCCTTAGGGATGGCTAAAAAAATATTTTGAAATATGCTACATGTCGATAATTATAGCTATATGTCGATAATTTTTCTTTACCATAATGATAGTCGATGACTTTAATTAAACGTGTTTATTTTATAAAATATGACTATATAATTACAAAAAGAACATTTATTAAACATTTTTACATTTTATAAAAACAAAATGTAAATCTCTCTTTTATTTCCACCAAAGGGGATACCGTATTCTTAATGAATGATCAGGTTTTTTTAGATTCTCTGCAGTAATCTGCGACTACTGAACTTCAGTAATAATGCGCTAGATGGTGCTGCAATATAAGGCAAACAGTCATACGAATTTAAAGGAACGGGCAGTAGCCCTATGCGGGTTGGGGACTTTACATATACCCTTGAACTGTTACTACTTACTATTCCGTACATAAGTTCCGAAAAACTCATTTGTACGATCCGGGATTCGAACCCACGACCACCGCTTGACAGCCGCATGCCTGAACCACTAGGCTACCGTAGCCATTAGTCGTCACGGTATTGTACGGAAACCCCTAATTAATTCAACCACTTAATGAATCCCAAAATATAGGTTTGTCCCGAGCCATACGATTGATTGAACCCTCGAAAATACCTGGATCTAATTGACAATATAGCTGTTCTAGTATTTAAAAGTCCCTCAGCCGTCTTCTTATATTTTACCCCAACAATTGTTATGTTGACAATCGCTCATTATCTTTAACGGTTCATTACAATGCAAACATTGATTTGTAGATGTTCAATGAGGGTTTTTAATAATGCATGACGTCACTGTGGCGTCTGTGGCGAGAGGTCATATTGACACCAGCTTTTTAAAATCCATCTATCATATAGATGATCAATTGATCATTGAACATGATTGTTTCATGAATATGTACTATAGTTGCGTTTTTTTTACATGGGTGTTATTTTTTATGCTCTATTTAGTAAACTGGCTCTGTCATGCCACTTTCCTCCAACAGAGATTGTGAACGATATGATACAGAGAGAAAGAATATAATGGAAAAATAAACCATCTTCGTCTTAAAAATATTTAATTAAATAATTTGTTTCGTTATAAAGGCGCGTTTAAGGCGCCGTAGGTTCAGCGAAGTTAAGCGAACAGAATTTTTGAAACAATATAATGCGTCTGTTTATAATAATGTGGTTTCAAAAAAATGCGAATAGTAGTCTTGAAGCTTTTCTGCAGCGAGATCAGTGATTCGAAAATCACGAACATAGGTCAAAAATACACTTAAAATATTTAATCACTTACACGCTAAAATAACAAGAAAGATAAACATTCACAGGTAAAAATGTCACAAATCGTAATTATAATGTCATTCCATTAATTAAATGCCAATTCAAAAATATCCTAGCAATATTGCACAAGTATGTCAAACGATCAGCGAACATGTCAGCGTCTTCGTGCTGAGTGAGCATTAGATGCAGCCAAAATATATGAATTGAATTGAAAAACACGAGAACAGAATAAAATAAATATTTAAGGGGGCTCCCATACAACAAACGTGTTTTTTTTTAACCCTTCGTGTGCGAGTCCGACTCGCACTTGGCCGGTTTTTTTATATTACATCATTGATTGGTACCATAGTAGCTACCAGTGGCGGAGCGCCCAAACACGGCACGCCTAACATTTCTTTCTTTCATTACGTTTTTTGGTCCGGGTTGCCCATGGATTTTTTTTACGGAAACCTTGTTACGACTTTTACTTCCTCTAAATGATCAAGTTTGGTCAACTTCCCAGCAACGCCGACGGCCGTGAAGCCACCGCGTGTCGGTCCGAAGACCTCACTAAATCATTCAATCGGTAGTGGGTGGTGGTGTGAGTGGTGGCAGCATAAAAAGGATGCAATAATCGCAGGAACATTCGTTGGAAAATAAAACAAATATTGCCATATAAATTAATATACGTATCTAATACATTTTGTTCACAAAATATGTTTATACTATTAACAATACAAAAATATTCATTTATCTATTCGATTAACCCAACCGATAAATTGATCTTCAGGCCAAGAAAAAGGATAAGATATACCATGCCAAATAAGTTAAGCCGGCTGTACACATTGGGCCAATGTTGGCGCGTGAGCAGGACGCAGCTATGCAAACGCATGAGAACGATATAAAGCCCTCTTCCTCTAACGCATAGCTTCATCTGCTCACGCGCCAACGTTGGCCCAATGTGTACAGCCGGCTTTAAGCACACGCTCACGCACACATAAACAAATTAAATCAAATACTATTTTTCTACTCGAGCACTTCTGTCCGTCAATTAAATGACTGACAGCGGTATCTAAATCAACTTCATTTGAGTTGGGCTCATAAGATAACTGTGGACAGAACTAAAATGAATTTTGACCAATCACGAGGCTCGATTTACAGAAGACTGATTCGCGCAAAAAATAAAAAAAGCAGCCAAGTGCGTGTCGGACCACGCACAACGAAGGGTTCCGTGCCTATTAAAAAGGTCGTATCGTGACTGAAAGTGTAAGTGCCATCACTTACGTCCTTTTCTTTAAAGAAGGTAGTTTTTTAGAAATATCTCAAAAACCTTTAAACCGATCTTGTTCAAAACAAATTTCGCTGAAAGAATTTAATAAGCCGTGTCCATGTTTTTTTTCATAATTTTAAAATACACGGTTAAAAATTAGAGAGGGGGGGGGACACCATTTTAGTGACTTTCGGGGCGATTATCTCCGACTTTATTCACTTAATCAAAAAAATTGCTGAGAAACCTTATATTTATTTTGAAAGGCCTATCGATTGATGTGCCACAAGTGGACTTGCAATGAAAAAGATTTTTTTGACTTTCAGTTTTATGTATGGAGTGCACCCTTAAAACATTTTTTTTTGTAATGTAATTACAAAACTATGTAGCGGCTAACAAAATACACCTATCCTCAAAATTTAATTGGTTTAGCCTAGTTGGTAGTGACCCTGCCTACGAAGCAAGAGGTCCTGGATTTGCATTTTTATCGAGTCGATACACGCGTAACGTAGCTGAAAATCGAATTTACCAGTCAGGGATATTAATATTTGTACCAGAGTAAGGATAAAAACTGACATAGAGGCGTACACAGATATTTATGCCCTTTTTTTGTACATATATTAATGCCTGACTTTAGATCACGTACTGGCCAAACTACAGGTATTAGTAATAAAACACGCATTAAAAGTAGGTTTACTAAATAAGTCAATAGAATGCAAATTACAGTAGTCGTGTTAGAGCTTATGACAATTTATCCCGCGTTCTCAAGTGAGGGCGAGTAGCTGCCTAGTTTTAGGTAGTTCTTAGGTTAAGGGTAAGAAGTAATTCGTGGGGGGGGAATCGTTACATTTTGGTGAAGCCGTGACTACGGATTGGTGAATTTGGGCTTAAATTCATCTTCTTATTCACAGCTTGCTCTGTAATATCTTCAGCTACAGTCAAGTGTAAAAATATGGGTGCATACCACTTACTCATAAATATGACCCATAGCTCTTAATTCAGCGGATTAAGGTTTTGGTACATATTTATGAGAAAATGAAATCAGTACATATTTTTGCTACACATTTATTAAACCATAAAGTAACTACCTAATCTTCGTCTATGATAAAACTAACATTAACTATACAGTTAAAAGATTGCTGTTGATAATCAAGAAATAATATATTAACATATCAGCACTTTGACATTGAGCTTAAACAACTTGATTTTGTGTGGGCTCTGCGAACAACCAAAATTCTGGATAAGCTTTTGATTACCTATCAAATTTGAACTTTATCACAAAGAGTTAAGGTACAGTTTTTAACTACAGTATCGGACAAAATAAGCAACCTATCACTGCGATATCACATTTTGTCGATCATTTATACCCACATTAATGCTAAAAGTGGCGCTGGAACATACGTTTTATGTGCTCTGCCAACCCCTTATTGGAATAAAGGCGTGAATGTATGTATGTATGTAAAAAAGCAAATGTAATTTTCAATATCTTTCCTCTACGAAAGTCGTATGGCAAAGACCCTTCTGTATACAGCCACGATTGAAACACTTGAAAACATTTTACATATACACTAAATAACTAGATATTAAATCTGTAAATAATTCAGTTAAACATGTTTAAGTAGTTTTTTAAGTTTAAATTTATTTATAAATACGTTTTCAGACATCGTATTTGATATAAAACCTCTTTAATTTGAAATCCTTCCGTCCTTTAACCCTTAAATGCATGATTTTTTATTTTTGGTAGAAAAAAATGTTTTTGTTTAATTCATTGGATGTATGATCTAGGAAAACTAAAAAATAAATGTTTTACGTATAATGCTTTGTAGACATTTGGCAGACATTCTTCGTTCGCTTCGCTCGCTCGTTCAAAAAGTAGGTAATTAACTAGCTTCCGCCCGCGACTTCGTCTGCCGGGACCTGAAAAACTATCCTATATTTTGGTCCGGACTATAAACTATCTTCGTGCTTAATTTCATCCAGATCGGTTGGGCCGTTTGGGTGTGATTGAGTATAACAAACGTCCGGCGGCGCGGGCGGCGCCTGCTTGCACGGCAGGTAGTGATCTCCTTTGCCTGCAGCTCTTCCAGTTCTTGGCCTCTTTGAGCTCTTTTTGATTGCATCTTTGAGCATGTACTCGTATGGTTTTGGTGACTTGTACTGTAAACATAATGAAAAACTATGCAAGTAAATAAATAAAAAATCTGTAAAGGATATTAAAAAACTTTTTTGTTTAAAAAAATATAATAACAGTAGGACCTGCTCATTATAATGTCTAATGAAAATTGCTAAATGAACAATATAGCCAACTGAACCACTAAATAAAAAAAATACAATACCAACTAGAGTAAACTACAATGAAATGAAATGAAAAGTTTATTAGTAACAATTGCCGAATTGTAATTAGTTGCAATTGGTCATTTGTATCATAAGTGTAAATTAGGTTTATACATCATTAAATTTTATACATTCTAATCTACTTTTATTCATCTATCTACATGTAGATCTTTATAAACACAGGTTAAGAGTGGGGGCTAAAATTAATTATGCATCCTTTTAAGTGTTAGGCATTGGCTGGTAGACTTTTGGATAGCTATAGTATTATTATGATCATATCATATGCATTTTTTTAAATAGGAAAATGGGAACAAAAAAACTCAGTACTTTGATTAGAATTTGTTCACTTTCATGAATATTTGACAACCATATAAATTTGCAATCAATTTATCTGAGACATGGTCAGTAAGATAGTTGAGTTTGTATATTTTGTCTTATACCTTTATTACATGATCTATGCAATCACTCCATTGTTGGGGTATCACCACTCACAAGCCTTCCTGAAATAAGGATTTTACTTCATTCACTTTATATGTTAAACCGGTAACCTTTAAAATTAAGATCCAAATGTTTATAACCTCTTACTCTTGCCTTAATCTTGAATCCATCTCTGACCTTACAATTGAATGATGAACCCAAAACACATGTATCTCAAAATTGACAGTATTATGTTTCAACTTTACACAGCTGTGTTTAAATTACGCAATAATATGGTCAACATTTGTTAGTGTGATACTGCCAGTTAGCTGATTTTTTTTAGCCTATTTTACAGTTGATTTCCCGTTATCTAAACTAGAACTTTATAAAAAAAAACTAGTTGGGTAATCATGTTTGGTATATAACTTCTATTGCCTCATTTGTACCAAGCAACATCGTGGACACAGTGCCAACAGCATCTGTTTCCATATTGTTTATTTGCTGTAAAGCACTGAAGTATCCTGAAGATGTACACATAAAAAAAACCCTTTACAAAGAATCATGTTTATGATATGATGCTTCCCATCATGTTGGTGCATAATTATAATTTCCAGTATGTACATTTTATATTTATACACATTAAGTAAACTACTATTTTATATGTATTAAAATGGTAATAAGGCTTAAGTGGGTCTTTACGCACACAAACCTGCTGTTTTATTTATACAACCTTCATCCATCTGTTTAATGGATAAAAAGTATTTTATATTGAATTTTGTTATATAAAAATATTTCGCGAATGGGTTGGCTAAAAATTCCTGGCCTACATGGCCTAATGGAATAAAATAAAATTTTACTGAACCAGATAGAATAGAATTACTACCCTGAGGCTGCTAGTGTCTATAAGTCCTACCATATGCCTTGGTCCATCCATAATTAATTTTACCAATAAATATAAAATACTTACGGTTGTCAACAAGTAAATTTCGTTGATGTAAATGAGAATGTGTGTTTAACAGAAGTGAGTTGGTCGGTACGGCCGGTGTAGTCAAAATCCGTTTCGACGAGGAGGCTCCGTCGCCGGCGCCCACCACGCCCGCCTCCATCAAGCGGTTGGTCCCTATACTGGCATGCCCTAGTAGGGAAAGGGCTACTAATCTACTAAAACAATTGACCACAATCATTTCCTCAAGACATGTTTTACTCTATGTAAATGTACTAGGCTAATTCACATTTATCTCCAACCTATGGTATATACATAGAGTTCACTGGCGGCCATGGGGTGGAAATAAATGGGAATAGCCCATGTGTACCTATTTGGTTGGTTTTCATTTCCCAATTAATCATACTGTTAACATGCATGCATATTTTGGTTTATTTTATTAGGTAGATCCCATTGCTTACTCGTATTCTAATAAACCTTTATGAGTATAATAGTCATTGGAACATTTGGAACAGCATGTTTTACAATATCGTTCATGTAAACTGTACAGTGTACATTCATGCACGGCAATAATCTGAAACATAAGTAAAGGCTGATTAAAGAATACACCAGTGATATCATACCTTGATATTAAGAAGTATTCAGCAAGATAGTATACTAATATATTCACTGCCACAGGTCACCTAGGAAAAAAAACAATAATTTCGGGGAAAAACCGATTGATCAAAGTTCCATTCCACCTATAAACGTCCCGCATCGACGAAGATATTTGAACACCGGTAATGGTCCCTGTTTCAAAACGGAAACAATTTTAATGGACCTCGAGTTAAACTTAAGTACCTACATAAATAGATAATTAAAAACTTGCTTCAGACATAGAAATGTCAAGTGCAATTCTAAGTAACTCATTCTTTGAAACACAACAGAATAAGGATTCGAAATTATTGAATCAAAATGTACAAAGTTAAGGAATTCATTTATCAATAATTTAATTGGTTTGACAACCATTGTGTAACGAAAATTATAAGCTGTAGGTACCATCAGCAAAGAAAGTGGTCTACCACTTTTGGACCTTATTTTGAATGCAATAGATTCGAAAAGTGGTAGACCACTTTCTTGGCTGACTGTACCTACATACGTGGCTAGCATAATTCTCGCGGCTATTTAATATGTATATACAGGGAGGAACATTTCCTTGGACTAAGCTGAAAGGACAGTGTTATATAAGTGACGTACAAACGATCTATTATAAATGTTAAGCTGGATTTAAAAGAAAAAAAAAACATAAAAATCGAAATATTTTATCTTAGTGACAATCCTAATACTATACATAGTTATTATTTTCATTTGAAATTGACACATGTCACAAGTCACAAGAATCTTGCTGACTTCATTGAATCTGCTGGATAGGGTTGAAACATACAGTTTTTTTCACCAAAGTTTAACAAGTTGTATCTCGGTAACCGTTAGAAATATTAATATGGTTACTAGGTGAGAAGTAAAGCACTAAACCTGATCTATATCCCATTTGCTTAAAAGTCCATCGATCTGTTCCACCCTGTATATACAGTAGAATTATTTGGGGTTTACCACTGACAGATAGTTTGCCTTCATTTAATTTTCAACTTTAACCTCATACAAATTAAGTAGTTATTTCTAAATCGGTAACAGTATTCTGAAAATTGCTTTATTTATATGATATTAAAGCTGAAAATTAAATGAAGGCAAACTATCTGTCAGTGGTTAACTAACAGTAATCGTAGTGTATCTAGCTTTCGTTACATACACGATGGATTTTAATAAAACTGTAGACAAATTAAATAGTAATATGTGTATTTTTTTGTAAGTCCATAAAATTGAATTACTGTCTGTCCGTAAATGCAAACTTCAGCTAAAACCTACATCACTGATTTACACTATGAATATTATAATTCCTATGGTTTAAACACTACATTATGAAAAATATAAGATTTTAATAATTGGGATATGAGATCAGCGAAATAATACACTCAGTTAATAATTGTTCGATAGAATTAAGTGATGCTCGAAACGTAACACTAAACGCTTACAACCATCTCTAACAACTTAAGCGGAGTGTCTATTATTTAACGCTGTGTGCGAACGCGATATCGAGATGTAACCCTGCTAACAATAACATGTCAGAAAAGGGAATTTTGTTTTTTTTTTATACAGGGAACTCGTATGGGTCTCAGACATATTAGATTATAATAAAACGGGTCACTCACGTCTCTGAGGTCGAATATATATCGCTCGACATGTTTCGAACCAATCATCATCATCATCATCATATCAGCCGAAAGACGTCCACTGCTGGACATAGGCCTCCCCCAAAGAGGGCCAAAGCGACCGGTCCTGCGCCACCCGCATCCAGCGAACCACTTATGTTTGCACAAAGCGCTAATAACGCAAATTGAATTGCTGGAGTTCAATCCCGAATAATCGATAGCTGCGCATCAATCATAATCAAATAGAGTTTTTTTATTATATTTGGCGCTGGCTGAATTGAATGCGGGCGGTATCCCCGTGCCATACCACGGCATATGTCAGCCGGCGAATGCACAGGTGCTTTCTGCCGCGCGCCATTTACACGACACACGCGATAGAAGACACGCGCTCTCCCGGGACTATCGCGGAAAACAGATGAAAACAATCGCGCGAAAAACAAATTAACATTTTCGAACTCCAATTTAGTTATTTTTGTTATTTTTTGTAAAATGAATGGGTGTTTAAGCCAAAGCAATAAAAAGTGTAGTTAATAATTTCGATAATGTAATGTGGATAAAAATATTTTGTTATAGAGCCGGTAAAAACAATGCGGTATTGTAGTATTTGAAAAGTTCACACGCGGCGTTGCTCGACTCTGGGTAAGCCAATTTATATTACTTTGATTTATTCAATCATTGTTCATACATTACTTGTTTTACATCTACTAATTATAGCTTTCAAACTTGCCGCAAAATGTTTTAGTGGTCTAAGCTATTAAACTATGGAAGCTAATGTATCTTTTTAGTTCCAATTCCTTTAACAAGTACTATTAAAATTAGAATATTGAAATTGCCGGTCAATGTTCAGTAGTCCATTCAATTATGGAAACAGTTATAATAGAGGGGTGGTCTGTTTTAACATAATAGGTTATTGTTCTTTCTAACTATGCGAACTACTTACCTACCTATTAAGATTATAATTAATCATAACATTATTTACTTTAGATGCATATCTATCGATCTCGAAGAACAATAAACAATAGTTTACAGCACCTTTTTTACATAATTATTTTTAAAAGCAACTTTGTCAATTACTGCTTTTTTTTTTATTGTGTAAGTATGTAATACTAAGAGACGTAAAATAAATATATTCTCTATATATATATTTTTTTATGTATTTTGTTTTGGAATATCCTCATAATAATAAAATATTTTTTAAAGTACCTACCTAAGAATTTTATAGATTGTTTAGTTCGCACGTACCTAACTATAGGTATATACCGCATTAATATCGCCAAAAAAAAAAGATTTGTACTTCAACCGACCAGTAAAAGTCGAAGACGCATCAATATTAATTACATTAATTCATAAAAAGTAGTCTACATTTTGCGAAATCGAAGTTGTTGTGAAAGTTTTCGATCCATATTCGTTTTTAACACCTCACCGGCGGCATTTCACTTTTATTTTGCCAATAAATTAACGTTAACATTTAAAAACTCACAATAATTTAATAAAACCTTAAAAAATAACAAATATAAATATCCTATGAATTAGAAGAAAAGGGACCAAGTTGCTTGCAATCATTTAATTTGTTTTGATGTTGAACAAACTCAATATATTCCCGAATATGCGAAAACGATTTAAACACATACATAATGTTAAGTACACGATATTAACATCATATCTATGCAACCAATTACAAAAGCATTGGTAATGGTCTAATGGCATATGTAGACACCGCTGTTTGACCAACGTTTCACTTATTAATTTTTGATGAATGTAAAGTAAACTACATAGGTATATATATATTTTTTTTTTTTTTTTCGGCGTGTTCCTTGATTTGGCGAAAGCATTTGACACTGTGTCGATTCCCATATTGCTCCGAAAACTTGAGGCTTTTGGCATTCGTGGAATACCCTTGAATTGGTTCTCTAGTTACCTGATGGGTAGAAGTCAGCGTGTTAGAATAGGCAATCTGACCAGCGCCTCGAAGCCTATATCATTCGGCGTACCACAGGGTAGTATACTTGGCCCAACGCTCTTTACTACGTACATTAACGATGTTATGTCATTGAATATAAAAAAATGTGAAATCCTGTGTTACGCCGATGATACAGCCATCGTGTTCCATGGTGACTCCTGGCAAGATGCGCATGGTAAGTATGTATATAATGCACCTTTTTAGTATAAAATTTTATGCCGTATGATGTGCATTGATAACAGTCTTGTAAGATAGTGATCGTGTTTAATAGTTTTACTAAGAAAATCTTTACAAATATGTCACTTTTATACAAATTTGTAGGATTGTAATGTTTATTAAACAGAGCCCTGACTGATGGGAGCTGAGGTAATGCATTCAGGCTGAAGTCGAAGGATCGCCGGAGCGCCCTCAGCGGCCTTCGCAATCCGCTTTAAGGCAAAATTTGCCGACTATACAACTAATGGAATTTAATGGCGACCTTCGGAATTGGCCATTATTCTATGAACAATTTAAAAGTGTGATTCATAACAACTCAAGTTTATCTGACAGCGAACGAATTCAGTTCCTAGTAGGTAAACTAACTGATAAAGCTAGATCGGTATGCGCTGGGCTACCGACCACAGGTGAAAACTATGCCATAATTTGGAAGGCGCTAGTCGATAAATATGAGGATAAACGCGCCATGGCGGCCGGCTATATCAATCAGCTGTTGGACTTTAAACCCATAGCCAATGGGTCCGCTTCTAATTTGGAGTTTTTTCTGAGTAATTTTGACGCCTCCGTTAAGGCGTTCAAAGCGCTAAATTTACAAGATTTAGCGGATTTTTTGTTCTTGCATATCGCATTACAAAACCATTCATAGTTTAGCGCATAACGTATAGCGGTCGAGGACATACCGACATACCATAATGCCATGAGTAGCTATACATGCGCACAGAATGCGTTAAGTGATATTGCGGCATACTAGAATGAGCGCGGGGACATGATGTTGTTCCTTTACATGCAATATGCATATTCGCTGAGGATTGGAAGTACCGCGAGCTACAGTTCAATATCGCAGAAGAGATAGGCAAACTTATACCGTGTACAGTCGACTACAAAGAGATCGATAGAGCAAAAGTTACAAAAATATGTATACACGACCTTAATAATAAGGCAATACAGTCGTGTATACATATTTTTGTAACTTTGTCCGTATCGATCTCTTTGTAGTCGACTGTACAAAAACACAGAGAAAATGAAAACAAAAACTAATAGGTATTAATCCTAGACAAATAAAAACATGGCATGGCATACATATATAAATATACAATATAAAATATAATACACACTATCATGTGTAATATATACATCGCAAATATACAATAAATAAATAAAGAATTTGGGCGTTATTCCTAAAGAGATAAAGCTTAGAAAAAAAATTACCAACGGCAATAACAAATTGATATTTTGGTTGCCACCGCCATCTGCCGTTCTTGCAAATTCGAATAGTTCGAATTTAGACGTTATTCCTAAAGAGATAAAGCTTTGAAAAATATTTGGCAATGGCAAAAACGGAGGCCGATGAGTTTAATAATAGGGTACATTACGTTTGTTTAAAAAGGTATTAAATTATGTTTTTTTTTAATAAAGTTAAGTCGTTTTTGTTTGTGAGTAGTCATGATGTATCAATAGCGGATATTAAGTTTTTGTTGAAGCGTGACTGATGTTTGAGCTTCTAAAACTTATACTAGAGCCTCTGGTTTAGTTTGTTCACATTCTTTTTCTCAAACATGCAATGAAATATTGAGGTTGTGTTCTTCATAATGGGCTTCGTATTAGTGTCACGTTTCGGCCGCAGCGAGACGAGAGACCCGTAATGGCATTTCATACAAAATTGGAGGCCTAGGCCTGCAAGATGGTCTTTTTAGGGTTCCGTAGCCAAATGGCAAAAAACGGAACCCTCATGGATTCGTCATGTCTGTCTGTCTGTCTGTCTGTCCGTCCGTCCGTATGTCACAGGCATTTTACTCGAAAACTATAAAGATTATTTGAATCAAATTTTGAGGATAGGTGTTATTATATACTTGGCCTTAAGGTTGGCTGGTAGAGAATTCAATGTGCTATTAAGTTCGCCTTTTGACCGGTAAGTTATTATTTTGTGTCATCATCGTCATCATCTTAATATCGGCCGAAAGACGTCCACTGCTGGACATAGGCCTCCCCCAAAGAGTCAGTGGGTTAAAGCCTGTAAATATTTTCAATTAGTGTCATTTCAGATTCAAGTTAAAATTTAATTGTATGTGAAGAGTTCTCTACTCAACCCTCCCTAAATCTACACCTTGTCTGGTGCCGTGACTGAGATAGCATCAAAGGGGTGTCCTTGATGAGTTGTTAATCGTAGTGGCCGACCAGCGACCTCCTTCACAGTGACACAATCTTGGCGAATCATCAATTACCCATTAACTTGAAACTTTTTAAATTATCATTTGGTTAATAATTTATTGTTGTACAGTCGAGTTCTCCAATATCTATACAGACAGCATTCTAAAAATATCTACACATGCGTTTACACGAAACTGTTTGAATCATCATCAACGGTAATAATGTTTTTGTTGTACTGTCGAGTTCTCCAATATCTACAGACAGCATTTTAAAAATATCTACACATGCGTCTACTCGAAGCTTTTCAAATTATCATTAACGGTAATAATTTGTTGTTGTACAGTCGAGTTCTCCGTCTTATCAGTATGTATGTAACAATACGTGAAAGATCTAACATATACGAAATCTACAAATTTGGGTTCGTCTATGATGTCTCTAAAAACTGGCAGAGGGTTTTAATTTTAAACCAAAACTGTCACTTTGGGGCTCCCATACGCCAATGACCTTCGATCTGAATCCCTGAGTTTTCTAATGTTTTTTGTAGCTTATTAAAGCGACACTATTGAAACGCAATAAATCATTATTATTATTGATTACTCACTTTCACTCGACATTTTTAACATATTTACATAAAATAACTCCAAAGTAAACAACAATCACAACAATGGCGGGCTTTTTAGATACATGCGCGGTCAACATATGCGCATTGCGCATGTGCAAGTCGCCATACTGTCGTATTGCAAAAGGCATAAGAAAGATATGCGTTCAGCCAAACACATTAAGTGAATATTTTAATTTATTTATTGACCAAATTCAAAATTCAAAAAGATTAATAAATCATTTTATACATTATTAGTATTTATGTACCTTTTATATGAAAGAAAACGTGTAATTGAAATATTTGTAAAACTTTTCTCGAGTAATAAAAACTCTTTGTGTAGGGTTGACGACCCACCTGAAAATTAAAAAAAAATTAAAAGTACAACAACTGCTCATTGAATAAATAGTATAGCGATAAATAACGTAAGAAAACCCGTATTCATTATATAACTTTTTATTTAACATGGTTCCTGGTGATCATTATCCGAGCCCAACCTACATTAAAACAAAGGTTTTAAACCAAAATGTAGAGCAACATTATCTTTTTCCGGCAAAACAAATAGAGCCAGCTCGCGGGAGTTCTATCCAGCGTGCATTCATAATGGCATGCAACCACGTTATATACCAACTTAACTAACATCTATGAGAGCTCTTATATCGATCGTAGAAAGGTCTATTTTGGAATGATAGATGGGGGAGTAAGTTTGTCGGATGAATTTTCACTTAGCGTTATAATGGACGCGATTATTTCATATGCTCAATAGTTTTCTCGAGTATGATATTTATTATAATGGCGAATATAAGAGCGATTTTCTTGAACAACGACCTGGTTGAATACAATACAAATAAATGATTCTTACATCCATATTACTATTATAGATGCGAAAGTGTATGTCTGTCTTTCTGTCTGCATCTCTGTTTGTCCGCCTGTCTGGCTGTTACCTCTACACGCTTAAACCGCTGACCCGATTGAGATGAAATTTGGTATGGAGACAGTTTGAATTCCGGGAAAGGACATAGAATAGTATTTATTCCGGAAATCATCCCCTAAGGGGGTCAAATGAAGGTAATTTGTTTAATGGACGTACGATATAAAAGAGTTTCGCGTTTCCGCGGACGGAGTCGCGGGCAGAAGCAAACAAATCTAAATAACTAAAATACTTGGACAGCATCACGCTTCATTTTATTTTTGCTTTGATCCTAGAAAATCGCGACGTCACTTTTTTCCTACAAATTTTGCTCTAGAATTGCGTTTTTGACATTTTACAAAAAGTTATGATTTGACTATGAATCAACTTCAATATTCAGCCAGTAATTGTTTGTCTGTTTTATAACGTGCCTGTTGAGAATGGCGGGATATTGTCTATTTTCTAAGAAGCTGTTTAAAGATTTCGAAGTTGGCTTGAAATAACGACTTAACTTATTCTCTTAGAAAACAGTGACATAGATTGAGGGGTCATCCCACGCAGCAACAAAATACTTATTTGTGCTAATCACACCAAAATGTACCATAGCGTGAAATTTTCGTACAGTACGAAGCCATTAATTAATACTCTAAGCAATAATATATCTATTTAGTTTTCAGTAAAATCAGATATGACAAGACGCGCGCTACTCTGAAGGACGTGAAGTACGATAGTGTTTATTTTTCTATCTTCTTTGAGGGTAGTTTAACGGAAGCACATATGTCTATGTAGCCAATGAAAAGGGGTGAAATATGTAGGTACCTACTTAATGTCGTATAATAACAATGTTTTGTTTCTATTGGACAATGGACGCACACATATTTTCTGTTGAAAGTTCGTTAGTTGTCTGAAAGTACCAAGTATCTCCTAAGTGACATTGCTGGTACGCGGACACGCACAAAACAATGGCGAATGACGGATGACCTCGTGGTGTCCCAATGTCTTGCCGACCAAACTGTTCTGTGATGCCTACTTTACGGCATAAGCTAAGGCAAGCACAGACATCAGTGTATCTTATGGGTGGAATATTTGTACCAAAAGGACCAGTTAAACTCTTTAGGCAATATCTCCTGAGTGACATTGCCGGTACGGGCACGCACAAAACAATGGCGCGCGACGGTTGACCTCGCGGTCTCCCCATGTCTTGCCCCCCCGCCCGGTAGCGCCGCGTGCAATTAATATGCCGAGGCGGCCGCGAGTACTGCGACTGAGGGTGGTTGACACTTGAGGGTAGGAGGGTTAAGAGGCGACAGTTTAGAAACATTAAAAAAATACCGTTTTTTTAGAAGCAACGACAAACAGGTTCCCTGGTACCTAGTTAGAATACGAGTTTCAGCTCTTCCATTAAATTGAAGCTTACATTGTACTGTGTATTAGCTCGATAGAACTGATGAGACTTTTCAAAAATTGTTCTGTTTTACAGTTTCAATGGTTAAAAGCGTGTGACTCTTAATTTTGAGGTCACCGGTAATCATTGAGATCGTACTAATGAGTTTTTCGGAACTTATACGTACGGAAACTCATGTTGTGCGAGTTAAGCAAAGTTGGCCTCTTTGAGTGGTTAATAACTGAGCTGAGCGTGCTTTAGAAATTAGAATGTACGGTCGTCGATCCTAACGTTGTCCATAGACAACCACGGTAGCTACCGACCGCCTGCTGTGTTTAATTTAAGTTTTGTTTTTCTCTTAGTGTAGTTTTTTTGGTGAAAAATCCAACTAATATTATAAATGCGAAAGTTTGGAAGCTTTCGCCCGCGACTTCGTCTGCGTGGACCCGGAATAAAAACTATCCTATATTTTAATCTATGCTATAAAATATCTTCGTGCGAAATTTCATCCTAATTGGCTGAGCCGTTTAAGCGTGATTAAGTAACAAACATCCAAACATCTAAACTTTCGCATTTATAATATAATTGAAATTGATGATATAACACGGAAACACAGATAACGGTAAATGGAATAAGAAATTTAGATGTTTTTGGACAATCGACTCGTCGGAATTAGGTAGTACGCAGTTCGGTAGCCCCTTAACACACATAGGAGTGAAAGACGTGGGTTATCAATGTTATCATCCATTTCTATACATTTTGTGAACCACCATTTAACACTATACAAAAAGCTCAAAAGAAATCCAGCTATAAACTAGTTCGATTTGTGACGATATACACTCGGGTGCAAAGAAATCGAGCCACCCGTGCAACTTTCATGTTTGTTCGTTTTATGCAAAATCTGCCTATGGAAAAAGAATAAAAAGGATGTCGTTAGAAAGGTAATTTATTCAGCTATTAAATAAAGTTAATTTCATGATTAGGAACGTCGTCGTTACGTAATTATGGGTAATAATGTTGCCCTGTTACTAATGAGCCAATTAATGCACGTGTGGTTTGTGCCGTTTGGGAAGGTATAAATGAAAAATTATCAGTAATTGCCCATCAATTGTCGATTGAATCTCTTCCTGTGACATTGCTCTCTATAAAATTTACCGGAAACTTCATAAAAAATGGATACTACCCCTGCTGAAGCCGCCCAAGCCGTAGCTCTGCTCCAAACCGGACTTGGTCAGCGTCAAGTGGCCCAACAAACTGAATTTAAGCCGATCAGCAGTCCAACGAGTGTTTCAGAGGTACCGAGAGACTGGTGCCTTTACGAGAAGACCCGGCACAGGCAGGGTACGGTCTACCTCAGAAACAGACGACCGCGTCGAGGTGAACGGGTTGTTTGCGTAGGCAGCCCTCATTACCTCCAAATGGTCCGCATTGATGAGTTGAAGTTTGGGAGGGCGCTCTCTGGTCCCCACGTTTCCCCCTGCTTGTACCGGCGAACCCACTTGATGACAGTGCGTCTCTACAAAGATAAAGAAATGAGACTGCTACCTACGCTTAGTTGCTACGCATCGCGGTGTCAAGATATATTTGTGGGTGAGCGTCTCGGCACTGGAGCTGGGCGAAGCGCATGCCTGGAAATTAATAAGAATCCATTTGTTTAACAATTGTTCTTCGCGGTATAAACGGCCGTATCTTTCTTTTACATTAATTTAGAAGTTCGGGTTTTTATTTATAAGTTACAATTTATGAAACTCCAAAGTACTTGTGGCTTTACCTTTTTTGTTATTGTGATTGGAAAAAAAAATAGTGTTTAAAATTTGATTGTTTCATTTATTTGCCGAAAATTCCTGATATTTCCCTTTTTCGGCCGCATTCCTGACATATGTCTAAAATTCCTGACATATGTCTAAAATTCCTGACATCTGGTCACCCTACCTGCACGCAACTAAGTGAAGGCGCGAATGTGGAGTCTGTTGTGTCTACGCAGCTTTCGCGCGTTCGCAGGCCCTTTTACGCGGGCCAAAAGACCGACAAAAAGTGCCGCCGCGTCCCGCCGCGGCTTCAACGTTCTATGCCAGTACCAGTTTGTATATAAATTCCGCATGGTACCTACATCACACTGCATCGCACCTCCGCCCGGCGAAATTTGTACGCGGCTTCGCAAGCCGTAGCGGGATGGCGGCAGTATGTGATGCGCCTTAGTTCTCTAGGTATAATATCTCAAGGGGATGCCTTGATTCGAGTCGAAACATGACAAACCAAAACAACAACTTTTAATTATTTCATTATTTCATGAAAGTTCTAGGAGAATAATAAACCTGTAATAATTCATGAACGAATTTTTCAATGATGCGAGTTAGTAAGAAGTTCATATACATGCTTAGGGCAGCAATTTAGCCATCTCCTTTTGTATGATTAGAAAAAAACAGGTAGGTAGGTAATTAGTTTAGTTTCCTCACCTTCCGTTCGGGCCATACATAATTATTTTCCATCGTATTTTCACGGAAACGTACGAACGTGTCTTGCTATTTCAGTCAGTCTCGGTACAAAAAGTACTTAGGTTGACTGAAGTAGCATAACAGATACGAAAGTTTCCGAGAAAATACGATGGAAAACAATTATGCACTACATCTGTAATGCGTCATTTATAAGGCGTTGTAAACACAAATTGTAGGAATGCACATACATTAATAAGCCGTGAATGTAAAATATAAATGACTATGTTCGTTCACTGTCTCAATTTATAGAAATTATATTCTTAAAAGTCTTGTTATGGAAATCGCGGAGAGAAGCTATGTTGTCAATGTCATAGGTTTAAAATCTAGATCCAGACGTAACTCTCACGAGAATGTGAGAGTTACGTCTGGACCGTTATGGAATTCTTTAAATTTATTTCTTCTGCTAGGTCTGCTCAGAACTCAAGAAGAGTGCAATCCCAATTTGTACGGTATGATTACTTACTGAAATGATTGACTTTAATTTTAAAATTGTCGGTAGCATATGCATCTGCTTAAAACCACAATTACATTTGTCATTTGTGTGTTTGTTTTTTTGTCATTGTTTGTGTTTGTTTGTGTTGTTTGTTTGTTTGTTTGTTTTGTCCTGTGTCTTGTGTACAATAAAGTATTTACATACATACATACATTTGGTATTTTTATTTATCTATTAGATACCTGAACTCTCAGCCCTACCCGGGACACTAATTCGCCTCCGTAAACCCTCGGTATGGCATTATAGGGATAATGCCATACGACGAGCGGAGACAATGCGTACCTACACAATTAATCGGTACCGAGATAATAGTGTAGTTTACTCGTGTTAAGATTTATAACGGAGTGTGCTAAATTGGTAGTAAACTATCAAATTATTGTAATAAAGTATAAATTACAAAATATAATTAAAATCAAAAAGATATGATCCTTGATGTTTAGAAAAAATACGCATTTATATTCTTCCTCTTCCTGCAGATCCTGTTCGGACTTGCCTGGCCGCTTCTGCTACAATTAACAAGATGAGCTATAACAAGTTTCTATCAAAAATTTCATTTTTGGTACAGTCAGCATCATATAGTAAGTAGCGGCCAAAGTAGCCAAATATATCCTCCAACGCTCGACTGCGGCTGCCTCTCCTCTCAGGTTCAAAGGTGGCTGCTAGATTCATGATGTTATTTTTATTCATTGTTTACTTTGCTAGGCAATATGTCGACACCGTAGCTGGTTTAAAATAACAATGTACCTATAAGTATCACTTTACTACTGACATCTAATCTGCGATTGCACCAATCTCTGAGAATAGCCTCGTTGATAGAATGGCTGGTGGAAATTTCGGGGCTGCAAGTCACTGCAGATAGAGGCGGGGGGAGAGGTGTCCCTTCCATGATATATACTCTTCTGACTAGCCACTGATGCTGCAGAACTTTGCTTCTCAAAATTCCGTGTATACATGTCTTTAGGTGAAAATAAACTTGCAAGATTACGTACTGGATCCGACAAACTAGCGACGTTAGTCCGTATGGTAGCACAATCAAAAGGTATAAAAGATACAGCCAAATGAGCTGTGATGGTTAGTACCAACGCACTTGCAAGCAAACAATCTGGAATAGCCGGCGTGTTAGGGAGTACAGTCGGCGACGCAAGTCGAGCAACTTGTTTTTGCAGATCTATACGCATTTAAGGGTTAAACCATTTTTTTGTATGCGTTGTTAATTCTTTCCTGAGTACAAATCAAATGTGCATTCAAAGCGTTTTAAGGGCATTTATTTGTTTGCTGTACCCATACAGGTTTTACCAAACCGCGATCAGAAAAAAATAAAGAAGTTTGTTGTTTAATTCTTCTGTATATAACATAGGTATATAGACTCTTCGTTTGCAAGATTCAAGAAAGCAAAAAACATTTTTTTGAATACCCCAGTTTTAAGGATGAGCCACGATTACAAGAAGAAATTTTATTTATTGCCGATTGGGAAGTTACTTACACAAAAAAAAAACAGGTTCAACTCTCTCGATTTACTGACGTAGGTAGGTACCAACGTGACTACCTATTAGTTATCGTTGTATTATCACATAAAACCAAGCGCATGCGCAAAATACAATAGCGATTTCAATTCATTAAGTTGAGTCAAACAGAGCCCCAATTTATGCGATTCCTTTCAGCGCGCATGAGTCAAAAACACGTGAAGCTGCTACGCCACTAACGCCAGGTTTTCTGCTACTTACAACGTTAGCACGCTACGCGCTACGGCTGGTATGTCGTAGCGCTGGCAATAACGTGAGCTGGCTCTAGGCTTATCTATTTCACACCTCAATAAGTTTCCCATGGAAGCAAGCTCGCGAAACTGATTGAAATTTGATTGGAATTGAAAACCACGGACAAGAATAAGCCCCTCGAATGCGTTAGGAGAAACTCTGCTTTACTTATTTTATTTAACATCTCTTTTCACCCCTCTCTATACAAGTTATTATATGTAGGTATTTTCACTGAAATACAATCCTTTTATATACATGGTGAACTGCATCTATTTTAATTCATATCTTTATCCTACTGTTAGCAACACCGGCAGAATATTTCACATAAAAATGTGGGTAGGCCGAATCTTAAAAAAAAAGAAAATAAGAATAACAGGCGGGTATTCTGGCGGGCAAGAGAAAAGGAAGGGACTTTGTAACGGGCTGAACCCGAGTAAAAATGGTTGTAGAAATAATCAATATACGGAATACTACAAACAGAAGTTCCTCTTTATTGTGAAGATCCTTGGCCTATCACATTTCCGAAGTGGTAAGAGCGTTGCGAGAAGTCTCAGGTATGTTTTTTTTATTAAACTTATTCTAACGGTTACACGCCCACAATCTTGGATGTTGAGAATAATATGTGGATATTACGGATAAAACATGTAAATTCACAATGGATTAGTAATTTACTCGTTGTTTTATGCGCATTATTCAATATCGTTAAATAGTTAGATATCGGTATGTGACGAAAAATGCGATTTACTTTATGTCTTTGGTTACCGACTGCTAATTACAAAAACTCGAGAAGAGCGTCGACGGATTATTCTTTTAATTCCAATAGAACACATAAAAAAAAAAAAAGCAATTATTTACAACATGAAATTATTTGAGATGGATAGTGTTGTGACAAAATTATCAGCGGAAATACCCGGCGCCCATCTGCAATAGCTCTAGTGGCGCGCTGCACTCACCCACAAATATATTTTGACGCCGCGATTCATAGTAACTAAGCGTAGGTAGAGGTCTAGTTCGTTAGGCGTGACGGATGAAGTGAAGCACATGAGCGCGCAATAATAACAGCCCAGGGGCCGTAGACAAGGTTACAATCGACAAGCGCTAACGCCAATAGAAAATAATAAATTGTAGGGGAATAACAGATGCCGACGAAACACTTTTCGTTAACATCTGTCATTCCCATACATATTATTAGTTTTCTATTGGTATTAGCGCTTGTCGATTGTAACCTTGTCTAGGCCCCCTGATGTTCTCGTAGTCCGGTGAGCGTTGTCCAGCATCTTCGGCACAATGCCGCAGGGGGCATTTTTAGATTTAGTTTAGTACTATTCCATTTTATTTTCAATTTAGTTTTTTTATTATTTAGGTTTAGTTATTTTAATATTAGTAGTTACTTTAAGTACCTGTGTATCAACGTTGCGCACTGATATAATTTCCCAACGAATTATTTGATAACAAATTATTTCGTGGGCTTTCTTTGAGATGTCATTTATGTATTTGTCAAATGTATTAATTGGCATACCATTATTTTGAAAACCAAACATGCCATTTATACGTCTAATACGCCAACTTAATGAAATTTGTTTTGCAGGCTTCATGATAAAAGTATTCTCCTGTATGTTTTCAATTTACAGGTAACTAACTGGTTGGGTTGACAAGGAACCCGGGGGCTGTACCACAAAACTTTACAAGCGTACAATTTGACAAAATTGACAACTTTTTCTACGGAAAATTGTACAATTTTGTCGAATTGTAGACTTGAAGTTTTGTGGTATAGGGGCCTGCAGTATGGCTTGTAACTTTTATTACACAAGGGGTGATCCAAAAGTAATGATAATCAGCATGATTTGGTCTCGTGATGATAATTTGTGATTGTCATTCCTATTGTGCAATTATTCAATAATACACTAAAAACTTTAAAAAAAGATTTCATTCATTTGTTTTTTTTAATAGCTAAATAAATATGATGGTATGGAATATATTCTGCCGTCAGTAAAATCGGAGGATATTTTGTTACATGTTTGGGGCAGTGTTGGCAAAATTCTGGTGGGTTTTTAGGGTTCCGTAGCCAAATGGCAAAAAACGGAACCCTTATAGATTCGTCATATCTGTCTGTCTGTCTGTCTGTCCGTCCGTATGTCACAGCCATTTTACTCGAAAACTATAAGGTGTATTTCAATAAAATTTTGAGGATAGGTGTATTTTGTTAACCGCTATATAGTTTTGTAATTAAATTACTAAAAAAAATTGTTTTAGGGGTGCTCTCCATACATAAAACTGAAAGTCAAAAAAAATGTTTTCATTGCAAGCCCACGTGTGGCACATCAATCGATAGGCCTTTCAAAATAAATGTAAGGTTTTTCAGCAATTTTATTGATTAACCTCACAAGTATCCCGTCCCTTCTCTTTGCTTATTGTCACTTCATACATTCATTCGTCATTTTTTTTTTTTTTTTTATATATTACAAAATACAGTTCATTCAAATTGGTCTTTACGATTGATCTCGGAATAAATCCGTATTCCAGTTTGGTCAAATCGAGTATATTGTAGTGCGGCTGCAGTTTTAGTTGCAGGCTCCATAGCGAACGGTAGGTAGGCTAAGTTTTTAGGGTTCCGTAGCCAAATGGCAAAAAACGGAGCCCTTAAGGATTCGTCATGTCTGTCTATCTGTCTGTCTGTCTGTCCGTCCGTATGTCACAGGCATTTTACTCGAAAACTATGTATAAAGTATATTTGAATAAAATTTTGATTTTGATAACATTTGCTAAGCGTATCGGAAGGGTTGCTTACCTCAATGGTTTGCAAATTAGTTATAATCAAGTCTAGGTGGCGATTATCACTGTTACTTATATTATTTATCTGGCTCAGTTGATTTGCTGCCATAAAATCTATCAATAAGCAACCCAGAGTATTATCATAATTGGACGGAGTCATTTGTCTCATGTTATCTTGAACCTTCCAATGAATAAAACTCAAGTTAAAATCGCCCACGAGTACGAAGTCATCAGTATGACACAGAGCTGCATCTACGCTAGACAAAAAACGGGACAGTGATTCTGCTCTAACTGGAGGCGGAAGGTACACTACGCAAATTGTCAACTTTTTTACACCGGTATTTAGATTTATATATAAAGAGACCCATAAACTTTCAATATCAGTTTCAAAACTCGTTGACCTAACGGATGGAATGTCACGTGAGACTGCAATCATAACTCCGCCGCCATCCTTTTTAGAACCCTCCGAGAGTACACGATCTTTTCTATAAACTGCGTATCTATCATCTATAAATTCACTATTCGAGATATTTGAGTTTAACCAAGTCTCTGTGAAAGTAATGACCTTATAATTGGCATTAAGAATATTCTTTAAAACATTATTCGTTTTCGTTCTTAGGCCTTGAACATTTTGATAATATATATCCAACATTTCTAACAACATCAATGATATCTTAGCTAATCCTGTGGATCATTCAGCTAATGCATTAATTCTAGGCTCTCTACGCTTCTAATCAGTAAGGCTTGGTCCTTGTCGTCTTTGCGTGCGTAGATACGTCCGTTTCGGATCCACACGTACTTGTAGCCGAGTTCCTTGCCCCTTTTCCTGGTCGCTGCGTGCAGTTTCTTAGCCGCCGGCGTCAGATGCTCAGCCACAAATACCGGAACACGAGTTCCACCAATGCCAAGGTGATGGGAGCATAGCTTGTCCTTAACGTTTTCCTTGTTGAACTTGGAAACAGCAGCCAGAATCGAATCACGGACACGTGGTGTTCGAAACACTTTGATACCTTATCGCTTTCATTCGTTGACGACTTCGTATGGCAATATAAACATGACGTTAAAGCGTCACGGTACACTATGATTTGATAGGTTCTGGTGTTAAACATTAGCAATGTGGTTGATGCAAAGTGCTCCTTCGTTTGTCACAGAGGAGTAGAAAGTAGCGACGGCGTCACAGACGACATAAAAGACGACGTGGACGAAGATGAAAGAAAACTGCACAGCGACGTGTTGCTGGCCATCGGCTCCATCGCCAGGAAGGCTCCCGCCCACTGCTGCCGCGTGCTCTTCGCCATCCTGCACGAGCGCAGCAAGAGGTGAGTGCCACAAGAGGCAGTTGACCTTAGAGACAATGGCGCTGGAAAGATGCTCTTTCTCTCCTTTGCTTTCTCTCTTTTCCTCTCCCCCTCTCTCTCCGCCTTCCCTGCAGCACCATTAGTCTGAAAGGGACGACATAAAGGACTACGTCGAGGAAGACGAGCGGAAACTGCACAGCGACGTGTTACTGGCCATCGGCTCCATCGCCAGGAAGGCTCCCGCCCACTGCTGCCGCGTGCTCTTCGCCATCCTGCACGAGCGCAGCAAGAGGTGAGTGCCACAAGAGGCAGTTGACCTTAGAGACAATGGCGCTGGAAATACGCTCTTTCTCTCCTTTGCTTTCTCTCTTTCCCTCTCCCCCTCTCACTCCGCCTTCCCTGCAGGGGATGGTATCGGAAGCACATTATCTCCTCGTCGTGGCCACACAGCTGGGATATCTCCATCAACGGATCTTGGAGCAGACGCGCTTGGCAAATGGCCTCGCGGAGAATGTCGGGGTACTCTCTGAAGTCATTCTGTGAACAAATGTTAGTCCTGAGTATTTGTAGTCGTAATAAACACCGGGATTTGAACCCCAGAACCGTCAATGAACAATGAAAGGGTAAGGACCAAATTCTTGACCAGTAGTTAGCCTGGTTAGTCGGTAGTTAGCCATACAAACTGAAGAACCGAAAAAAGTTCCGTTCCGTTGTGACACAATAAATAACCATAGAATTGTATGGTTAATTTTCGTGTCACAACGGAAAACATGAATAGAAAATTTAATTGAGTAAGTTAAGCTGTCCAAGAATTTGGTCGTTACCCGAAAACGTTTCGTGATATAAATGAAAACTAAAACAAATGTTCCCCGTTTTCAAAATAATAAGTTTCGGTTAATAAATCGCGTTGGACGGGAAGCGGCCGTAATTTTTTGGAGAAATTAATAGCAGATGTGTTGTTGAGTCGAGCCCCAGGCGGGGGCCAGTTGGCTGCTACTGACTTTGAAACGCATAAATCCACTCGTTACGTTATCGATCACGCAGCGTGTTCGCCGCGACTAATAATTGTATAGAAAACACGCTCGCAAATCGCAAGTGTGATAAGGCTCTTAGGTAAGTAGGGATTGTTTTAAAAACTTGCCTTGCCATTGCGTGTACAATATTCCTGCCGATACGTGCTGACCTCTCGCATTTTTATAAGCAGTGATTTAAGTGAAGTTTTGTTTTTATTTTTGTGTTTTGTAACCAAAAGTCAAAAGTACAAGTGAGCTCGTTAGGATTTTTATTGCTGTGAATAAGGTAATGTGACCTAGTTAGGTGTAGCTGTTAGCCTGTTACAATGTCCGAGGCCAAGAAGAAATGTAATATTTATGTCATCGGAGTCCGCTGGATGCGGGTGGCGCAGAACCGGTCGCTTTGGCACTCTTTGGGGGAGGCCTATGTCCAGCAGGGGACGTCTTTCGGTTGATATGATGATGATGATGATGTCGGAGGTCAGGCTTACGCTGGTTCTAGATCTGACGTATTATACGTATTCTTAAATGTTTGTGAGTAATCATGGAACCTTGCAATATAGTAGGTAGTAGTAGGGTTGGCTGCGCGTATGTGACACCCCTAGAGTTGCAAGCGTTAATAGGCTACGGCGACCGCTTACCAAAATAGTTTTTATTAGGTTTTAATAACTCTCGATTTAAAATATAATATTTGGACAAAATTTTCAAAATTTTCCAAAAACCTACCGAAATGGGGTGGTTTGTACCCCCGACAAAAAGAAAAAAAAACTTTGAAAATAAAAAACACTTAGAAAATTTTTGATGAAAAAAAATATGACGTCATTATGACGAATCTCACGTCTTACGCATCTTACGGTCACCTGTGACGAGTTTAACAATTTTTCCCCATCACAAAAAGTGCACAGCGCCGCTAAAGAAGCTTTCACTTCAAAAAACTGTACAATGTTGCACTATTTTTGGATAAATGACGGTATTTTACCTACTTATATTCTTTGTCCGCGAGTGTACTTTAATCGAATAGTGACTCTATTCTTAAAGTAGCAAGGTTCAAATTAAAGCGAAAGGCAACTTTTTACAACGCAATCCTCAGATCTCTAGCGACCTTGTTCACCACTAGTAACACAACACCATATAAATCTCCAATAAAATAAATTACAGACTCCAGGTAAACAAATCTCACAACAAAACAAAAACTATGTGGAAAATTGTTAACCAAGTAACAAACGGAAATGCCCGCAGTGTTTCTTATAAAAATATGACGCTTAAATCAAGTAACTCAATGTTAACCTTTTTTTTTTTTTTTTTTTTTTTGACGCTGGGGAAATGTGTTTCTCCCCCTCGGACTCAACGAATCAAGTCCAAGGGGGCACATACCCCCCGGCCGGGATATTACCAATTAATGAATATTTGTTTTCAAGTTTACCCTTCCATTTCAAATTAAGAAGGCATGGAAAATACTGGCATGTAAAAATCTCAAATCAACCTTAAGGTTGTAGAGTTTGTCGAGCGCGCTTTAAAACGGCTTATATATTTCACGGAATCCAAATATTCCCAATTTGCTAAGAATGGGTGATAATTAATCAACGAAAGTTACCTTTCAAACTAACACATTTATTTCATCAAAAAAGTACCTACATGGTTACTTTTTGGATCAAAAAGGCGTGTTAGTTACACCGAAAGGCAAAGCAAAGAAGTGTTAACTCTTAGAAGTTTTCATTGTTTTTTATGAACTCAAGCCTAAGGTTTCGCCCATTCAATTTTTTTTTTTAAATTTTGGTCAATTCATAACTTGTAAAACATATTTTTATGTACACATATTTTGTAAATTACTTTTTGTAAATATGTTAGCTTTACAAAGCATGTACATGTCAAGTACCAATATATAAATAGAACTTATTCATCACGTGTAGACTTCATATCATTGTAATAAGGTATAGACGCCAATGCCTTTGGAGCTATCCCAATTCTTGCGGCATCTTCAGCACCTTGCAGGACCAGAGGTACATGACGAGCTTTTGAGGACTATATGGATAAACCGCTTACCGATGAACATTCAAGCAGCCATAGCATCGCAGCCAACACCGCAGACGCTGGACGCCCTGGCAGGTACCGCTGATCGCGTATGGGATCTTACCCCTGCTACCCACGCTGCGCCTTCCGGTACGTGCTTGCCACTCGAGAACCTTTCCGCCCCAACGGCCATCGGTTCTACGTGCAATGTACCCCGCCCACTGACACTTCAGTTTAGCGATTTGGACTGCAATATGTTGTAATACCTTGGTTCTGCTGTGGATAGCCTCACGCAGAGAAACTCCAAGCATAGCCCTCTCCAGTGCCTTTCGTGTGACTTTGACCCTTATGAGGGCCATAGTAAGCGACCACGTTTCGGTGCCTTACGTCATCACTGGCAACACACAGTGGTCAAAGACTCTCCTCTTGAGACACTGCGGAATATTGGACGAAAAGACGATCTTATGACTTATGTTTAGTGTGTAAGCGATTTGGTCCTGTACTGTTATGCTTGCGTATGTCTAAATAAATAAATAAATAAAAATCGAGAGTATGTCAGAAATCAGAAGTTTTTATTTGTCAGAATACAGTTACAAAAGGTTTTACAGTATAAAATGTCCTTGTATTCAACATGCAAGCATGTGTACAAATACTGTCGCAGCCGTCTCATGATAGACGTGCTGTATCGATACTGAATCGCGTTTGTGGCGCTGTCAAAAGTCGCCGTGTGTAACCGCTGTAAGTTTTCTATTAAGCCCGCATCACACTGGCGAAGCCTGGCCGAGGCAAACTATAGTAAACTTGTCATTAGCTGTCAAATTTACTATCAACCGCCACCGCAGGCCGCTCCAGTCTGTGAGAGGCCTTATAAGGCCCAGAGCGCCAGCGCCAAATAAACCATCTGCTGAGGTTGTACGTTGTTTTTCAGGCAAGAACGTCTGTCAGTATCATTTGCCCAGTCCGCATCTGCAAATGCTGTCAAATTCAATTCTTTACTCTTTATGAAACATAGAGAATAATGAATTGTTCCCTTTAGATATCTTAAAATGCGTTTTGCTGCAAGCCAATGACTCCGATTAAAGTTTATTGAAAGTTTCATGTTATTTCAGCACGTTCGTTTTAAAATGAGCGCCATTACTCCAGGCAAAATAGGGTCAGACTCTATTCCTAGGGCCGTAAAGACGTGTCAGATATTTTTGGCTGTTTTGTTATGGCAGATATTGATGCCAGTGCCTACATACTTAAACACGATGAGGCTATAAGGGCGCATTTACGTTTAAACATTCAGTGTAACAAGGAGCCGTGTCTATTTATATTTGCAGGTAGACGTAGGTAAAAGATAGAGCAATCTATTTATCGAGTCGTCTATTACGCCAGTTATTTACATTATCTAACTATGATGTGGATAATTTATACAAAATTTCCTTATCAGCCTTTCTTTGGGAAATGTGCTTTGCAGTAATATTCCCCATATCGTCATTAGGTAGTTTCATTTACCGTTTACAAATAACAATCGTAGCTGGGTACTCGTAATTGGCTATGACAAACCCAGGCTGGCAGGTGATTGTAGGGATTGCTGTTTGTGTTTCCATGCAGCTTTTTTCTTAGTTTTTTTTTTTTAATTTAATAATTGTGTTTGTTTTTTTAACTACATATATTGACATTATATTTTCTCGCAAAGGTGGTGGTAGGTCGTTCCAAATTTTAGCAGCAGCAAACTTAAACCCGCCTCTAAAAAAAATGGTTTTGTGTGGAGGAATGACTAGCTTGGTAGATGTTCTAAGCACCCTGCCGCGCGTATCCTCAACCCATTTCAATTTATTAAATAAGTATTGGGGTTTTTCTAGGTCAATACTATGAGGTATATCCTCTGACGTAGGCGTAGCTGAGACGTTGCAGCGATTGAAATTCTGGATCAGAGTATAAATACCTACTACCACAAGTAAAGATTCAAAGATTCAAAGATTCAAAGATTTATTTGTCCAACATAGGTAGATTAGGTATTACATTTTTATGAGTATCACTATGTGGTACCTTTCGGCATACAAATATTGTTTTTTTTTTTTTTTTGTATCATGCTTGACTACATGCAGCATGCTTTACAAATAATTAACATTCGGTAGGTCCTCAAAATTTTTGAAAATATACATAATTAAGTTCGCAGTCAGTTACAGAAATAGTAATATTATGTAGTCAAAATTATTAAAAAAAATATAAAAGTATAATAGTATGTAGTAATTCTTAATTAAGTGCATATGTCAGTTAAAAATTCATTTATCGTATAATAAGCTTTCCCTAATAGAAATTCTTTTAATAGCGTTTTTTTTGTCTCTAACAAGCAACATTAAAACGGTTATAGCTTCGTATTTTTTAGAGATACTTAACCCTTTACCTTACTTAAATGGGATTTTCGTCATAAGGCATATTTTTTTACCTTCTTTCTTTTGAAGTAATAATATATTTTGAGTCTACACTCCTATTGTTATCGTTGAAGTGGACTTTGTGTAGAAAATTCAAGGGTTATGTAATTTGAAGCTTTGTGTAGGTATGAGCTGAGGGGTAATCACGTAACGTTTTGTACGCGCGTTAGGTAGATACAATTGTAATTTTTCCATATAATAATTTACATTTTAGATCTATCTAACGTACATGCAATGCGTTACGTGATTGACCTGCTGGTTGCTAAACTGATGCTGCGTTGGCAGTTAATAGTGACAGCTAATGACAAGTTTTCTATTGACGTTACGTTACGTTTACGGCTCGCTCGGCTCGCGCGCTGTAGGGTCGCAGTTCAACTAACAACCTAACCGTTTTTTTCCCCTGGGGGATCAGGCTAGGGGATTAACGTGGACAACAGCCGTTTTACGGGTTTACGGAACCCTAAGAATTAAAGCTCAACAATTATATAATTAAAGTTAATTGGATACAAAGTTGATTGGGCTCATCAATGGTTGCAACTGCCTGCCTGAAAAAACGATAAATTTATAAAATTATCCGTCATTGTGCCGATATTCAAGTATATAATGTGTATTTAATATGCTCTACAGTGTTCATTAAGAATCCCAAAAATAAGAAGCACAAAGAGGCAGCTGCTAATTAAACCGCCATTGTTAAAAAGTCAAGCTGCTATTTTCAAACGATGTGCATGCTTTATGGCATTACGAAGCTATACAAAAGCATACACTAGCGTATATGCATTATCTTCGTGTGTCGGTATGAAGCTCAATGTAAAGGTCAGTATTGTGTAGTGACGAATGTATGACGACGAATTGGAAGCCAGCCGAGCTGGGACCGAAAGTGGGACACATCTTATGCAGATATTTTGTAAGCGGTCCAGGTTGTCAAGCTACCACCACCCAGCTGGTACCTGCACACTGCAGCTGGGGTCGGCTAGATCCTCCCTAAGGTCGACAAATGCAGGCAGCAGCAACTTTAGTGTTTATTTTTTTGTTTTCAGACAAATACATTGGATAGAGCAAAGTATTACGAATGTATTGGAGGACATTGACAATGAACCTCTTATTTACGTTAAGAAAAATGACATTGAACAGTGCTATGAGGACAGCCAGGTGCTGGTTATTGAAAGTTATTCGCATTGTTTTGCCGCTGTTTATGATAAGTAATCAGTGTTTTTTGGTAATTATTAACTGAAAGCTGTGACTCCTTGTGAAAAAAGACTCGCCACAATGACTGAAGGCGGTTTTGTCAAGGCACAGTCGGATAATCTGCCTAAAATTGATGTGTTCATGATGACTAAATTTAATACATACTTCGCAAATATTTGTGACTTTACGTCCGCTGAACTAAGAGGAGTAAAAGCTGCAAGGTAAATAAGTTACAGATATTCAATAAATTTTCATATTCCTTGTTTTTATACTCGTGAGATTGGTCAATTAAATAATTATAACCTATTTTGGCGATTAACCACATTTGCCAATAGCATGCACCTCTATATGGGCTGCTTTGATAAAGAAAAAATAAAAGCAATTTAGGCTACTAAATCAACTGAGCGGTTATCAGTAGAGGAAACTCGTAAAAAATATTAGGTTTGGTACTCAACATTACCTTTATCATTACTACTAGGCTACCGTAGCTCGTAGTTTTATAAATTTCCATACCCAGTCAAATTCTTTAATTTTTATACAGGCAAAATCATAATATTTGTCAAATATATTCGAATTAAAGCCCAAACATTTCCATGCCACTAAGTCAAGCAAACTTGCTCATTCCAGTAACTCGCCCGTCGTCTCAATTAAAACGTCCAATATAATGTTTTATCAATGTGGACACAGGTAATAAAAGGATTGGACGGCGAATTTGATCATATCCAAGGTCACATGTAACATGGCGCCGCGTTGTTTAGGCGGTGTGCTCACATTTGATCTGTCTGCAGGCCGACGAAGGTCATCGTGGCCTATCCAACGCAGCAGATACCAAACAGCAAAAACCGCGGGATGGGAGTGAGATAACAAGCATGTCATGTCCTCTAACTACTAGCTACCACGATCGACGATCACGATGTGCATCGTGGTAGCTAGTAGTTAGAGGACATGACATCCCTTGCAGATGCATGTGTCATGTGAGTACACCGCCTATGTCGCTCCGCAAGTGTTGTCCAAATAATCGATTTTCCATGGCGTGAGTCCTAAAAATATCTATTATTAGGAATCAGGGATTATAAATACAACAATAAAGTTTGATAATATGCAGTTTTATTAATTTCCAAAGCAGCGCAGCGGTCCAGCGGGTAGGCAGCCTCCGTCGGAGTGAGGGAGGCAGCAAGAGGACAACAGCCACAACTTTTGTGGAAAGGACTTCAGAAACATGCCTTTACCATCATATTAGGGATGTCTGGAAGAACGAAAGTTGTTTCTACTATAGTATCCGCAAAACAAAGTGGCGAGTCAGGCAATAAAATTCAGTACTATTATTGCACGGCCCGCTCCATAAGGCAGTGCAGGTGCGAAAGAGATAGCATGATCCAATGATTATGACCTGACTCGCCAGTTGGTTTTGCGGATACTACAATTACGAGTTCACTTTACATCATATGCATACGTTTTGATCAATAGTGACTGATTCTGGTTAATATTTTGAGTGCACAGTATACAGTTACGATCATGAAAGCTAGGCTGGTAGTGGTACACTCAGTAGAAAATATATCTCCACTATATCACTGCACATTGTATATCTCTTTGGATACTGATGAAATTCAGAATTCTCAAAATTTCGGTATAGGTTCTATCGTGGCAGGAGGAAAAGAAAACACAAATATAATTAATCAGATATAATATTTCTTGAAACTAAGGTATAGTGAGTGCCGAAAAAGACAATGTATAAAAATTGGAATAAAAGACCAAACGGCCGCGGGTCGCAAGTATTGGTAACAAAATTAGGCGATTCAATTTGTAAGCTATCTAATCTTAATCTAGCCATCCAAGCCGTCAGTTTAAAAAAAACTAAAAAATAAATTATGTCGCAACCGATGGAGCTGCCTAAATAAAATTAACAACAATGACGTCAGGACACTTGGCTCACACACACGCGATAATGTATCTTAGGAACATAATACATATTTTGGAAATATACGAAAAGCAGATCGGCGTTTGGGCGGGCTGCGGGGCGCGGCCGCGGCACATCAGTTTCGAATAAAATATCTTAACTTAAAAATGAAAATTATTTAAAAAAAAAAGGATTTAAAATGTGAAGAAACTATAGTCTTCGGGTGGTTCAATCAAACCATACACTCAAAAAAAAAAAAAATGACGGAATAAAAAAAAAAATCTAAGAAGTTGGTAGTAAAATGGTGGTAATCTAAAAACTGAACGAATTTCTTTTCCGTGCTTCAGTGATCCGTTCAGTGAAATTGTACTCAAACACACAGATCAAATGTGTACCCTCGTCTGTTATTTGATATTCTTCTTGAAGAGGTAACATGTGCATCGATATAATGGAATAGTGTTGCCTGGGTAAATTCCGGGAACCTTTTATTTTTGCGGGATAATTTTTATTAAATGAAAGTTTACTTTCTACCCTATTAAACAGTATAGAATTGCTCTTTCAAAAGGGTGTCGTGTGTCCCATACAACATTGTCTAGATTTTAATCTTAGGTTACCTAATCAATCGTAGATAATCAATACATACTTATATCTAACTAGGTAGATACGTTTAAGGAATATTGACGAAAATGATTGAAGATATTTATTATTTTTAACATTAGATATCCCGGGACTTGCTATCCCCGGGACTTTCTTTATTTTTAAGGGTTTTTTTTTAAGAAGTGAAAGGTATCTTTATACCCTATTAAACAGAATATCGTTTACAGATACCTACATGTCACGTCCAAAAGGTTTTGCCTAGATATTTATCTTACGTTAAACAGTTTTGGTTAATATACTCGTAGATAGGTAACCTATGTGAGACACATTTTTGAAAAGGTGACCCTGTACTAATGGATAAGTTATTTAACCTTACATTTCATAAAAAACATCCTGGAGAAAGAAAAAATGTCCCGGGATTTTAAATACCGAGTTTTATCCAGACCCCCTATTGGATTTTTCCAATAATCATGTTAATTACCTTTTCAATAATCTTGTTCAATATCAAATAACAAATGAGGGTTCACAAACAAAATGTTTCTCTTACTACCTGGCACTCGAAAACTTTATGCCGAAACAGGGGCCAAGAACTCACAAACTTAGGAGCAGAGCCAAATTTTATCACGAAATGGGGTTCAAATACGAGGTCTACAAATAAATTATAAAAAAATAGTTATTGAAACTAATACTATATAATTCTTGCATTAAATAATAGGCAAGATATCAATGTTCATCACACAAAAAAATTCAATGCGATATCATGTTCTGTATTGTCTTAAAAAAAATACAAATTCGTAAGAGGCTTAACATGCCGAAACAGTGGACGTTTACCTTAATGGTGAGTCAAATAATTGACGACTTTTAGACATTTTTATACCTACTTATCTCATTATCCGTTTGATAATTACGTAATTTGGGGTTCTAGTTTATTTAGGAGCTTTTAATAAATAAACCAATTTTTATGTGTTAGGTAATGTTAAGTAAATTTTGATGATGGTTCGTGTAACAACACTAATAACATAACGTAACACACCGTTGCGGTGTTGCCAGTTCTAGACTTGAACTTGGCTCGATACGCTGCTGCGTGTCTATATACAATGTGTATTGCTTATACTTGATCAAACGAAATGTGCGGATACTAGACAAAAAAATATCGATAAAAAAATAAAAATAAAAATTATATTTAAAAAATTAAGGTGTTTTAAATTTTTTTCTGATGAATATTTCCGAGTTTGGTTTTAAATTCATATCTTTGCGTCTAAACGGTGTAGTTTCTCAAAAGTAGTCTTGTTTTAAAGCTACAAAATGCAGCTAATCGACCAACCAAAAAATAATAACAATATCTAACATAAACCTACAAAAAAAAAGGTAACTAATAGAAATTTGTGAAAAAGAACATTCTTTTTTTAAATTAGTGTCTGTAACTTTAAAACTAGCAGTTTGAGGTAGACTTTTTTGCACTTTTTTGGCTTTTTTTTTTTTTTTTGGTAGGCTTTTTTTATTTTTTTTATCGATATTTTTTTGTCTAGTATCCGCACATTTTGTTTGATCAAGTATAAGCAATACACATTGTATAAAAGAAAATAATAGGAACATGTAAAAATGGTTTAAAAACGTTAACCGCCAGCGAGACAATACAGACAAGAGACAACTAAAGCGAGGATAATAAGGTTATCGTGATCAACTATCATCTGGCCACCTTCCCTAACACATGGTCGAGGGAGGCGATGGCTAACATACGCTTCATACTCGTGAACGGGTGCTGTTTGTGGAGTCCGGTCAGTTCATGTTTGCAAGGACGACAAGCATAATTTCATACCACTCTTCTGCGGAATGGACATGAGAGATTTCACTCTGTTCTCATTTGATTTTATTCATCATACCTAGATGAATATGGTGATGAATACTTACTTAGTTTTTGACACTTACCTTATACAATACATAAATAAATAATAAATAAATAAATATTAGGGGACAATCTTACACAAATTGCCCTAGTCCCAAACTATGCAAAGCTTGTACTATGGGTACTAGACGACGATAAACATACTTATATAGATAAATAAAATAAATACATAGAAAACATTCATGCATGACTCAGGAACAAATATTCGTGCTCATCACACAAATAAATGCCCTTACCGGGATTCGAACCCAGGACCTCTTGCTTCGTAGGCAGGGTCACTACCAACTAAGCTACAGCGGTCGTCTCTGTGAATACTTGACGCTTGGAGATCTTAAACATTTCTAAGAGAAATTGATTGTTTTTTTCTCTCTTATTGTTTTTACATGTAAACTTTGATGTAAATACCTAAGTAGTTAAGTTTATTATGAATGATGTACTCGTACTATTTAGAGACTAGAGTACCTATGTACAGTTTGACTTGTAAAAGTGCCCCTGAAATTAATTTAATTTAGAAATATAAAATTCCCTTATTAAAATAATCTTGGACTTAAAATACCAAATACGGAAAGAGAGGCCTACGTTTGTCGTGTATCTACGTATACCTACCACGACTGGCCATTGGTCAACTCGTGATAGAGGAGTGCAAGAGACTTTAGCCTAACCATAATAGGGATAATTTATACATAATTATTTGTCCCCAAGAAGTTGACGCCTACCTAAGGATATATGTGAACTGGTGTAGGTACGACGACGAGCGAAGCGAGGAGGAGTGTTAGGAAGAACTGTGACCCTACAGCGCGCGAGCCGAGCGAGCGAAGCGAGCGTGCCGCGGAGCGGCCGGCGAAGCGCCAGAACCGGACATTTTATTACTACCTAATAGTAACATATTAAATAAGTCTGAAAATCATTTTTTACCCATTGAAATTTTTACAAGTCCTAGAATTTTCCCAACTTTCAAGTAAAATATCTCGGCCGTTTTTGATTTTAGACAAAAGCTTTTCTACAAAACATGCTTATTTTAGCGTTTTGCACGAAATTTTTCTAACCGACAACCAACTAGGTGGTCAGTTAAGAAAAAAAATTAACAGCCAACCAACTAGGTAGTCAGTTAAGAAAAAAAATTAACCGCCAACCAACTAGGTGGTCAGTTAAGAAAAAAAAATAACAGCCAACCAACTAGGTTGTTGGTTACGAAAAAAAAATACTAACCGTCCAACCAGGTGGATAGACTGTATCGTATGCAATTACATAACTTGTTTACTTAGATTTGCGTTATTTTTCTCGATAATTTTATTGCAGCAAGACGAGATGTCGGCGGAAGATAAACTTAAAATGCTTAAGTCTAGACGTGGTTCTATTAAAGGTCGATTAACGAAATTTAAATCCTATTTAGACAATTTAACCGTCTTGGAAACTGTTTCGTCGTTGGAAACTAAACAGCTCTCAATGAAAATATCGAGAATGCAATCGTTATTTACTGATTTCGATGAGGTGCAAGGTCAAATAGAGATTTTAAGTGAACCTAACCAAGCTGAAGAATTGACAAATCGGGACAGTTTTGAACAAGAGTTTGACACAAACTTATCAATAGCTCAAGATTTTCTAGAAGCCAATTTGCCTTCCAGAGACGGTTTGAACAATACTAATTGTTCTATGCAGTGTCATCACGATAATAATGATGTTCTCGGGTTCAGACTACCTGTCATTAAAATTCAAAATTTTGACGGGTCGTGTTTTAAGTGGCTTGAGTTTAAAGAAACTTATATTTCTTTAGTTCACAACAACGCTAAGATACAAAACATACACAAATTTCACTACCTACTTTCGTATCTGGAAGGTGAAGCGGCCCGCGTTCTATGCAATTTAGAAGTGTCCGATTCTAATTATTCTGAGGCTTGGCAACTTTTGTGCAAACGTTACGACAACAAACGACAGCTAATAAATAACCACTTAAAGGCTTTATTTAGCATTGAATCAGTGCGAGAGACCAAACATTCAGTGGACATTAGTGTTACCGTTATCATTACATTTAATGAACTGAACAATGATTTCATTGCAACCTCGTCCATTGAAATCCGTTTTGGCTGTTTAGCAATATTTTTCTACTCCTGATCACGAATTAAAAATCGACACAGACGCTACGAACATTTTCACGATAAGGCGGTCGTCACACTGCGCCGCATCAACGGACAGAGGTGCGGAGCTGCATACAAATTTCAAACAACGAGAAACGCACCTTCGTCCGGAGATGCGTCGCAGTGTGACATCCACCTATGTCTAGCGAACGCTTTAGTAAATGCTGTGCGGGAGTTGTGGGCGGAGAGGTAAGGTGGCGGGAAAATAATAAACTTGCTCGGCTCGGCAAACAGCTCGAAGCTACCCTCGTTTCGCTGGAATGCTCACTTTAGCGCTCCAGTTTATTTTGTGAGCTGTACCTGTACTATAATATTCGCTAGAATACTCATTATGCCGACTGTACACATTGGGCCAACGTTGGCGCGTGAGCAGGAGGCAGCTATATGTAAACGAAAGAGATCGAGTTATAGCCCTCTCCCTCTAACGCAAAGCTGCCTCCTGCTCACGCGCCAACGTTGGCCCAGTGTGTACAGCAGGCTTTGCAAGTGAAAGCTCAGATAGCACGTTAACCCAACACCACACGGACGATTACTGGGAAAGTCATTTTTTATGATTGATGAGAGCATCACAAATATTAAAAATACCGATTGTTCGAATGTTTTAGGTTAACTATTAAAATAAAGTGTATTTAGGAGCAAAATTAATTCTGGGCATTAGATTCGAGATATTGATTTGTATTGACTTATTCATTTAAATTTACAACAACCAGGAGTTGTAGCTCGGGTGAGTTATATGAGTGTGCGTCTTGCGTTGTACACGTATTGTGTTTGTTATTAATTTAAGGGGGGTTCAGTTGGGGACTTAAAATCAGATCAGTGGTAAAGGTGTTTAGAAGTAATTATTGTGATCCCACATAATATGAAAAAAAAGGTACATATTCTTCTCGGGGTAAATAGGTTGAAGGGGGGGTTTATTAAGGGGAAGATAAGTTTTTCCATAAATATTATTACAGAGGAAATATAAAGATTGCCAATGTAAGAATTGGGCAGGTTAATCTTGTTTAAAGTAGTTATTTAGCTAATGATTTGTAAGGTTGTCCAACTAAAATTGAAAAAGGGAAGTTTTGATTTATGTTTTTGTTGTTTTATATATTTAGTACGAATTTTAATTATTGTGTAGAACAAGAACAAGCAAGCAAGTATGTTCAGTTAAAAGTGTTATGATTTTATACTACTTACGTTTGATTAAATTTATGAAAGAAAAGCGGGTTTCCATTGAAAATCTTAATTTATTGAAAAAAAAAGAGTTTGGTAAAGTAAAATGATAAAAAAAAAAAAAATCAGCGATTAAATTCGGGATCTGAGAATTTTTCACAATAAAACAATAAACACATTATAACCTACGAATGTTATGATCCAGTATTTTTTATCCTTGTAACAGCCAAATTAACACTTTCAAAGTATAATTTGACAAGAATTAGGTTCATATGTGGGTGGTGCTCAATAAGAGTTGATGTGGGCTGAACAAGCGATGTAGAACTACAAATTATGATGCGAATAGATTAAGCAATCTTAGACTGTAGTCGGTTGTAATAAAGGTGCCACTAACCGCAAAGCATGTTGTAAAGATGCTAGCCGAAAAAATATTTTTAAAGATGATGCCGTCTAATTTGAACACGGAATATAAAAAACTACTTTTTTTTCTGTTCTATGGATTTTAATTTGGAATACAAGTGTCCTTGAAGCGAAAACTTCCTAAAAATGGTTTACAAGAATAATTAAACAAAAAACTCTCAATAAGCCAATCGCGGAAATCGTACGGCGACCTGACGTCCGGACTTACCCTGAATAATCCTACGTACAGGTTTTTTGCGATTGTATTATGTTGCGCAAGAAACGTCTGCGGCGTCGGCCGATGACCGTTTATTAAAGGAATTACCTAGCCCAGTAGGCAATAACACATTAACTAACATAATAGCCAACCAATCAATTGAATACATTATCAATATACAATATCGATATTATTTGAAACGCCGATGATCTTGAAGATTTCAAGTACATAGTCCGTTTTGTACATCGCCTCAATCGCGTAGGACAAAACGGAACGGACAAAAACATCCTGTCGGGGTCCGTATGATTCACAAACAAGAAACCAGTATAAGTTAGACTCAGACCTCTGGTTTATTCACGGTTTTTATGAAAAATAGCTACGCAAATGAAGACGTCAAAAGTCTTTATTAAAAGGGAATAAGAGCTTTTGTCGTCTTCGATTGCGTAGTTACTTTTGACCCTGTCTGTACGATAGAACGATGGCTAATATCTTGCCTAGTCCAGTCGGTTGGTTGTGCAGTAATATCGAATCTTTGTTAGACTCGATGAAGCCTAACTTCTGATTAGCAAGCCTTTGAGGAGAGTTAGCGAGTTACGTAGTGGGCTGCAGTGTTTGCGTCTGACGCAAGGCATCGGTCAGCCGATGGATATCCGCGTCATTATGTTAAGATGGATATGGACAGCGAATTGATCATTTAATTACACAGTTAGGTAACAAAGTAAACCGACTTCAATTGAGTAAATTTAAGGCTTTGAATGAAAATGTAGCATGAATTCATGCGGTTTTTTGCTCTTTTAGAGAAGGACTTTATTTTGCGGAGTTACTTTGCGCTATAAAATGGCGATTGAGGCTTCGCGTTGTTTATGGTAATGTTTTGATACCCTCACCTGCCGCTTTGTTTTTCGCTTTTGGTTATAAATGTCTCGTTTATTAGGTTATAAATGAACAAAATGCTGGGAAAGAGGATGCACCATAACAGCAAAGGAAGACTAGCCAGCAAGGGCCACGACGGCAAACCGTCTAGTCCAGGAATACCACCGTACAGTAAGCCTGCCAAAATACCTGGTTCAGTGTCTGTGGGAAAAATCAAAGTAGAACCATGCCCAATTCCCTACATCAAAACTCAAGATAATGTGGTCCATTTGCCACGGTACACGGCCATCGCGGCACGATCTGCCGACGAACCTATTGGTATGGACGAATTGGATGCTCTTCAACTAGAGCTTGAATCTTTACTCTGCAATACAGCTCTACGGATGAGATACTTTCAAGGAGAGATTGAAAGCATTGACACCAACGAATCTAAACGGGAGAAAAAGGGGAAAGCTGCCGGCAAACAACTTCAATATCCTGTTAAAAGAAAATTTCAAGATGATAAACTTGTCAAGACCAAAGACTACACTAAATTGTCAAACCAGCCTAAAATGCCCAAATTCAAGAATTACCCCAATCCCAACAATACATCATCAGGAGCATCACACACTAATTATTCCAATGATCTGATGAACTCTGATAATTCTGTAAAACTGGAAATGTCCCAGTTAGCACTACCCAAAAATAATATAGATTATGAACGCTATTGAAGTTCGCTGTCATAAATTGCGTTCATTGAACATGATTATATATACTATCATACAGAGCAATAACGAACATACATAGTTGCCATGCATACGCAATATACACATAATCCATAAGCATGCCATATGCATTCATTGTTGTGGTGGCAGCACAATTATAAAGCGTCCGTTGTGGCATCTGCGTGTGTGGAGTGGATAATATTGGGGATAGATGCTGTATACGGCTCAATTATATTGGGATTATTTCACGTGACAACCAGCAAACAGGCAATCACTTTATTCAACAAGCACCCCATTTTCACTCGCGAAAATATATTATTGTACTTAAGTAAACACGACCAAACAGCTTGAAACCTCGCGAAGGAATGATTTGAAAAAGTAAATACCACTATTACCAATCCTAACATCTTGAACAGCCAGTACCGATAAGGGTTATGAGTATTTTAAAAAGGTTGATGTTCATTGCTGCGTATTAGTAATTTCGTATTAACCAATTGTATCGTTAAAATGTCAGCCAGTAATGGATAGTGTGTAAGCTATGTAAAGAATTATCTATTCGATTGTACCGTATTCGGGGGTCGAAGTTGCACCACGTCCGTAGGAATTACCCACCGCTAACCTACACGTGACCCCTGGGTGGTCTTATTTGTACTGGATTTATCGTTATTAAACTTTATTGCTGTAAGTACACAACCAATTTCAGCTTCAGGCGAATTTTTGCTCTAAATTCAATGACGAAGCAAACCACACTAATAATAATAATAAAAATAAGCAGATTTAGCAATCTCTGTAGCTTTTGCTTGTTAGCTTCGCACCACCGGCCGCTCGGCCGAGTGCATGAACCAAATGTCCGAAACTGCGGTTCCTCTCGTACTGAGCAGTATTAAACATATACTGCTTAACAAATTCACACTGTATGGATGTGTAGAAACTTGTCATAATTAACAGCTAACTGGTAATTAGGCGATACAGGGCTACGCCTTGGTGAGAAAATATTTTAATTCAAATTATATAATATAGCAATGTAAGTATTTTTTGGAAATATTCTTATATATTTGGCATTTCTGCAAACAATAATGTTTTTTAGCGTTATGAAGTTACAGTTCCAATTTCAATGTCCCTGTTTTATAAAGATCCGTTAGCGGTTAGACCTTCTTCACCTTCTCTCGATCTCGGGTAATTCCAAAAAATATTGTGGTAAAAAAATTTGGTCTGGGTTTGATGCCGTATGGCGCAAGACAACGGCCTCGCTGTTACACTGGGTGCGCGGGAGCAGCAACAGCATCCTAAGCATGATAGATAACGTAACATAACAAGCTGATATATAAGGACCAGTAGAAGTCGCCGTGACACGTATACTGGACGTGCAAAATCACGTCATCATATGTTTCTAAATGACGTCAAGTGGTGACGTCAATAATGACGATAAATTTGCGACATCGCCACGTGAAACATGACGTCAGTACTTACGTCTAAAAGACGTGAACTATGACAACCTGTCGGATTTACGTAATTCTATTGTGTCTGGAGTACTGACCATCAACGTATTAATCGGCAATAATTGCAATAATGCGGATTAAATTTTCCTTTTATATAAGTGTGTGCTATAAAACCTTATTATATACAGCGTGGAACGGAACGGTGGACTTTCCCGCAAGAGGAGGATAGTTTAGCGTTTGAAAAGTAACAAAAAATAAAAACCAGCCAAGTGCGAGTCGGACTCGCGCACGAAGGGTTCTGTACCATTATCTATCACAGCTGATGAGATACAGCCTGGTGACAGACGGACAGACAGACAGACAGTGGAGTCTTAGTAATAGGGTCCCGTTTTTAATTGGTACGAGGTTGGAAAAGTCTTCGAGGAAAAAGGACGTGGTTGGAGGCTAAAGTCATTAAATTTGAAGAAAAATCCCTCAGTGACTTTGTTACTACAAAGACCAGGTCTTTCTTTGAATTATTCGGTGCTAAGGATGAAAATGAATACTGTAGCACAACACTCAGAGCATTGGTCGATAGTCTGAAGGTAGTCAATGATACCGCAGAAAGAGGGATAGCTTTAATAAAAAAATTCAATGATTCAGTCAAAGACGAACAGCAGAAACAATTTTTGTTAAGAGTTGTCGAGCACCACCGAAAATGCGTAGCTAAGAGAACAAAAAATGAGGTAGCAGCTTATGCAGCCAATTAAGTTGTTAATATTTATAATTAATAAATGTTCTGTTTTGCGGTTAGTTTGAATTTCTTTCTTATAAAAATATTTTGTGGCTAAATAATTGTAAAGATTCAAAATAAACATATTTAAAAAAAATTACTGTGATTTTTCTTCACTACCTTTTTATCTGTTCATTCTGTGCAACCTCTAAACATGGTCCAATCCACTTAAAATTTGGCATATATACTCTTTAGGTAAGCCAAAACCGGAAACCGAGCGAAGTCAAAAAAAATATCACCATTTTTGTTTTTCCATACAAACATGAAACACCCTAAAAGATATACCCCCTTATTCGTAAAACTTAAAATGCCTCTGCTAAACAAAATGTGCTTTGTCCCTTTTGGACGAACTCAAATGTCGATCTGACAGATAAAGACACGATTTTAAACGCCATTTTAGTTAAAATAGGCTTGTAGCACGTTTTTGAATACGGCCGATATTTACATTACTACAGAGGCCGGGAAGAATTATCAATGGACCCTAAGGGCATAACCGTAAGCCCACCTTGGCACTTACCCAAACCTTTCTATTTGCATCCGCGAACTTTGCCGGACCCTTATGGGCTTTGTAGCGATTTTAATTTGCTGTGTATCTGGGTTGCGTGGTACCGAATGCGGGTCGCTTTAGGATTGAGGGATCATTTCACCGGGAATTATTTTGTGTTCGCAAATGTGAATTGTGTGTTTCTTCATTTGTTTGGGTAATTACATATATATATATCCAGAATATGATTTCTATAGGTAATCAGACTAACTTTTCAGAGCCTAGCGTAAATGCTACAGCAATGTTGTTGTTCTGATAATTTGAGACTATCTATTGATAGGCAGTTATATTAAAATTACAAAGTCAAAAGAAAATCATGCAAAAAGGCAAATGTTAAATAAAATAAAAAATCGTGCTGAAAATTACTAATTTCACGCAGTAAGTAATCCTTGCTTAGAACAGGTACCTACTATTTATTTATCCCTGATCACCGTGGGATCGGCATTTAACCCAAACTGCCACATAATTATTTGCTATTTTTTGCCTTTACTTTTTAGCAGTATCTGTAATATCTATTCTCATTTAACACTTTCACTGGCAACACTTTTGTAGCGTTACGCTTGTAGCCGATGCCGTGGCTTTCGCGCTAAGTAAAGGAAAGCCTCTGCCAACAGAGCGCCCGTTAGGCGTGTTCCTGGCAGTGAAAGTACCTATAGGTCGTTCGCATTCTAGTAATGAAACATTTTAATTGATTTCTTCATAATCATCCTCCTAGCGTTATTCCCGGTAATGCCCCTAAAGGAGCCCGGGGTCCGCTTGACACCTACTCCCAAGATCTGGCATAGGCACTAGTTTTACGAAAGCGACTGCCATCTGACCTTCCAACCCAGAGGGAAAACTAGACCTTATTGGAATTAGACCGGTTTCCTCACGATGTTTTCCTTCACCGAAAAGCTAACGGTTAGTATTTCGTACATAAGTTCCGACCTTCACTTGAAATGTTAGTAAGTATTAAAATAAGTTGCTTTTTGTGAATACATGTTTTTAAATTATTTTTTTATTTAATTTTCATTTCTTTTTTGTGAAGGTCTGACTCTGAATATTCTACACACGTGCGTACGCCTTCGCCAGAGCCGAAGAAAAATAACATAAAGAAAAGAAACTCAACCTCGACCTCAAGGTAATTAAATTATTTTAAGATTTTACGATACTAGCAGTTGCGTATAACATTTAAATGTGTGTTTTTATTTTATTTTATTTCATTAGGTCTGAATTAAGTTGTGGTAGCTTAGTGGATTAGGCCTCTGATTTTCAAACAGTAGGTCGTGGGTTCGAATCCGACCCGTACCACTGAGTTTTTTCGGAACTAATGTACGAAATATCATTTAATATTTACCATTGGCTTTTTGGTGAAGGAGAACATCGTGAGGAAACCTGCATACATCGGCGAAGAAATTCAAAGGTGTATGTGAAATCCCCAACCTGCTCATACCCTCTGCACGAGAGGAGGTCTGTGCGCAGAAGTGGAACGTTTATAGACTGGTGATAATTTATTGATAATAATTTTAATTTTTAGGTCTGAATTCGATTTCACGGAGCAACAAAGACGCTCACCATCGCCAGTTGCCAAAAAAAGAAAAACAAAAAGCAAGGTCCCAGCATCAACCAGTAAAGCCAAAAAATCTGGTTCCAGGTACTTACTTGATACTATTTTAATTAATATCAATAGTGTGACTTAAATGCGTTAGCTCGTAATATTTTTTTTATTTTTAAATTAATTTTAATAGTGTGACTTAAATGCGTTAGCTCGCAATAACATTTTTATTTATTCATTTCAGTTCTTCCAAGAATCCACCAGCAACTGACATTTTCAAGATCATACAAGCAGAGGAACTCGGCGACGACCTTCATTCAAAAGCTTTCAAGACCACGTCATCATTTACAAGTCGCGTGTCAGCGGGTTCCTGTCGGCGTAGTACGATAACCGAAGGTACATTTTATATCTGTCGGAGAGGAGAAGTTTCATGCAGCGCCCTCTATTACATTCATCGTGACTTCGGTCGTAATGTGCTCCACTGTCAATCTACAAATGTCATCATTGAAATACATGCGAACGAGGACATATTTGTCTGGGCAAACTCGGGAGCTCATTAGTTCCGCCGCGCGCCAACAGAGGGCTATGACGAGTATTATTTTGAATTAGAAACAGAACAACGGACGGTTGTGTTCGCAGTCATTGAGGAAAAAGCCTGACAGGAGGTGGTTGCTCTCTTGGATGGAGAATTAATCGTTCAGAGAGAATGGTGTGACGGAATACGAGAACCGAAATTGCCAGTTCACTGTATTTCACATGAATTTTGTAATTATGCTGTGGAGAAGTCCTTAGTAAAGTTTGTAATCATAGTAACATCGTTTCCTATCAATGCCCGAGAACCCAGGATACGCCCACACCTCGACATCAGAAGTGGTGCCAAATCGGGCTCATGAAGAAACTTGAAGAAAATATCTTTGAAGAAATTGTAATTTGATCCATGGAAATATTGACAGATGTCAGAAAAGATTTGAAGGAACAACTGGAAATAATTTGTCTAAATGTCTGCTGGGAACTATTGGAATAAAGCGGCATTTACCTACTGCCGAGGCAGGAACCACCAGGTCCACAAGATCATAGTTCGTGACGCGGTTGAAATGCGAGCTATTTTGGAGCGTCGAGAGGACATGAGGTTCCCATGGGCGAGAGTCTGTCGTTAATCGAGTGAGTCGTTTTCATTTTGTTGGTTCTGAGTCTTTTGAAAATAACGTTGTTGAGGAAAATGTACAGGCAAATCTATAGAGAGTTAAGAAAGACCACAAGTAAATTTTAAAGTTGGGTACAATTCTAACATAAGATGTGCAGTTATCGAAGTCATTTATATCATAGTTGACTGATAAGTGATTTAATTCAATTTCCATATTAAAAATTCAAGTTGATGCTGGTATGTCTCTAAAATACCACACCATAAGCGTAAGAATGATTAATTCGTCCGTGATACGATGAAGTAAAATCTAATGCTAACACAGCACAGTTCTGTTGCTATTTTGGTAAAAAATGTGGGAATGACGTACGTTTTGGCCAGATATTTTTTTTATTTTTTCATTATGGGTCAATCAGCTTTTTCTTGTTCTTGTTCTGGGCCAGTGAGCCGGGAGACAGCAGTGACAGAGTTTCTATGCTGAGGAGATATAACAGAATATATAACAAAACACGTGTTTGTGATTAAAACTCAATAAAATCATAGTTTTAATTAGTGACCCAGGAGACGTAACCATGGCAACGAACAACAAAAAATAGTTTATTGCGTCAAATACAACATACGGGTGACAGTTTGAATGCCAACTACACCTATACAGGTCGATCGATTTTTGTATTAATGGCTCCTGTCCAGAGGGAAGGAAGGAATTATACCTATACAGGTCGTGAGCTGCTTTCATCAATGAGTGACATAGACATTAGACTTGCCATCAGATAATAACTGACAATTTACAGTAAAATATACTGCTTATAAGCCAATCTCCGTTGAGTAACTAATGTTTTTTTTCTTTGTGTCCCTTAGAAGCTTTTATAACATTATCCACAGTTTAAGATGACTTCGACGCTCATTTTATTTGAGCCAGTTTCAATTTGGAAATAAGTGTTATATTTCCTGAGTGAGTTATTCAATTAAATTGGAATAATAAGATTTTAAGGTGTAGAATCATAAACAGAGCTTGAGATCCGTATCTATGTTCTCTGTCGAGTTCGCAGTAAATGGTCGCAATGTTGTTTATAAGGGTATTTTTGAAATAATTGTAGTCGAAAATTGCGCATTCAATAAGTTTTCAAAGATTATCGTTTCACCCTTATTATTAAAACCTATTTTTAAACGTCAGCTGATTAGACGAATAAGCAACGTCAATATCTGTGGCATATGACAAAAGTGTTAAGTCGAATATCAAAATATTTACCGAATAAAATACAAGAATGCGATAAATGCTTACTTAGTTAAACGTTCAGTTGAGATATTTTACGTGTAATCGACGGCTTGAGATTTCAGCCGATGGAAAATATATTCCATATTGTAACATTTTTCGTAAGTAAATTGTTTACTATTCGCCTGTTCTTTTGGGTATAGAAAAATATGAAGCGTAGTAAAAATAACATTGCCTAGGAAAGTACATACTTGCCAGGGTTTTCGTGTAAGTGTTTCAAGAAACGTGACAACCTGTGTAGTAATGTAAACAAAAATTGGGACTACAATCTGAATATTTAACAAAATTGTGTACGTGCCAAGAGTATTTTACCCGTTCAGTAATTGTACGATTAGTCTTACCTAGTGATCCTAGTGCCTGAGCAAGTGAGCACATTAACTATGTGTGTCTACCTAAAACGTTTGTCGGAAAATAAGTATGATTTTGGAACATGATCATTTAAGAGTAAACACGAGCCTTTTCAGTAGTCTATTTATGACGTATGTATGATTGGTGAAGTCTTTTCATTACACATTATATAGCATAGTGTATAGATCTACAGTTTATACAGGGTGTTACAAAATACCCCTAAAGCCGCAAGGGGGTTGAGGGGTCCCTTGTGGGGAGTCTGTTAGCAGTATTTGAGAACCGTAGTCCACAAAAAGTGATTGACAAAAGGAGGCAATTTGGATGAATCATAGAAGAGTATGTAGCTAGGAAAGTGGTTTGCATTTTTGCCAAGTGTCATCTGAGAGGTACATGACAACAACCATGACCGAGTTAGGGTACATGTTCATGTTTCTCAGTTTATGACGAATCGGCAACATGAACACGAAATAGTCATTTAGTTGTGAAATGTAAAAGTTGATGAAGATTTAGTGAGATGGCTTGTTATTGATACCTTTTTTTTCTTATGTTATAAGTACTTAAAGCGGTTTGATTTCCTTTTATTGAGATTGCAAACCTATTTTGTAATAGGTATAGTGGTTTATTTGCTTTTAAACTGGGTACATATGATAAGCAATTGGTCTTTTGTTGAAGTAATCTTTGAAAATTTGGTTTCATCGACGTACAGGTGGTTGGGGTTGGTACTTTTTTTTTCGGTTAAATAACGGGTTTCTTTTTCATGGGGAATTATGAAACAAGTTTTATATGGTTGGTCTAACGCCTCCGAAACAAAACTGCAGTAACTTACGCTAGACAAGTCAAATTTATAAAGAAAAAGTCATTTTCACGTTTAAACTGTTTGGTGTCGGTGGTTTGTCTTAGAAGCGGTACGAATATCTCATATGACCCCCGGGACCGAACAAAGAATGTACGGAGAATCCTCAAATTAAAGGAACCGATGTTTGTCAGCTAGAAAACTCAAATAGTGCCGGCCTGTTCTGCCGCCTAGCACGTGCCTTTTCATTTAGTTAAGGCCGTTGGTGCGTTTTGTGTAACAATGATAGTGGAATGCCGATGCCGGCCGTGCGATTATGCCCGAACGAGTCACTGTCCGGCGGTGTGAGCCGCGTTCGTGTCAATTTACACCTCGGAGTTGTGCGAGAGCTGAGTTTGGCTTATTTGATTGTACTTATATGTGGACATTTCACGAGAGCACGAATACGCGTTACTGCATACCTACTTTAACTACGCAAAATAAGTTAATGCAATTTAAATTTGTTATTGTCGGTCTTAGACGTGTACGTTTTCATCAGAAAAATCATACCATAGTCGTAAAAAATACTTTATCGATCCTACTCATCTCATGTTAACCTACGAATTTTATGATTTTACATTGTATCAACGGAAAAGGGTCATATTGTTCTAAATCGACTTCTAATCATATTAATTCTGCTCCACAGCTCTCGCTGCTGTTTTAGTACAGACCAAAAAGATGAGTACTTATACCTGGACAACCCATTTCAAAGAAAGACGAGTGTATCATTGGACTCTGCAGCTTTGTTTTTTTGACGTTACCTGGAAAGGCCATAATTAAATACGCGCATGAAAGATTCACCATCTGTCGATGGCCAGTCTGACGACGGTATAAGAAAAGTTACCTCGATATCTTAACGTTTTTTACCTAATGTCTGCTACTGGGGTGCAAACACTGCGAGCAGCAGGCAACACATTCTGCTGTGTTTTGTATTTTTCATACAAGTCCTATGGAAACCGATGTGACAGCAGCAGCGCATTTTAATGGCACGAATTCGCAGCAGGCAGCATTTCCATACATTCAAGGCCAGCACCTGACCTTGAATGTATGGAAATGCTGCCTGCTGCCCGCTACGAACTTGTACCTTAAGGGGCTCCACAGAGTCAATTAGCGGTACCATCATCAAAAATTAATATCTCGTGATCCCAATCATTCAAAACAACGTGTTAGACAAGCAAACTATACTATCAGTAAAGATTAATACAGCATGGTAAATATCTTCATTCAATCTTCAAATTCGGTAAACACCATTATTAGAGCCTAACAATACATAAATAATAAATAATAACCACCATTATCGGTTCAATGCAAATTGAACCCTACCTTTTATATAATAAAGTAGTTATTCCTTGCAAAATCCCAAAACAGAGCCTTTACTTACCAAAACTGCTCATTAAAGAACACGCGTAAAATACCCTCATTACTTAATCTGCATTACTGTTGAAAGATCGTAAGTGCTCCAAAATCCTAATCAAGATAAGCCATTTTTAAACAAAACAGCCCGTAGAAAGTGACCCTTTAGAACAATAGTATCCTAATCCTATTCCTAGTAGTATTTACTGTTACTTCAAGGGAAGCAGGTAATGTAGTAACGTAGTTTTGGTGTGACATTCATTATTGGCTCGGCTGCGGGCCAGAAAACATCTGTTTTGCGAGTGAAAATGTGGAGTGATCAAGCGTATTATTTTAGTGATAGTAGTTTTCAACTGGTAAGTTTATTTATTTTATATCACTTTTTAAGCTACGATAGCCTAGTGGTTGAAGCACGCGGCGGTCGTGGGTTCGAATCCCGGCTCGTACCAATGAGTTTTTCGTAGCGCAGAAGCTATCATGCCAAAGAGAACTACATCCTTATTCCAAAACCATCTTACAAATAACCGTTAAGTTTATTTGAGCCACCGTGTCAATCTCAAATGAGTAAATTAACGTTTATTTACTACGGAGATTGGAATTTGTCCGCCAGATACCATTAACTGCAGGCAATAATCGCAAGGGTAACTGTACCCACTGAACCGACCGTGGTACAGTTAATTGAGCGAAACGCTAACGGTAAGTATACCTACTTATATCAAATTTTAATGATACACGATGATATTTAATCCGTGATCAAGAGTCGAAAAATATTGACAAATATCCAAAACGGATTTCAATGGATGAAAAATTGCTTCTAAAAATCGGCAATATCATGTTTGAGCCAGCCTCGTAGACCCTCGCCTCACTTCCAACTAAAGGCGGTTGCACGCGGCGAAATTGTGCATCGGTACAAACGCCCGTTTCACGTACAGTCAGTATCATATAGAAGTAGCAGCCAAAGTAGCCAAAACACAACACGTCTTTATTACTATAGGAGTAAGGCTAGTTTGAGCGCATTCTACAGCTGACCGAGCCGCTAGTTAATTTTTTTCTTCAGCAGTTGGAGACATTATTTCAATAAAACATGTTTGTCACAAATGAAGCATTAAGGTGTGATGCTCATACTCATTATCATATCGGAAATAGTACAAATGTAGATGTATCTAATCCTTAGAATACATAAAAGGTTTTATGTCCGACATAAAGCATTTGTCCCTCTTGCACTCGCATATTGGCCAGAATGGGACGAATGCTTTAGGTCCGACATAAAACTTAGCGTTCTAGCCCCTCAGGTCAAATTCGCCCAAAGAAGTCAAAGAAAAAAAAAACTTAATTAGCTCCTGAAGAGTCGGGAAAATATTATTAAATGTTAAATTAATGTATACAGGAGATCATTGCCTGTGCTGTTTTCTGGCCGAAGGGTGTCGTGCTTCCTCGGTTCCGGGGCAATCTACCGAATTCTAACGGAGCCGCACTCCTTCGTCACCTAAATAATAATTAGTGTTTTAATTTTATAATTGTATTGTATGTATGTATGTTAGTGCACGCGTGTAGTGATTTTGGTATTTTCTATTATAACTCGTGTATTTTACACCCGGAAATCAATTCTGGCTCCGACTTGATTTCAGTTTTCTGAGCCAACACACAATTCTGTAAGTTGGGGGGGTCTAATTGATCCAGTATGATGCTCTGATTGAGCAGCACCTCTTGAGCCTTGCGGGCAGTGTCAATGAACTCGCAGACCGTCTGCAACTTAAAAAAACATACACAAAACATTTGTTTTCATACGCGCGGCTGTTCAAAATGAAATAAACCCTCCCACCCTTTACTCTCGCGGTGATGTCATACTTACACAAGCAATATGAACACCAACAAAGACTGTAATGTAAACAAAAATAAATAAATAAATAAAACATAGCCAAATGCATATCTGCAATGGCAATGGCCATCTTGGAAAAACAATAGCTACCTGGCGGGAATATATAATGAATCGTGACATTTCATCATGGAACGCTATACACTTCAAAAACGCGTAGAAATTGTAAACTGGATACATTACATTTATTGGATGAGAAGTTCGATGGTTTCGGCGTGACGTGTTCCATTATTTTATATTATAAATAAATAAATATTAAGGCACAATCTTACACAAATCGAAATGAATGAATTGATTGATTATGAATTGTATACTCAGGTACCTACATCAATATGTAATAGATTATAGGTACTTGGGATGATGGTTTTTTTTTCTATTATAATCGTTCTCTGTATGATATCGTTTATAATGTATATTGTTTAAAATGTAAAAAAGTAACACACAATGACATTCCCGTTCCTGTTCGATTGGCATTTGAGCTAAGGATGACTGTATATCCCTTGCACACGATTACAGACTTTAAAGCTTTGAGGTAAGGTGGATAATCGCGTACGTTTTTACGCACGATTTTGTAAAGTTGCGCAATTTTTTGTGAGCGGGTGACTTTTCGAGATTTAACGCTGTTGACAAAATTCACATTCCGGCCTCGGTTGCGCTGAATAGAGCATAAAAAAGTGTGCGTTTAAACGTACACTGCCATACGAATCCAATCTGCATAGTAACAGTCATGTGCAAAAATATGTATCGATTTAATCCTGGCATTAATATGTACCGTAACCTCGATCCGCTGATATAAGAGCGATGGAACATGTTTATGACTTTTATGAGTAAGTATGCGCCCATAATTTTACACTTGACTGGACAAGCGCACGCACACATCCAGCCGCGCAAAGATAATAAGAAAAAAAGAAAGAAAGTGTTAATTCGTCACAAAAAAAACACATATTTGTCACGAAATGGTCACAACGCGTTTGTGCGTTGTAATAAATGCCTTTCGTTGTTAAGTGGCAAAGCTATTGTCTTTTATCGTTGAGTGTAATTGATAATTGATACTGTGACGTAGTAAAATCAACACTTTTTTATTCAAAAGGCGGGTTTAAGTCAAGTCAACATTATTAAAAGTGTGGTTCAGACCTTAATTCCATTTACACATAAAAATACTAATGGTTGACAATGTTAAAATTCTTCTATTTTCACCAACAGGGTAATTCCGTATTAGTTTTGAGTTTAAATTGACAGTTGATACCTATGTCCCCATCAAAGTGTTCGAAAATGAGCAACCCTGTCCGTCGTAATATTCCTATTGCAAATAGGGAGGTACACAAAAAAGCCTAAACCGATTTGATGCACATAAGTGTGTGCTCTCTTGCGATACGGATTCATAATCAACTACCAATGGAATATAAACTGTTACCAATACTACTTCTGGGACGTAAATTAATAACCCTGCTTACGAATAAATCATTCGTGAACAAAAAATGTATTAGTTAAGCTTTTAGTAATAAAAGGTATAGTCAGTTCGGGTAAGTGCGCCACAGGGGAAAGTGCGCCTCATTCATCAATCAGTCATATAAATCAATATCAGCACTCACCCCGGGAGCGCACTTTCCTCTGTGGCGCACTTACCCGAACTGACCATAATTAAGTTTGAAAAATCTAGTTTGGCGCGCGATGCGAAGTTCATTCACCCGGTTAGAGTTCGTTGAAAAGATGGCGGCTAGCGGTCACTCGGCTGGATGAATAAAATTAATATTAATACAAAAAAACAATACTCTTCAAATTTTATAGGCACACTTAAAGCACTTCAGCCCATAAGGAAATTCAGGCCATAAAGAATGGTTTCCTATATTTTTTTCCGCAACTCACTTTATGCCCTTTATCTAAATTTTAACATTAAACCTAAGGTTACATTTCATCATCATGATTAGGTAGTAGGTTGGAGTTATAGTTAAATAGTGACAGCAAAAATGAAACATAATCTAGTAGGGCTTATTGGGCCGCTATTCAATCTGTCTTAATTTACAGAATCCCTAGCTTTTAATTCACATCACGGTTATTTTAATTTTCTAAAACAGACGTGAAAGTAATAATATATTTATGATATTGACGACCATTATGCAGGTGAAGATTTCTTAGTGGTTGTAGACTATTTTTCAAAATGGATTGAAGTTGCAAAGTTAAAGAACAAATCTGCCGCCAACATCATGTTTGAGTTGGTAAAAATGTTTAGTACCTACCCATGGAATTCCTAGACAAATAGTCAGTGACAACATGCCATTTGGCAGCTATGCATTTGAGCAATTTGCCTTCGCTTCGAATGTAACATCGATGTGTTTGTCGAATGACTACATTTAAGTGTTAGGCGCGGTTGTTATCGATGTACAATTTTACCAAGATAACTATGCAATCTATATGTATGTATGTACCTACCCGTGTATGTTGTTACTAAAATAAAATAAAATAAAAACACGTGCAAATCGTGCGTTTGAGATACACACAAAAAAAAAGTACTGTTACCTTGTACCGAGCCGAAACTATTTGTTGCAGAGCGTATTTTAATTCAAAGTACACTGAAGGGCTAAGACAGAGAGACAAAAACTATTTATTTTACTGTGTATGTTTTTTTAATAGGTAAAATTTTGAGGGAAACAGCCGCGAGCTCGAATTTACCCTTTTGTATCACATTCGCAGAGTACCCGGCAAGTTAATAATAGTTATAATAAGTTCCGTCAAAAATGTATACATGTCTTAAAGAACAAAATTATTTGAACGTGTTATTGTCGCTCAACTAATTTAAGATACTATAATAACCTTTTTAACCTGACACGCATACTATTATTAACTTAATTAACTTTTTATTACAATCAGTCTGGTATGGCAGTGCATAGTGATTGAAATTCACAATCATTAGCCTTCAGTTGAGGTATTAGTTACAAGATTCTATTCACCGTTTCGGTTACATGTATTGATTAACACATTAATAAATTAATATCCACGCAGCAGGTACCTTGATCTGCCTTAGCATCGCCTTTCACCATTCAATAAAGATCAACTTTTCCATCAACAACCACCCGATTCTTGTATTGTAGAAACTTGCGCAGTTCTCCAATATATGTACACTTTTTTACCAACTCGAATGCGGCCGCTAACAATTAGTATCCAAACGCGTTCGATTAGGTAAAAAAGTGTACATATATTTATGAACTCGACTGTACATCTGCCAAGAGATGTGTAGTCCCCGAGGCAAATATTAAAAACTTATCCTTGAATAAAGGCTGGAGACTCTTTCCTACTCTCGTCAGAATAAAATAAACGAATGGAGATGTTATAAATCCCCAGCGTTAAAATAAAATAACGGAGATGTCACGAGTCCTTCTGGTCATATAAGAAAGTTTTGGAGGTGTAAAAGGTCTAAAGCGTCAATCGAAAGTATAAATATCATGTGTAATGGAGATGTAATAAATCCCCAGCGTTAAAATAAAATAACGGAGATGTGACGAGTCCTTCTGGTCATATAAGAAAGTTTTGGAGGTGTAAAAGGTCTAAACCGTCAATCGAAAGTATAAATATCATGTGTATTAGACTGTTAGACTAACAATTTTATGAAATACTGCCGCCATACACATAACGGGCGCGCCGGCGGGCGGCGGCAAACACAATACCAATTTGTTTTTGCCATTGCCAAATATTTTTCAAAGCTTTATCTCTTTAAAAATAACGTCTAAATTCGAACTATTCGAATTTGCAAGAACAGCACAACAGCAGACGGCGGTGGCGACCAAGATATCAATTTGTTTTTGCCGTTGGTAAATATTTTTCTAAGCTTTATCTCTTAAGGAATAACGCCCAAATTCGAACTATTCGAATTTTCTCAATAGCAAAACGGTGAAGGACGCGTTGGTATTATTACAAATTTATTTGCAGAATATGCTATTCAAAAAGTGTTTAACGGCTTTATACTCTTACGAATAGCATTCAGTTTTGAATGAAGTCGAACCGGCTAGCAGCAAAAAGTGACCTCCTTCACATCTGACGTCACAAAACTCTGTCGCGTATATTTAACAATTTTTCCCCATCCCAAAAAGTGCTCAGCGCCGCTAAAGAAGTTTTCACTTCAAAAAAACTAATGAATATTTAGCAACGCTATTTGACGACCTCTGTAGCCTAGTTGTTAGTGACCCTGCCTACGAAGCCGGAGGTCCCGGTTTCGAATCCCGGTAAGGGCATTTATTTGTGTAATGAGCATGGATATTTGTTCCTGAGTCTTGGATGTTTTCTATGTATTTAAGTATTTATTTATCTATATAAGTATGTATGTATAACGTCGTCTAGTGCCCTTAGTAGGTACAAGCTTTGCTTAGTTTGGGACTAGGTTGATTTGTGTAAGATTGTCCCCAAATATTTATTTATTTAGAAGCTAGTTATATATAAAAGGTTAACAAACTAAATGTCACTAAGTTAATGTAAACAAAACAAAATTGCAAAATATGACCCAAGGGCATGAAACAGAATTCATTGTGTTTGTATTCAATATGTCATACTCAACATAATACAATGTAGAAACCATGACTCTTTCACAGGAAGGAAAAATAATGGTCATTCTCCAAAGATACGCTAAGAAAATAAAGATATTGAATTATAACTATAACATTTTTTATTTATTCTGGGTCTTAAAGATGCATGCTATCAATAATTGGAAAATACTTGAAGAAATCCCCGTAAAAATATCGTTTTATTCGTATTAGAAAACCGTGAATTACAGAGTTTAAGGACCGCACTTTCAAGTTCTTGTTGTGAACTCATTATAAGATATATATGGTTTGTTTTTTATTTCTCAACAACTACGTTTCTTTACCATGTCGTATTTTATTATTGAATAAAGCCAATATTCTATTTGGTCTTGTCTGAACTTATATCAATTTATTCAATAATATTTTTTTTGTGCGTCACCAAAAATGACTGAAGGTAAAGGAAAAGAAAACTCATATTCTCTGGCCGTTTTTAGGGTTCCGTATTCATAATACTGTAACAATGACAATCCTAATTGGGCGATACGAGTGGATCGATGCGGTTTTGCTGTAGACATTGTACAGTCGAGGTCAAAGATATGTTTACACTTTTGCACCTTATTGCCTCGTAATAAGGTGCAAAAGTGTAAACATATTTTTGAAAAACATTTATTAATATTTTTACTGACTTTTTACTTATCATTTTTTCGATGTCTGAAATCTTGTCGGATTTTGTCGCTGGGTAACTATTTAATTGATAATATATCCGTTATACATAAAAAATAAGCTATTATAAATTATTTCCAAAATTGTCACTTTTTCCATACAAGTTGTCACTTTACTTTTCAGTCAACTGCACAAAATGGCCGCTACACGGCAACTGGGCATATGTGTAGGTTTTTCAAAATGTATTTTTTTTGTAGATTGCATTTGTACTCAAATTGATGAATAATAATATGTTGCATTATCGCCTTAGGTTGTCTGGAAGAGATCGCTTTTTAGTGATAAGACCGCCTGTTGTTTACCTCTACTTACTTTAAATTGTATGTTGCAGGTGTGCAATGAAATGTTTTTAATTTTGTTGTGTTCACCATTTCTCTTCTTGTTTGTATTTTTGCTAGTTATAAGAGAATTCACCAATCAAATCAAACTTTCTAGTTTTTAATTTTTTAACTTAGTGGTCCAATATTGGCCTTTCAAACCCAAATTTTTGTTAGAGTCATGTGTCTCCACCCCACCCCTTGCCAGCTAAATAGCCGCCGCTACTGGGAATGTGAAAAAACTCGTGGCAGTAGTACATAATATAATGAATTTAAGATATTCTTGTCCACGAAAGTAGGGCAATGGTTTATTTTATTTCCATAGTTCAGTTATTAAACTCAAGACTGGGATTGTAGAGTATTTGCGTTATCTTCGTACGTTTTATGACCTTTGCAGTTACTAGTAATATCAAGTTACACCAATAATTATCGTTTTGCTGGTGCTGCACCAAGACCCCGTGGTAGACCGAGAAAGACAAAACAATAAAAATAAACGACTCCTGTCCTACTCGTCGAGTCGACCTCATGGACAGAGGGGGAGATCTGTAACACCATATGACGTTAGATGGCGTTAGTGTTAAGGTGGATTTCCCTACTTTTGAGATCTATTTTTAAAAACTATCATATTTTTCTATTTGCGTTTAAAAACTTAAAACACGTTTATGGTCCCATATTTTTTTAAACCTATAAATGGTGGTATATTTACGCAAAAGAAAGATCGAACCGGAAAAAACTGTGATTAAGTTTGTATGTATTACGAGTGGAAGTACGCTTGCTTTACTTACTCGAAATTCATTTTTGCAATAATAAAACGCTGCGCAGTTGTGTGAACTGAGTCTGACTGACATTTCAATTTGACAGCCATATAGTGGTTAGGTATAGTTTGGAAAATATAAATTAGCCGTCTGTTATCTATTAAAATGAGATCTTTTGTTCCGCGTAAACACTTAACAGTCAATGGGTACTCGAAAGGATTATCCTTTTTATTAAAATTGCAATAAATTCTAACTTATAGGCAGGGATCGGAAATTCGGTTGCTTTAATAGCTACACAGTAGGTAGAGCCACCGGCATTCATATCTTACATGACAAAAGCGCGAAAAAACATCTGCCCATACATTTATAGCCTTAATAATGTAATAATGCGGTATACTTTAGGGTGTTTATATAATATCTTTGAGCGCCATGTTTAAGCATATCGTCGGTGAGATTGCCAAATCCGTTATGTGCACGGTATGAATTAAGAGACATAATACCATATAAAAAACCCTGCGAGGCACCTATTCAACTAAATTTTAATCGCGACCTTTCTTTGACAGTACGAGTACGTAGGTATACCATCATACTTATCTTGGTAAATGTTTGCCACTAGTCCACGAGCATTCCAACAAATGGACAAACACAAATTCATCTGTGTCCGTGAACTCGTCCGTACTAGTGCACAATATTAATTAATTAAGTTCGATTCATTGAACAATGCGGCTTTATGTTGAGCAATTAATGGTCGCACTGTGTGCGTTTGTCTTGGCCAACAGCTGCTGCCTGAACACACGAGACTAACCACCCAGTAGTCACGTCCTTAACTTTACACACAGTTACATATATGTATCACACAACTGAACCCCCTGAAGGTCCTGGGTAACCTGAGTTCGAATCCCGGTAAGGGCAAATATTTGTGTGATGAGCAAGAATATTTGTTTCTGAGTCTTGGATGTTTTCTATGTTTTTTTTTATAACACTTCGGAGGCAAACAAGGTTACGGACCATGTAATGGTAAGTGGTTACCGTAGCATATGGGCGCTTAAACTCCAGGGGTCGTACATGGGCGTTGCCAACCCTTTAAGAATTTATACACTCCTTTTTTGAAGAACCTCATAGTGTAGTCCCTCGGGAAAACCTCGGCGGGCTCATTCCACAACCGAACCAAATTTATTTAGGTATTTTTTTTTATTAACCCCTTTTATGCCGCCAGTATTATGGGGACTTTTGGCCCAGGAACGGCTGGGGGCGATTAAAGTTAGAATTAGGTAATTTGTGGTTTCAATTTTATAATATTGTAAATTGTGTCTTTATTGTATATTGAATTATTTGATTATTGTGAAATTTGAAAATATAGGTTTAAAACCAATTTATTAATCCCCATCATCATCACCCCCACCTTCATCTAGTACCCATAATACAAGCCTTATAGAGCTTACTATGGGGCAATTTCGATTTGTGTAAGATTGTCTCATAAATCATAATCATATTTTTTCAACTATTTTTTAATAATATATTTTTTAAACGGCGTTTTTCATTAATTTTTAATATGAACACACACAAAGCTGCTTGCATAGGTACACTGTCAAGTTTAGGGTTAAACATTCACCAGTTTACGTATACAATTTACGTAGATCTGGCTAAGCTGACTCATATGCCGAAAAGCGAAAGTGCGCCACAAACATCCTGTAGTTTTCTGCCAATCTGTAACACGCATTCCTAGAGAAACTGATCAAAGATCATACAATTAATAATGCCAATGCCAACCAAGAGGGGTTTTACCTTAGACCAGTAGATAATCTCGATACCTTTATACCCCAGCTCGTACCACAAAGTTTTAGGAAAAAATTACGATATGTCAGTTATTTCGTATACTAAGTATACCTACTAAATCGAGGTTGTTCCTTGACGTCATAACATTAAAAAGTGCTTACATGTTGTTTTTACTTTGAAAATGCACTACGCCATTACCGTAATGTTGTTTACGCGAAGTTAAACCTTGCTTAATCAAATTTACGTAACAATAAAAACATGACTCATGTTTAGTAAGTAAGGTACAAACGTCAACACAGTTAACTGACCATTCTGTATTTATATAGAACCTTATTACAATGCACATAAAGTGCACGGATGGTCAGTTAGCTGTGTTGTCGATAGTACTTCAGTATGTTTGCGGCAAAGTTTTTGCGAAATATGCGTAGCACCAATGAAACTATAATTTTAAAAACTATAGTTTGTAAAGCTTGAAGTGTTGTTCGTAGTTTGTGTTCGGTGATAAATTTTATAAATCCTTATGGGGCGCAATTTTATATATCGCTTTATAATAGGAAAAATATCTCCGTAGACGTCTTCATACCGTAAGTAGTTTAAATTATATATAAGATTGATCTAAAACACACCATGTGATGTGTAAAGCCAATCCCATAAAAAACATTATATGTAAAAAACCGGCCAAGACCGCCGGCGTGTCGGGCCACGCTCAGTGTAGGGTTCCGTAGTTTTTCGTCCAGAAATTATTTTGTAATTTTTTTCAAAAACTATTCAACCTATCAAGTTCAAAATAATTTTCCTAGAAAGTTTTTATAAAGTTCTACTTTTGAGATCAAAAAATGATTTTAGCAAACTACGAAATATCTCACAACTTTTTACAGTTGTATTGCCTAAGGCAAAAAACACACTTCCGAATCTCCACAGAAAAATCACAGAAGCAAACAACGACTGTTTTTTAATATTATTTATATTATATAATGTATTTGTTTATTAAACATTTATTAAGTCACTTAAAATATGCATGTAGGCAAGTACTTTTTTTATTATCAAGGTATAAATTAAAATGAATAAATGCCAGTTTTTATTGGTAATTTCCATATAGGTATATCACACCACTCTGTTAAATATCATTTATTCTGCAAATAACAGTAGAAGATCCCGATATATCAGTAGATCCGTTCGACGTCCCCAAAATTTCAGAAATGTGTAATTACAGCGAAGTTATCACCTTTAGTATATACCTTAACTAGTATGGATGGAAAACTATTAGGTAACTTCCACATAAAAGACATTCTTAAACTGGATGAGTAATGGAGATTCGCGTATGTTTATAGATGAAGTATGAAAGGAGAAAGTATGTATGTTGTTACTATATTTTTTCAAAATTGTGCACAAGTGTTCTTTCTGGTATAAATAAGCTACGTATGAGAGGAGATGAATGCAAGTGATGAGTACCTATAACCTCAACCTATTTAAACTTGCACACCTGGACACGTTACTTAGATAACAGACTTGTGAAACGCGGATTTGGATCATTTGCGTGGACTAACTTATAAAATCGGTGAGTTTAATTACTGTGTTACTCAGTCATAGGATCAAGTTCAACTTTAATTACATTACGCGGTCTAGTGCTCGTATGTGCGGTCGGGGAGGCCGAGCGCTTTTGCCACTCTGCCCGTAGAACAATCCATCTTTCATTTTTTCATCCCAATAGTATCAACGGTGAAACATACATTGAATTAGAAAGTCACGTCGCGTCAGTAAGTCTGGTTTCACTCGCAATAAGAAATGGTAATTAGAAAGAAGAGGGTAGATTATCTCATTTCGCGTCACGCTAGCCTGCGTGTAGTGCTCAGGTGTGAGATGTATCCGGGTAAAAATAGGCCAGCCTGCTATAGATAGCAGAATCCCACAGGCTCTCTAACCTGAGATTGAATATAGGGAATGGAAACTATATCAGAATCTGCACGATGTTGTATCAGTTATCCTATATTTTAATCCAGGCTATAAATTATCTTCGTGTTAAACTTCTTCCCATTCGGTTGAGCCGTTTAAGCGTCATTGAGTAACAAACATCCAAACATCTAAACATGTAAACATCTAAATATCTAGACATCTAAACAACTAAACATACAAACATCCAACAATTAGTTTCCTACGGCCGTATTCATAAACGTCCTATATCTAAGCCTGTTTTAACTAAAATGGCGTTAAAATTCGTTTGTCCTTATCTGTCACTTTGACATTTGTGTTCATAAGAAAGAGACAAATCACATTTTATTTAGCAGAGGCATTTTAAGTTTTATAATAGCGAATCTGCGTTTCTGTTGCGATTACATGCCTTTTCCGTTTGCGGAGATATTTAAATAATTGTATGTCAAATTGTATAATCTGCATTTTATATTGTGTAAAGCTTTTTTAAAATCAGGTTCAAATCAATTACATATTAAATCATGCTTTAAAGTTATATTTAAATGTTTCCGTAAACAATTTATTTTCCTAATCAAAAATCTAGGTAATATTATGCAATTTTATTTCTCAATTCTTGACCACTACAATGTATACATACTTTTGCATGCACTTCCTTTCTCATGTACATGACTGTATTGTATAATGTGTAAATATAGCATATGTTAAGTTGTTACCTGTTACCTATATTATAATCACAATGAATTTGTAAGGTTGTTTCTGAGAGTCGAATCCATTGGGAGTTAGCTAGTCTTTATTTATCTGATTTGTGCATTCATATGCGATTTTATATCTGGGTTCATTTTTATTTTTCCTATCCCTTAAGCAGTGTAGAGAAAAGGCACCATTAACAGTTTATAAATTTCACCTCGCTGGCACGGGAGGCTGGCAGAGATTGATAGGCGCGTCGTGGCGCCGAGTATGACGTTCATAAACATATACTATAATGTATGTTCGAATGATTGTTAATGCTCAACCGAATAGCAATTAGCCGCTTCATCGGACAAAGCCGACATTTCAATAATTAATTAGTACATTGAATTAACTTTGGATCATTCTAATTTACCAATTTGCAACACTGCACGTGTTTCAATAACATCCAAACACGAGTTTGTCTTTGTTGCCAAGAGTAAAAGTCAAAGAGACTATAGTAACATCGTTTCAAAGGTTAACATAATTTCGCATGTTTTGTTATTTTCCCAACTACAAGCCAATGTCTTAATTAAAGATGAAAATAAAGAAAAAAGTTGATAACGACTCAAAGCACGAGATGGGGCTTCATCGTGAAAGGCCAATCGAAGTCTATCATAACTTTCTTGTTGACTTAAATTACATCGAAAGTCGTAAAAAATCATTGCTCGAAAATTTTCTCGCGTTAAATTCATGCTCACGTAGTACACACAATTTTCAATTTGCCGCCAAATCGTAAAACAAATGACAATCGAGTGGCCCACGGGCAGCAAGCTGGCCGCGCCCGCCAAGACCGCGCGCCATCTGCACACCTTCTGCGCCGCGCTCATCGGCGAGGTACGTGTCGGGACACGCACACTAACTAACCGTCCCACAGTGGCTCGAGGCCGCCACCGCGCTGCGGCCCACGGGCAGCAAGCTGGCCGCGCCCGCCAAGACCGCGCGCCATCTGCACACCTTCTGCGCCGCGCTCATCGGCGAGGTACGTGTCGGGACACGCACACTAACTAACCGTCCCACAGTGGCTCGAGGCCGCCACCGCGCTGCGGCCCACGGGCAGCAAGCTGGCCGCGCCCGCCAAGACCGCGCGCCATCTGCACACCTTCTGCGTCGCGCTCATCGGCGAGGTACGTGTCGGGACACGCACACTAACTAACCGTCCCACAGTGGCTCGAGGCCGCCACCGCGCTGCCACAAACAGCGCGGTGCTTAGGTGAATGCCCGGCTTTACGAGTATCATCCCCCATGAAAATGACGACATAAAGATAATTTTTGCCCGGAGGTACAGTTACACGACGGTATGATAACGAACTCGGCTAAACAAACTGCCCCATATTTATGAAGTTTATATTTTGACAAGCTTCGCCGCCGCGTAAAGGCGAACAGGTTCACTACGGGCGACATGTTTCGAACTCTTCGGGAGTTCTTTGACAAAGATTTTCTTATCGAAACAAAACAGGTTAAGCGGGTAAAGTTAGGCCGTATTTTGTCCCTCCGGTGTTTCTTGGTGGGGCTGTACTTAAAGTGGTGGACCGTTTCAAGTATCTGGGCCACATTATGACAGACGACCTATGTGATGATGGCGATATAGACAGAGAGCGTAGGGCGTAGTCGGTGAGAGGTAATATGTTGGCCCGCAGATTCGCCAGATGCTCCGTGGACGTAAAAATAACCTTATTACCTTTTAGGCATATTGTCACTCGTTCTAACTCTAGTGGTCTGTGGGTCCGATATGTTATATCGACCACATATTTACGCACTGTCAAACATGTATTTTAATGTCAATGAATAAGACTGAAATAGATTGTAATTTTTCATCTACCGGCCTGGAAAAGGGTTTGTAGTCAGAAATCGCTTTGGAATAGTTACAGGTACAATGTCAAGGTGGTGGTCAATTGGCAATGAAATTTAAGTTGTGCCCTATAAAGGGTTAATGGAGGTAGTTTAAGATTACCGACAGTTTTAAACAACCGACGCTTAGGTCGAGTTGCATAAAGTTACGATTACTGACCGATTAACATTAATACCATTCCATAGGTATATTTTAAGAGGAAACACAAGGGCCGTTTTTCCATAGAACCGGGCGGGTACATTTTACAAATGCCTATTTCTCAGTTATCTCGCCCTTAGTGTTTCCTATTAATAAACACCGCTTACGATTGATTACAGATCGTTTCGTGCAAAGACTGGGCCGGACTGCGGTGGCCGTCAATAGTAAATTTGACAGCTAATGTTAAGTTTACTATTGTCCGCCGCGGCCAGGCCGCGCCATTGTTATGCGGGCTTAATTTGCCGGCGCCATAGGTAGGCGTGGAGGCGGCTGACAGTTTGTCAGTGCCAACTAGTTATGCCTAGTTTTCCTTTTAAATTCATTATATACTACTACTGCCACGATTTTTTTCACATCCCCAGTAGCAGCTATTTAGCCGGCAGGGGGGGGAAACATGACTCGAACAAAAATTACGGCTTTAAAGCCCAATATCTCGCAAACGAATCACTAAGTTGAAAAATGGTTCCTCACTTTATTACGTTTACAAACTCAAATTGGAAAATAAAAATGCCACACAACCACACACAACAAACTTCACAACCTCAGCTGTTTTTGACAGCATCAGCAAACCATTTTTTTTTTTTTTATTCTTCTATTCGGTTGGACAGGCTAAGGTCTAACGGTACCCACTAGTGATAAAATTGTTAAATTCCGTTCAAAGTCATGTTAGTAGTAGTACGACTGAATTCTGATGATACAATGGATTAAACGGGATATTTTTATTCCATATGAAATATGTCTTTAATTTTAAGTTATATAATACTGTACCATCATCATCCCCCTAAGTCCCTTGATGCGCTAGCGCAGGATCCGCATGGACAAGGTTGTGACTTTATTTTATTGTCGAACAGTCTGATTTAATACTGAAATCTGGATTGTATTTTAAATCAGATTAAATATATTTATTAATCACGTTTTCAAAAAAACCGAAGATAAACTGGTTACAGCGTTGCCGAAATTTTGTTCCGTGGCGGTTACAGCATTTATGCATGTAGTGAAAAGATTACGAACCAAGCTTACTGCAATTATCCTAAAATAAATTATCTATGATTGACGCTCACTACATTTCATTAATTTACTCATATCAAAATCGCAAATTTCGTCGTCTATATGTAGTAGCTACTGGTTTGCTACGAGTAATAGCGGGTTCTGATCTGTTAAATTCAAGACCACGACTTTTGTATAAGGTCACTGTCAATTAAGCTTTACCGAGGCACAAATTTGGAACTGAGTTTTGAACCAGTTAACCTCAATCGATTAAGCTAAAATTTTGGTTGTAAGTAAGGTTTGAATGACATTTTAACATAATGGTACCATCGAGCTGATCTGATGATGGAGACAGAAGGTTGCCATGGGAATTCAGAGCTGCGTTCGCGCCACTATGTGCACTTCAGCTCGTTTTGTGGTGCGCGTGGGCTGCCTGCGTGACGCGTGTTAAATGTCACTACTTACTGAACAAAATATATAAGTAGGTATATAAATAAAAATAAAAAATAAAATATAGTTTAGGGGGACAATCTTACACAAATTTCTCTCTCACTCCCACGTTCCACACTCAGTCCTTCACCCAGTCATGGATTGCTATACAATGTAAAAACAAGTGAATGCATGGTCTTCCAGGTTAAGGGAAAAGAGTTACCACCTGTGCCACCTATCCGTTTATACGGCACACCGCTAAATAGGGTTAGCACATTTAAATATCTCGGTCATGTAATAACCTCCGACTTGAAAGACGATGCAGACATCGTACGAGAACGAAGAGCGTTGTGCGTCAGAGCGAACATGGTGGCTCGCAGGTTTGCTCGTTGCTCCGCAGAGGTTAAGTTAACGCTCTTTAGAGCCTTCTGTACCACCTTCTACACGAGCAGCCTGTGGGTCGACTATACGCAGAAGCAGTACAACGCCCTTCGTGTACAGTACAACAATACTTTCAGGGTGCTGATGGGGCTGCCCCGTTTCTGTAGTGCGTCGGGGATGTTTGCCGAAGCGAGGGTGGACTGTTTTTACACCTTAATGCGGAAACGGTGCACATCTCTGGCGCACAGGGTGCGGGATAGCGCTAACGGCATCCTGAGGGCATTGTCACATGATTCATGTACTAGCAAACAAACCTGGCAGATCAATATACAATTATAGATAGTAGTGACTAACAATAGGATAAGATTTTTTTGGAATTATTTGTAACTAACACATAATTCATTAATATTTTAATTTAGTCAAATAATATAATATAATAATTTTGTATTAATAATGTAGCTATTGTATTGTATATGATCCTTGTTGGTCGAAATAAAGTATATTTGATTTGATTTGACTAAGCAATGCTTGTACAGTCGAGTTCATAAATATATGTACACTTTTTTACCTGATCGAACGCATTTGCATACTAATTATTAGCGGACGCATTCGAGTTGGTAAAAAAGTGTACATATATTGGAGAACTCGACTGTACAGTTTCGGAATGAAAAGGTTGACCACTTTTGGACCTTAATAGCTTTGAAATAAGGCCGAAAAGTGGTCAACCTTTTCATTCCTCGACTATACTAAGTTGATGATGGTATACAGAAAAGTACAGTCGGCAATAAAAGCTTGTACCAAAAATGAAATTTTTGACAGAAGCTTGTTTCTCATGTTATTGTTTTATGGGTAGTATTTAAACAAGTGACTGTAAATTAAAGTTTTAAGAGTCAAAAATAATTAATTACTAAGTGACTGCGAGTGACGAGAAATCAAAAGAACAGCAACTTACAAACATTGGTTTGAGTTACTTAAAATACAAAATGAGAAGCTCCATAATATTTGTTTGAGTGTTAACGTTACGTCCTGCATTTTTGTCAATATTTGGCAAATGTTTTTTTTAGATTTTCCTCACTGCCCCGTTTAATAGCCCCTGTATATTAGAATGTAATTTAGGTGAGGGTAGGGCACAGCGAAATGTCAACCCACTCGAATGTGGAACAGCCCAACTGGGGAAGTACCTCCGCCTTGCAGAAGACCACAGCCATAATAACACTACTACTTGCTCTGTAGTAGTGTGGTACCATATGTTTCTGGTGAATAAACGACATTCATTAATTCATTCATTCAACAATGTGATATTTTCACCCCTTTTTTGGCACAAAAATAAAACAATTTAACGATAACAATAACAACAGCTTTTTTGTTTTAGAGTCGTGTTTAAATAGGTCATGTACAAGAAAATTATATTTAACGGGCTACAGTCCAAACGGCTTTATGGTCATACTAGCTGATGCCCGCGGCTTCGCCCGCGTGGTTATAGGAAAATGTAACATTGAATATTCCCGTGGGAATTAGACGTTTTCCCGCTGGAAAAAGTAGCCTATGTCACTCTCCAGCTTCTAAACTATCTCCATACAAAAAATCACATCAATACGACGCTCCGTTGCGACGTGAAAGAAGGACAAACATACAAACACACACACTTTCGCATTTATAATATTAGTAAGGATAAGGATGAACTGTCGTCGGATAGTCTTTTGATTTCACTTATTGAAAATACTAGCCATTTTTTATATAAATAATAAGGCTTTGATAAATAACCCACATCGTGCACACTGTACGCACCCTTTGTAGACGCACAAACATGTACTTCAAGAACACACAACAACAACGAAAAGGATATTTGTCTGTTTTGGTCTGGGTATCATGGGAAAACCATCGAATGGATTAATATGCAACTTTCACTAAAACGTTCAATGGAGTTTCGGCCACGCAATAGGCTATAAAAATTATAAAGATAAGGGTGCAAAAGGGTAAAAAAATGGGGTTGAAGTTTGTATGTGAGCTCCTTGAATCTATGAAAGAAAATACATGCAACAAACACTTTTGTATAATAGTTACATTAAAGACCAGAGTTTTAATGCTCTGACTGTCACATAACTAAAGCTGCTCTCGCCAAGATTTCATAAAAAACACCAATACACTGCTAATATTGTAATAGTGGAATTCGGCACACAGACAGTTTGTAACCAGGATTAAAATAAAGGGTACATTTTATCCCGGAAATTAACCCAAGGAGATGAAATTAGGGGTAAAAAGTTGACGTGAACGAAGTCGTGGGCACAAGCTAGTAACATTAACGAACAAACGCCTATATGACTTAGTGAATTGAATACGAGCTTTAAGCTCTACCGGCCAAACAACTGAAGCTCACATGCTTTCCGCTTCGCAGAATGCAGATTTAGCGAGCAAACTGGAAGTCAAATGAAAAAAGCAAACCGACAGATGACGTCACGACCTATTGTTTACATTCATTGTGGTATCCGAGATCATAACAATTACATGCTTGCTTCATTACGGAATTCGTCACAGAGCGGAACTCATGGACCGGCCTCGCTAATTCTTTGTTAAAACTTGACTTTAGGATTAAGTTATTTACATAGCTTAGAACATATACGTAGCCTTAACCTAACCTTCTTGTTGTAACATGAACGCAATAAAGAATCGGAATCTGAATAAAGCTTTAACACTTAAATTAAAATAGTACCATCCCTTTAATTTATTTAATCGTATGGCATACATTATTTGGCCTTTTTAATTTAATTTAATCCCTTTCATTTCTAAGCTCAGACAAATTGCTTGGGCCTACTTCCAGAATACATATTTGAACTTTGAGATTACCCAGGGCCGGTGCCGGGATAGGATAGGTTTATGGGAACAAACGGGTTTACGAATAAAACCGATCATTCCTAATTCGCCCCCGACATTTTCATTTCAAAGTCCAATATCTCAAAAACGGCTGAACAGATTTTCATGAAACATGGCTAAGAACACTCGGGATAAAATTATCTATGACACAAAAAAACTAAACGAAAAGCGATTCACCCGTTTGGGAGCTACGATACAACAGGCAGATACACAGACACGTTAATCTTATAACACCCCTCTCTTTGCGTCGGGGGTTAAAAAGAAAACCAAGTTCTTATCTTTTATTTGAAGCAATGCTTGAATCTTTTAACTTGACGTAAAAGCATGTCGCAAATCTTAATGTAAAAATATTAAAAGTTATAAATGCACCTTTATTTCCGACTTTGAAGTAAGTGGCATTTAAAGTTTTAAAAGCATGTCGAGATATAAATTAAGGCACTGTAAAGTATTCACATGAAAATCGAGGGAAGTTATAAATTAAACAGCTTAAAAGTCCCTGCTTGTCTTTCCGTAATTTATACCTACCTAGGAATATGTAATTAGAAACTGGAGTTTTTTGAGACAAGATCTACTTACGTATTACAGACAACGCAAGAGAAGCCACCGGATAAAATATAGCCTATGCTGCTGATGAAAGAATTTTTCGAAATCAGTTCCAGTTCTCGAGACAACCCCTCCCCTACTCACAAACTTACAAAGCTACAATCTAACAGACTTTTCCTCTTTATAACATTAAGACTCTGACGACCGGTTGGGTTGGTAGTCAGCCTGCCTATGAAGCTAACGGTCCTGGATTAAATGTATTTAAAAAAATATATATAAATGAAATATATCGTCGTCTAGTACCCATAACACAAACCTTATTGAGCTTACTATGGGGCTCGAATTAATACATATCTAGTTGCTCGATTTTTGGAACAGTAGGTAAAATTATTTATTATAGAAAACAAAGTCGAATTTCGATTCATGATGGAAAGCTTTTTATTTTTAGGAAATGCACTGCTGGTAACTCGAAATATTTCCCGACTTTATTGGAACAATTTTTATTTTCTTTTCTACTTTAATCAGGTCGAACGAGTTGTTATTGAAAAAATAACAATCCTCTTTGAGAAGCAGAATTCTAAAAAGGCTTAAAGTACTTTTTGAAGTTAACCGATATTTTATACAATGAACGAACGATATATTAATGGTCGAGTGATTTCGCAAAATATTGTCAGACATTCTTAAGCGTAACATCGACACCTCGTTGCTTCACGGTCTTCCGTATAAGGAAGTAAGATTGATCAACTAGCCTGTGTAATAAGATACAATTTATTAATCATGTATGTTTATATCACATCGGTTGAGTCAGTTTATTACTGAACCACTTAATACATTAAAAAGATGAATGCGATATAAAATACATCATCATATCAGCCAAAACGTTACGCGTTATATTAGTTGTATATAGACGACGACGACGTAGAAGACCAACGAGATCAAGTTTTCCCTCTGGGTTGAAAGGTCAGATGGCGGCCGCTTTTGTAAAACAAGTGCCTTCGCCAAATCTTGGGATAAGCTGCTAAAGCAGACCCCGGGCTCCTAGAGGATACAACCAGGAAAAACGCTACGACGATGATGGCTTGCTGTCAGTCCGATGTTATTATTTTCCTCCTTCCTCTAGTTTAAAAATACTTACAATGACTATAAGGATGTTTTGTGGTGTTAACTTAAACAAAGGAAACAATAGCAGGTAAGTGGGTACAGTTAATTATAATTAGCTACACAATACACACGTACTATAATTATAGCGCAAAATTGTTATAAACAATATCATCAAACGTAAGGTACAGAGAACCAAATGAAGTAAGATGATAACTAAATTAAATGAAAACTAAGTTCAATCTAAAAAAAGGTTCTCGCGTCATTGTAAGTAGGTATTGTATTATTCTGATATTTGTTTCTGAGTCATGGAAGTTTTTCTATGTATTTAAGTATTTATATCTATTATATATATCGTCGTCTAGTACCCATAACACAAGCCTTACTGAGCTTACTGGGGGACTAGGTCGATTTAATAATATTTATTTATTTATTGTACCGAGGATGCTGGCGGCATTTCCTCGCTGAATTGCAATGCTGATGCGTTGCGCGGGAAAGCCAGCCCTAGAATTTCAAAAATACCGCGAACCATGCACTGGTGAAGAAAATGTTGAAAGAAAATCTTATGTTTCATGTGATCACGTATCTGTACCTACGTACCTGCCTACGTCACAGATTATATAATCCTACGTAAAGAGGGAACGAAGTGGCTGTGGAACCCTAGCAATCACGTCACGGACACGGTCGATGGACCACACTTTAAGAAAAAATAACACCCAATCAGCCAATTTAGACCTTATGACTGTCACGCTAAGACAAAATGAGACGCAAATTCTAATCATGGGGCTAATATACGTACAACCATACCAGCTAATTTTCTTTAGAATTTAGTCCTTAATATAAACCATTAAAGTAGACAAAGACTGCATTTTTATATTGGTTTTGTATATTTTTTAAACAAATCTACATGTCAATGAATCATTGAAATTTAGCGCTTATATTTAACGGTATAGAGTTGGTAGGGTCTGCAGTTTTATAGTTGTGGCAGTAAGAAATGAGTCAACATTTGTTTAATACGTTCCAGTATTAAATACTTTTTAATGAATACATAACTGGAAGCTGAGTCAAACATATCTAATGTCTAGTTAAATCAAGTTGTGTCGCTATTTAAATCATCAGTAGATTAAGATACAATTAATGACTAACTGAGCCATTATTAAATCCATCGCACACTCAAATGTCTGAATAATTTCTAAATTAGTCCATCTTACTGGCGCGGCCAGCGGTGACGGTCAATAGAAAATTTGTCAACAGCCGTCAACATTACTCTTGACCGCCACCGCCGCCGCCGGCCGCGCCCGTCTGTGAGAGGCTCTCACTAAGACTCGGAATACACACAGCATGTCTTTTTCAATAAACCCATATATACAGTTTAACACTTTAATAAATATTCCAAAGGTACACGCAACATCAAACTGTGTCTAATGATGTCTGTGTAGAAAAAAAACCTTTAAAAAAATTATGAACAGTGTTAATTTTAAATAATTTACAAAAGTAACAATGTATGTATGGCGTATACAAATATAACTTTTCAGCTATTTTTACCATTATTACTTACACCACCACTTTAATACAATACAGGTGAAAACCATTTTTTTTTCAAGAAAATTACCACGTACTTGCCGTACGCTTCCTCAACTTCAATGATGGAGGCAAACACGAAAAATACGCTACCGCATGCATATATGTACTGCGTATTCACAGTATTGCTGTGAAGTTGGCGGGACATACAAATACACATACAAATAGTTTATTTCTTAAAAACATAGCCTATTAAAATTATGCTGACCCCCACACCCCCCACACTAGGCATTGCCTGTCCCGTGGGGGACATGGCTTATATTCAAATGAAGAAAAATCTAATTTACGTCAATCCACTTCAGCTGAGGCAACAACATCGCGTGAAGCTGTAACAGCACCGCCGCCGAGTCCCTGCCTTGGAGGACGTCCAACAGAAGAGAACTTCCAACTTGCCGCAATGACACGAAATACATGTATTAATGTTCCCAGCAAGAATATTTTGCTATCGTTTAATAATTGCCCCAACGCTAATATTAATATAACGTTTAAATAAAAAAGATGATAGCGAGATATGTTTTTTATTTCCTCTCAGTAGTCGTGACTATGTAGATAATGTCTCGGATAAAAGTGCAATAGGTGGACGAGTGAGTCTGCCTGTCGTACAAGGCGACTAAAAGGGGTCCTCGGGGTGGTACACGGTTCAGCTGGGGGCTGCAATCGTTAAAAAAAAAAAAAAGGTAGGGCCCACGAGGCATGACGCTAGGGCGGCACTGGTGCGTTCCGTAGGAGATCCATAAACTTCATAAACATATGATAGGTATAAGCCTAATTATCCCTGGTTGCGTGGTGGTAAAGCTGTATAAACATTAAATATCACCCAAAGAACCGAATGCCATTAATAAAAGTAAAATACTGGACTTTGGAAAAATCATGAATATTTTTGCAAAGAACGATCCAATTTTCGCGATATTTATTAATGGAATTTAAATAATGTGTTGATAATTTATCTGTATGGAGGGAGAAAGTGTAGTCATTTTTACAGTTTAGTGTATAAAATGAATAAATTAATAGTGTACGATTCAATCGAAAATCAATGTATCATAATGTAAAAAAGGCATATTATCCTATAATAATCAAGAATTGATTACATTTTAATGAAGGTTCCACTTAACGCTGTGTACTTAAGTAATCTTAAGTAGGTTTTCAAGAGACGTACAACATTTCTCAAAGAACAGTAATCCTTTATTGTAATTTTGGAACAAGATTGCTGCTTCGCAAAGTCTAATCGTGCGTGGGAAATTTTCAATAGTCGTATGTGGTGCGCGCGGGCGGGTTAATTAGGACTTTGCCCCATTATATTAAGGTTGATTATTTGAATGGCTTCGATTGGTTATGATGGTTTTATTTCCTGGATGAACAGAGTGTAAAATGTTTTTCACAGCTACTATTCAGAAAAGAGTAACCCCCTTTTACTCTTACAATTATTTAAATTTTCCCCATAGAATGAGTGAAAACCAGTATGAACCACTCGGTCGCAATATAATTGCGTCTTTGGCGGAAAAACTTGAATCCCTAGTTATGCTCAAGATTCTACTTTATTATTGTAGAATCTTTCACTTCACTCAGAACTCAATTTACAGCCATCGCCGTAAAATTATAATTTTGCTCCCTTGAGACACAATCTAGTGTAATAGAGGTACCTTGTCAATGTTGGAGAGTTCCGCATAGACGTCGTCCCGGAGCGCGGCAAAGGTGGTGATAGCGCGGTGCGCGGCGGGCTTGGCGTCGCCCACGAGCGCGCGGAGCGACAGCTGCGCGCGCGCCGCCTCCGCCGCCGTCACCAGCCCGTCCGTCGGCCTGATCATGGCAAACATTCATTGCTCATGTTTTAAGGAGTATCAAGGCGAAACATGACGCATGAGGGTCCATTCTAAATGCTAATTAAACAATTTTAGAAAATAGGTGTCTAGTCAAGTAAAAAATCATCTTCAAATTCATTTTAATATTATTTAGTATGTATAAGAAACTCTTATCCACTTGGCACCACTTTAACTGAAACGACAAGTCAGAGGTGCCAAGGTAATAACAGTGTGTTAACATCTTTATATTCAAAGACTATATTAATAAGCAGGCAGTGCTCAAAAACATTTCAACATCCATGACCAAATGACCTATTACCCGCTAGAAATTTATTTTATACATATTTACTTAACCTGGAGTTCCCCAGATACATCCTTCAATTACCCTGCTTGTAACTTACTCTCAAAATACATGGCAACCCTGTTAAGGTATCACTTCTCCAAACCAACCTCACGAAACGGCACCTGTCTTCACCTAATTTATTCGCAATGTCACGCATATTCTCCCAATCTCCCCATAGACATAACTTTTGGTAACTTTCAAGGGCTGGCAGTAATGTAGGAGGCAGGCTACTGCTGCTCAACCAAATGTGTGTCCCTGTGTACACAGAATATCATACATGAATTACATTGGCAGTCAATGTATAAATATAAAAAAAAATGATATAGAGGGGTGTGGTTACACTAATAAATCACATAAGTGTTTTTGAAAATGGAGCCATGCATAATGGATGTTGAGTTTGTTTTACACACACTACCCTCCACAAACCTTCACAAGATAGTACTTACCAGGTACCTTTTGAGCAGATAAATGCAAGATGTCATTAATACCGGTAACTATTACTGCCTGATCACTGCGGCTTACTTTAGTAGGCCTGCACCAGAACAGGCCTGCCGACGCTATTCCGTGGGTTTCTTCGTCCAATTATGTATCGAGCCCGTCTGCGGTCTTTGAAATATGGTGAATATTAACACATATTTTTTTTGATGTGCTAGAACAAACAGTTTTTCTTAAAAAACTGCTTAAAAACATCAATTTCAACAAAATTAGGTCTTGTCAGCCTCTTAAATGCATAAATAATATAAATAAGCTAAACGATTTGTTAAAACATGACAGTGACTTGAAAAGACAAAAGAATCCTTGCTTACATAAGTAGAGACAATGTGACGTTTGGTAGCTACCATTGTTATTCGTTTTTATATAATTGACATAATTGTATACTAATAATTGTCATACCTCCACTTAACCAAGCTGCAATGAGATTGACATTTGCTTTAAAGTAAGTTATTATGTGCATATGTTTAGGCCTTTTTAAAGCAAGGTAGTCAGTAGCGTATTTTCTTCTAGCATAACATGCATATTGGTGTATCTGTAGGTCATACCTACACTTATTTCTGCATTGATATGTATCATAAAAAGTCATTGGAGATATTCGGGTGTAGTCTGTGGTGCGACGCATTGACGTGATTTTTTAAGTGGAGATAGTTGAAGGGATGGAGAGTGACATAGGCTACTTTTTATCTCTTTCTAACCCCCCACTTCCCTAAAATGGGGGGTGAACGTTTGTATGGAGCTACGATATAAACGAGTTCCACGCGGACGGAGTCGCGGGCAGAAGCTAGTAAAAAATAAAAGATTCCGACGAATTGAGAACCTCCGTCTTTTCTGAAGTCGGTTAAAAAGTATACGTCGTGTATGTAAAGAACAACTGGGTACGATATTTTTGCTATACTAAGGGGGTCACGCCATGAAAAAGGTTGAATAACACCGCTAGTGTTATAAAAGCGCGAAACCGGCGAAACATATTGAAATCCTATTGAGACTCTTTCAATACTGGAACTAGCTAAACTAGACTCGTCATTTTAAAGGAACGCGACACTATTAGTCTGTATAATTACTAGTCTCCAATTACATAATTTCCTTTTTTTCCACACGGAAAGGTAGGTAGGCGCGCGGATTGAGCAATAACATGGAGTTGACCGAGACAACTATACTATTATATAGTAGTAGCACTAGTAGCAGTCAGTAAGTAAATATACAAAAATTCCAAAAACTTTGTTTCGATTTGGAAACGCGGGCGCGACTATAAGATTGTAATAACTACAACTTAGAAACGTTGTAAAACCCCCAACATTTTCATTTCAAAGTCTAATATCTCAAAAACGGCTGAACATATTTTCATGAAACATGGCTAAGAACACTCGGGATAAAATTGTCTATGACACAAAAAAATCTCATTTAAATCGGTCTATCCGTTTGGGAGCTACGATAGCACAGACAGATACACAGATACACAGACACACAGATACACAGACACGTTAAACTTATAACACCCCTCTCTTTGCGTCGGGGGTTAAAAAGTGCCTAGGTACTTACGTGCAAAGCGTCGCATATGTGCGGTGGGTCTGTCTGATTCTGTAATGAGCTCGACTGTCTCTCGCCGCACTCGGCATGCATTCCTTGCCTCGACCCGCGATGTTCTCAGTATTGTGGCGGAGCAACGTAAATTGGCCACATATAAAAATCATAATCCCTACCGACGTGCAGTCAAACGCGACGTGTACAAAAACGCAGTAAACAGACGCAACCGTCTCTAACATTATGCTGATACAGTATCCTGGAAAACCCACTTTATCCAATGGTACCCAACCAGGCAAAATGTGCGGGTAGAAGTCACAGTCACTTGTCGCTGTCACCGCGTATTCAACGAATGGAGTCGCGATGAATATTATTGCGGTAATACTATACAAATTTAAGAGAACGGACGATATAAATGTATGCCTTATTGTATATTTTGAAATATGATACCGGGCACAGTCTTCTTCCTCGTCAGAATCGTATTCCGTAGTTACTCTAGCGACGCCATGTAACTGTTCATTTTCGAGGATTTTAACTTGGGAGAAGATAAAATACCAGCGTTTCCTGTTAGCATATAGGTTGAAGAGTTTCATGTTTCCCATGGCGCAGAATGAGAGGACACTGAAACATTCAAACATCCGGGTGGTATTGTCACTCTCTATAACCAGAGTTGCAACTTGCGTCAAATTCGTGAACAGAAAGCAGACGATAGCTAACTTAGCCAGCCAATGCAACCCGAAACTTTGAGTGGACCATATGCCTGAATTCCAGATCAGTCGTTGTACGGTATTCACCAGGTTTGGGTTCTCAGGATTCCAGACTGGAATGTAACGAGTCAAGAATATGCCGAATTTGCCGTTCATCTGGAAATATTAAGTTTATTTTAACGTATCATTATTTTACGCAGGCTTTATTGTTTTGTTCTTATATTATTTTATTCCTATCTATTTAGGTACTTATTATTTTGTTCGTAACCTTTTTTTTTGAGAACTTTTATTCTATCTGCGATACGATTTCTTTTGAACCTACAAGTAACGCAGCCTTCCAATGACTGACAAGAAACCTTTTGAAGAAATGCGTCATAATTATGTAGACTCGTTAGCTTTTTCCTTTGTTACAGTCAAATCCAAATAAAATTATTTCTTAATAAAACGAAACAAATATATTCGCTCGTAATTATTACGTGAATAGGTAAGTTTAGTAGTTACTTGGTATTGTGTTTGGTAATTATATGTGCGGTGACGGTTTCACAGCTTTAGGCGTTCATTAACTGAAATAATTAGCTGAAAATAGAGTAATTAATAGAAAATGTCATGGTTCGAATGAGATTGGATTTACTTTTATTTAATGGGGTTACGGCTGGGGCTGTGGGAAAACTATGGGCAAATTGGTGTGTGCTGTTTCTTTGAGTTGCTTGCAAACGAGTAGGCAAACGAGACATTTTATAAAAAGTGACACTTTAGTTATCCGCAGATAAATGCATTCCCGGCATGAACTCAGTATTGATTTTTATTTATAGCAAGCACACAAATATAGGAAAGAATATTATGCCTATTAAATTATTTATTTAACCATATGGCATACATTATTTTGGCCTTTAAAGTTTGTCACTCTTTTTGTCGATTCCTCTCTCTTAATATCGATTTAATAACCCCAGTGCTCGATTAAAGCGAGCCCAACTCTTTGTCTACGCAACGAGACGATATTATTAACGGACCTGAATGAATAATGAATGACCGCCTAGTCGTCGAACATAATTAAATTTACATTCGTTCAAAAAAATGTGCATAAAACTTTCTCGGCTGTCTCGTATGGGATATTCAGCAAGGTTTTGGTATGTAACATAAGTTCTTTGTTCACCATAGTTTACCGTAAGTATTAGACATTCGATTCCCGACAAGGGCAATTATTTGATAACAACAAGCATAGGAATATCTATGACTATTTTTGGACCCAGTCCATCAGATAGATACTATTAGTAATAGATGTGTTAAGTTAAGGAAAATTATTATTAAACAACATAATCATGTTAATTAACGAGATCGAGTGACATAGATAACCGTGGAATCCTACCATTATAATCTATGAAATATATGGTCGTCTAGTATGGCCGTTTTTGATTTTAGACAAAAGTTTTTTCTACAAAACATGCTTATTTTAGCGTTTTGCACGAAATTTTTCTAAGTCTTTTATGATTACTGTATATTTTTCACTTTTGGTCAAAAAAAATCTATGTCTTTTTAACGGGCCCCCTTTGTCATAGAGCACCGTGGGGTTTTAGACGGCAGTCCGGGCGGTTCCGGGAGTCTGTCATACCCGGTCTGGTTCCCCAGCCAGGCCGGATCCGTAAAGGCATTTCCCCAAGATAAAAAAAGGCATGGTCGCACCCACGCGATAGTGATGAAAGTGCAATAAAAAATGATGTGAACTCTACCTTTCAATCGCTTTCTCAAGTAGGTAATTTCCAAAGGAATGTCAAAATTGATATTCATTCATTATTTTCATTTCTAATTTATTTACAGCGAGTATTTTTTCCTGAAAATTAAGAGCTATTTATAAAATACACCGCACACGTTGCAAATTATCAAATAGGTTTTACGTAAGATAAGCATTTATTGAGGCTACTTACGTGGAATATCACAACATACTTACTCGTGTTTACATTAATAATGATTTAGCGGGCAGCTGCGCTGATCCAATGCACGTGTGCGCAGATTCTGATAAAAAAAACTAAAAGGAATGAAGCCCTCATCCGAAAGACATCAATTTTTGACTCAATTACATGGTGATAAGACTGAGATTGTAAAAAAAATGTGGTTGGACATAAATGCATTTTAGATTAAGTTGCGATAGGTAGAGCCTTTGATCCTATTCAGGACTTACGCGCAGCAAATTCACAGTAGGTATAGATAGTTTAAAAAGCTTGAAAAATGTAACTAGGTGTATTACGAATTAAATTTTATCGTCTATATACTTATTTTAATTTATAAAGAAATTACCCGGAGATTACTTCATCACTCGTCATTATTATAATGTCAATTTTTAAATACGACTGGTATTATTATCGGGATAATATTGGCTTAGGCGGATCATTTCTCAGTATACTTCTGTTTTCTGTTGCTGGTGGTAGGTACATGGTACATGTTTGTATTCTGTAATATTGTAAAAAACAACATGTAGGTAGAGCCGAAATGTAAAGATGAAGAGCCATATTGTCATTCTATAAAGTGTTCACAACAAATACTAGCTAACATCGAATTTAAACTTTCGTGAGACATGTTGAAATAATGCTAATAATGATTCCTAAAGAGTTCAAAATATGTTGCCCGGAGTGAAAAATACATGAGTTGAACCGAGTAATTATTTTATTAGGATACTAACATGTTTCAGGATAGTCATAGTTTGTAACTATTGGCCTTAGTTGCCGGAAATAAATGGTTATTATTATTATAGTGAGTCCACATAGTTTAAAGATACAGTCAGCGTCATATAGTTAGTAGCAGCCAGAGTAGCCAAATATTTCGTAACACACCCTTATTCTTACAGTAATAAAGACGTGTACCGAAATATTTGGCTACCTTGGCTGCTACTAACTATATGACGCTGACTGTACAAGCCCAGTTTAATTAAGGACTAGATCTATTTGTAAAACCTTTTACCCAATGTTTTTTATACTTCATGTGTTTCTACATTATAAATATGTAGTCATGTATGTTATTCGTGTTCATTATTGAAGGTTTTAGAACCTACAGTTTATTAACTTCGCTATTCTATTAAAACTTACGACAACATAGCGCTATGAACGCCAGACACACCTCATAGAGAATTAGAGCCAATATGCAATTAGTATTATTGCTGCAATGGCTATTAAATTAGAATAAATGATTAGGCATAGCAGCTCTTATATTGCAGCTACCCGCTGTTCAGACGGTTGGTGTTACCAGCTGCGCTTAATGAACCATACCTGCCTGTTTGTCAGTGACTTAGAGTTTGTAGCTTCAATTAGCACTTTCCATTAAAATTGTTTGAAAAGGACATCAATTACTTACCTAAAATGGGAATAGGACAACAGTAACTTCTTGCCTTTTATGCACTCCCCAACGTTACACATTTGAGAATAATATAATAGGTAAATACAGAAGGTCTACTGCGTTGGTGATGGTCAATAGTAATCTTGACATTAAGTGTGTAAAGCTAGTAAATTCTGGACAAGTCTGTAGTAGGTACACAACTTTGTCAGGAAAATCTTCATAGAGAAAAACTCATTGACATGTTTGATGTTCCCTAAATTTCCTAGCAGGGGAGGGGCTTGATTGTGAAGCAAGGGAGAATTTGTAATCTGCTTTGATTTATATAAGATGGCATGACTTATTCCAATTCTAAATTTGTTACCTTGTCCATAATTTATTAAGTAGGTATACAGGAAAAAGCACCTATAGTGTCCCCAGACACACTACGGGAGGCAGTTAGCAACACCAAGGCACTCGCTAACTTTTTAGAGGGTTGTTAAATACTACTCAATTACATTTTAATATTTAGTTAAAGTCCGAATCAAGTAGGTGTCTAAAGCTAAACCTCACGTAGGTAGTTGTGTCTCAGAAACAGAGGCTCTAGTATAAGTTTTACCGAAACAAAACTTTACGATCGCGTTTTCGTTTTAAAACAGAGACACTTAAAATTGGTGCAGAGTAAAAAATCAATGTTTAGAGCGTAGTACAGACTTACTAAAACATAATCCTACGCATTTAAAATATGTGCTCTAATCTCTAATCAACCATTTCTCGCGCAACGAATCAGCATTGCAATTCAGTGAGGGAATAAATCGCACTTTCACGGAGATCGTTTCACTCACTTAGCCGATGACGTTTTTAATGATTTTACACTTTTAGTGGCTTTCGCGAAAACATTTTAGTTGCAGGTTATTCGTATAACAGCACTAAGTAATCGTATATCCTATCCTATCCCACATGTGTATATATAAGGTGCTAACAAATTAAGTACCAATATTTTAAGAGGTGTTACATTACATCAAAACAATTGACTTTAAATATAAATTAAGAAAACTTTTCATATGATATATTTGTTTTAATTTCCGGTACAAAATAAATAAATTAAAATTTCGACCAAACATAATCAGTCTGTGCATTCAACTGACGAGATGTTAAAACACTAAGTGAACATCGTCGTTTGTGACAAACGTCAATGATTGATTGTTGACTATCTCATTAACAGGGTGTTTTTACGCAGTAACGTTGTATCAAATTGTACCATCATTATTATGTCAATAAAAAATGAATAAGATAGAACTGTATTAAAAAAAAAAATTAGAACAACTTCATTATTTTTCAAGTGTATTACAATGATGCTACAGAATCACTAACATAGTATAAAACAAGTCGCTTCCCGCTGTCTGTCGAGAGAACACACTAACCAACCAAAAAAAAACTTAGAGAAACTTTGGTGAGAAAAGCCATGTAAATGTAGCCACTGTGACTACATATCCAGTCAAAAGGCACATTTAAAAAGGCACGAGAGCCGACACACTGGAGAATTACTTTGTCTTGTTTACAATGCCTCCAGTTTACCAATGTAAGATTTAAAAGTGAGTATGTAACAGTCGAGGGCACAGCTCAATACAGAATCTACTATTGCATAGTAAATACATTTTAGTATGTTAGGCAGATGGCCTTAAAGCCTCGTACTGGAAGGACGTCTGTCGCGATTTTTTCGTTTTGACAATTGTATAATTCGCTAATTTAATACCAGCAATCTAAAAATAATACGTTTTTAGGGAAAATTCATAGGGTGTTATGTGGATAGTTAAAAGTTCAAAATAGATTTTCTGTCATTTGTGCTGCAACTTGGAAATAATATTTTTGAACAAGCTTCTAAGAAAAAATATACATATTTGTTTGAGTCAAGTTGTACCAACTTTAAAACGGTACTGGACGTTCCAACGTTCGTACAAATTCGGGTGACGCAATCCAACATTTAACATTCCTAATAGGTACCTACCTACATATCTTTGATTATATAATACTAGATTCTGCCCGCGAATCCGTCCGCGTGGAACTCGTTTATACTATCTCTATACCAAATTTCATCCAAATCGGTTCAGCAGTTTAAGCGTGAAGAGGTAACAAACAGACAGACAACTTTTTTTCGTGGACAGCCTTTATAGAGCATTAAACGTAATCGATATTGGTCCTAAGAGTTATACAGATACGATTCAATTTTTAAATGAGGTTCGCCGAATCGAGCCAGCCACCCGTTGCGCCTCACTGCGCAGGCGGCGGTGGTGTCTGTCAAAGCTTTTAAAATGGCACCGCTACTATTTTTGAAATTTTTGGACACTTTTTTTCTTGTATGAGGATCGATAGTGTCGACGATTCTGAGTAAAATAAACCGAAAAAAAAACAAATTCTAAAAAAAAATGTTTTGTACACTTTTTTTGAAAAACGCCCAATCGACAAAAGAATAATAAATAAATAATTAATAAATGAATTGAATTGAATTGAATTGAATTGAAATTATTGCACCTGCTCACAATACCTGCTCTTTGCAGATGATGTATCCCTTCTGTATAAGTGCCCTAAAGACCACGATATTAGTAGTTATATTAAGGATTCTTTTAATACTGTTACGACGGCGGGGTCAATAACAGTTTTGTTGGCATAGTGACTCGCCGTCAAGGTGAATCCCGGTAAGGGTTAGTATTTTCGAATTTAAACTCACACGTATAAAATATCACTACGGGCGCCATGTTTTGAACTCTTCGGGAGTTCTTCTTCAGGATGAGTGTCTTCGCGGCGGTGTCGCTTGAATCACTGCCCGAGCCTGTTCCGAACGCCGAGCGGCGCGTGACGCACGCGCCTCCGTACGCCCCAGTCCTAGTTGGCTTAGTTCGGGTTGCACAGAGCGATTCCACAACACTTCGGGAGCTCAAGTACCGCGAGCCATCGGGTTGCGTTTCGGACACCGCAACTACGCGCCATTGCTCTAAATAATACCATTATTTCATTTCTCACACACTTTATTCCAATGTAATCATTATAGGAGACGCTCCACGGTCCGATATCGGCAGGACTGCATGCCGGCCGACGCGTGATTTGGCCCGTGTGGATACGTGTTGGAAGCACGGCTTCCAACCAAATCAAGGTCACTCCATAATAGATTTTTCTGCAGTTCTGCCGATATCGGACCGTGGATCGTCTCCTTTAGTAATCTATGTACACAATGGACGCGGATTATTGGGCTGTACATTAAATTGGCCGTGGATTATCATGGCTGTACATTAACCGGCACCATGCGATGCGAAACATGACAAACCAAAACAACAACTTTTAATTATTTCATTATTTCATGAGTTCTAGGAGAATAATAAACCTGTAATAATTCATGAACGAATTTTTCAATGATGCGAGTTAGTAAGAAGTTCATATACATGCTTAGGGCAGTAATTTAGCCATCTCCTTTAATAAGATCAGGAAACTAAATGATTTGCTAGTGGTCTAAGTCGCCATGGAGGCTATAAAATTATTGTGCCAAATAAATCCATGTTTAGTTATAGATAATAAACAAATTTATTGTTCCTGCTGTCAGCAAAGTTTGCCACCAAAAGCAAGCAACATCAAATTACATTTGCAAACAATAAAACACAAAGAACATGAGGAACATAAAGAAACACAGTTTGATTTTGACATGGACTTGACCAATTTCATGATAGAATCGATAGACACGTTGTTGTGGTAATAAGTAATTAAAAATAAAATAAAATATTAGTTACTAAATACGTTTACGGTTACTAAGTCGTGTCACTTCGTTTTTTGAATCATCCTGTGTGTTTATATGAATACGTCATTATGACGAAACCGGCATGAAAAGTACAATATGTAATTTTCTGTATGAGTCCTGGGTTATTTGAAATAAATGTTTTCATTCATTCATTCATAATGGGCTTCGAAGTGTCTCGTTTCGGGCGCAGCGAGACGAGAGACCCGTAATGGCATTTCATACAAAATTGCGTAGCGGGCGCCTACACCGCGCCCGTTGCCGCAGCGTACACTGCCCCTGTTGCCGCAGCGTACCCTGGGCCTGTTGCCGCAGCGTACACCGCACCTGCCTACGCGTCCCCTGTTGCCGCCGCCTACACCTCGCCTTATGCCGGGTACTCCCCAGTTGCGTACTCTGCGTACAGCAATGCGTACACCGCTCCTCTGTCCGCCTACTCCGCCTACGGTTATGCCTCTCCTTACTCCGCGTACTACCTCCGCCGTTGATTCCTAAAATTCCCTTTCCGTCTATAGTGTCGTTTTAATTGCTTGAGTATGCTTGTGATCTTAGTACAATTTATAACATGTTTTACGTTTTAAAAAAATATTTTTCAAAAAAAATACAACCTACCTTAAAAGATGGTGCAATCGATTCAGCTTTCGATTCTGAACAAACTACTTTCAGGTTTTCAGTTATATGATTTACACCTTGTAGAACATTATTCGCAAAACGCTCACCTGACCCCGTATCATGGTCGGCCTTATCACGCGATAAGTGAATTTTCTCAAAACATTTATTTAAACTAAGATTGTGACGTACGGAATTTTTCCAACCGTTTGGTGCCGTTTTGAAATAAGGGAAATGTTGACTGAAAAGAAAACAAATACAATTAGCTCTGCTTTGGCATATCATCATAAGTCTATTAATGATGGCTATACCTGCCACTAGATTTACTGTTATTGAAGTTCAGAAATACACAGTCAGATGGCGCCTGAACTTCTCAAACGTGATTATCCCGTTGCAAAATATGAACTGTTTTTAACCCCCGACGCAGAGAGGGGTGTTATAAGTTTAACGTGCCTGTCTGTGTATCTGTCTGTGGTATCGTAGCTCCCAAACGGATGGACCGATTTGAATACGGTTTTTTTGTTTCATAGATAATTTTATCCCGAGTGTTCTTAGCCATGTTTCATGAAAATCTGTCCAGTCTTTTTTTAGTTATCTGTAGTAATATAATTTTAAATTATTTATTATAGTTGAGTCATATAGAGTATAGTCTGTCTCACTCACAAACAAAACATAATTCTAATAAATTATAATCCAATCAGCTTTGTTGTTTTTGTAAGAATGAACAAAATATTAAACTTAGCTAGTATAAAATGAAATGAGGCATTTTTGTATGAGTTAGTGCATTGGACCAGCATGGGGAAGGCTGCCCATTCCCTCTTATACATGAGGCCTTTGCCAGCCCTTTTGATGATGATTGTTAATATGATCTTTTAAAGGGACGGGAATTTGTGGTAACAAAAGACTAAATAAATAAGTAAACCAAAAAAAAGGTTTAAAAACCTAGTAAATAATCAAGTGGCTGAAAAAAAGTTTCAAATACCTAATTGGTGGAAATAGTACAGGTTAATCAATATATCTTATATACAAACAGTGCAAATTAAGAATTATGGAGATCAAAATATTTTTTTCGCCGGGAGACGAGGGATTCCCTGTATTAATCCATGTATGTTAAATGCCGCTCCACACCGCCCTCCTCCTGGCTTCTGCTGCCCTGGTGGGTCACCGGCGCGTCACGCAACCACCGTACCACCGGCGGCTTGGCTTCTAGATATAAATGAACCCTAGAGTACAAACTTTCGTGTGACAGATGCTGAATTTTTTCTACTTGTAGGGAAAATCATCTTTTTCGTGGTCTTTAATCAGTTTCGTGGCCCATAGCACCACGAAAATGATGACCACGAAATTGAAAAGTTATTACTTTCGCGGCTCTGCAGTAAATATCCTAAAGGTTTGAAGCAAATGAAATCCTCTGGCTGGACCCCGGAGTCATTTAGGTCACAACCGGGATTACCGCTAGGTAGTCAATGATGGGCTATTTGAGCAACCGGCCGGGAGTGCCGGCAGAAGTGAAAACTTGAATAATAACGGTAACAACCGATATCTCTCGCAACTAGAAAGACGTCAAACCGTCCCGTCCTCCCCGCCCCCGCCCCTCCCCCCAATCTCACCCAACGCATCTTACGGTCATGTGACCTTTCTCGAATCTCACCCTACGAAATCTGTGGCGAGTTTAACAATTTATCCCCATCACAAAAGTGCGCAGCGCCGCTAAAGAAGTTTTCACTTCAAAAAACCGACGAATTGAGAACGCGTGACATTTCGGAGTTAGGTAGTTAAAAAGGCGAAAAAAATATTATTTTCTCGGCGACTGTGCAGAGTATTCTGGGTGAATGACCTCCTGATATAAATGTAGGTTAGCACATGCTAATTTTATTAGTGTCATCTGAAGCGGCAGGTGTCATACAGGGTGATCGGTTTTATGCACTCGGCTGGCATTTACGCGCCAATGGCGATGAGCATTTGGAAGCTTTGCTTGATTAAAATAAACGTGGGGGCTCAGGCTCCAACCAGGTTCATTGCTTTTGCCAAATCAAACATCAATAGGTATCAGTCGAATAAATCACTTTAATTAATAATTTGATACATTTATGTGCCAAAGACGGGAAAGTACTTACACAACATTTGTGAGATAATAAATACCTAGTGTCCTAAGAAATGTTCGGCAAAAATGCGTACGATTTTAACTAAAATTACCATACTGTACATAAAAAAATATTAAAATACAATATTTTTTTCTTATATACTTGTCATATATCTTACCTTTATTTGTTGTATAGATTTTATATAGTATCATAAAATATGTAATAAGTAGGTAAATAAAAAAAAAAAAAAACATATGAAATATTAAATTGTTTACTTTTATTTAATCCCTCTCTTTTATAAACACGATCTAGTATATAATATTTGACTTTATTTAATAAAAATGTAAAAATGTAATGTTGTAAAATTTAATTTCTCCAAATAAACTTATTAATGGTAATATTTTAGTGAGTTGTGAAAAAAAAACATCGTTTTGGGTATCGTATATAATAAATACATATATAAGCATGTAACATTTTTATATTTTTTGTTTGAAACGTTATAATGTAGAACAAGAAACGGGTGTCACACAAAACAAAGTTACATAGTTTAGTAACAGTATTAATAGTAGCACCATATAGAAGAGAATATTATGTTTGCAGTTGTTTTATATATAATAAATCTAAATCTAGTACGATAGTTTAGCGTATGTAAAAATTTTCAATATTGAATATAACTCACCTTATATTTTGTGTTTATATATAGTTATAAGAACAATACATGATGAGTATGACAAAAGGTATTTTATCATCGTTATAATTATATACCGTTTATTTGTCATATATATGATAGTATGATTGTTATATTGTATGTATATAATAATTAATTATTTTTCCATTTTACTATATACATATACATACACTACTACTGTATGTAATATTTTTACTGTTTATTTTGGGTGCGCCAAGTTCATATAAAATTGCAGCTTCGATTATTGGATTTCCGAAAATTTTTCTCATACAATTTTATCTCATAATGATCTTTATTCATAATTATTTTTGCTAATAACTATCGTAACTCCGAAATGTCTATATTCATAATGTTATTCAACATAAGGATCACTGTTACTACTATCTATGTTTATAAACTTTTATATCATAGTGGTATTTAGCAATATAGTTTAATATCACATTTATTTCTATACATACTAGTGGTTATTGTTAAATTTTGTATTAATAAACTTCTCTCTGATATCAACTAATACCAATATAGTGGTGAATAAGTTCAAGTAGCAGTAGGGAATAGGGACTTAGTCGCAAAACCGACTCGGATCGCGGATAGGTTAGAAGACGGAAGCGGGAGCTTCGCTCCCGCTTTCGTCTTCGAGTTTATTTTTTTTTATAAAAGAGCTGAAAAACTTGTTTACAAAAAAATATTACTTAACTAGTTAATATTCTTAGTTATGATTTATGATATTAGGACTAACAAAATTATGATATAGTATGTCCTATGTCCATTATGAAGGAAACTGTTATGAAAACCCAAATTATGAGTTCAAATCTGTTCTTAGATAATATTTACAGAAGTGTAGGAACATAAAAGGTAGGAAGTAAAAAAATATGAAGAGTGATGATTATGATTACAAAGCGGTATTACAAGAAAAAGTTTATATGAGCCAATATGGACCCGTTTATTTTAAACCGCTACGAGTATCACAAAAGAGGTATTTTTATCAATGTAATGTTTTATGTAGACATTCATCATAGTTTATTGTACGTTATATGTTTATGAGTTGGAAATTGTAAGCTCGCCAGTGTAAAGTCGTAAGTAATATTTAAGAAGAATGGTCAGTGAAAGTTTACAATGTTGAATTGATTTATTATCTTACAACAAATAAACGTTATATGTATATGTAACACGTAGCTCCTACATACACGCACTTATGACCAACCAACATATTATAAGATAATTGCGAATGCAATGAATAATGCATGCTGTTGCTGTGCATGTGATAATAAGAGTGTGTTAATGATTGCAGATTACGAGGTAGGCCTCGGTGTTTTGTCGACCTACATGCACAGGGTTGTCTGACCTTTAGATGCATACTGTATCAAAAATGATACAACCGAAGTGTCATAAGTAGTAATAAAATTAATGTCAATTATAAATAAATAAATATTAGGGGGCGCAATTTTACACAAATCGACCTGACAATGACATTCTTCCCGGATCGCATAACCCCTTACCATCTCACTTACAGCTAAGGAATGAGCGCTTCGCTATCCTGCAATTGTTACCAAATTTGTTAGATATACAGTTGCATCTGTGTAAATAAAGCCATTATTTATGCTGTAACCGTGTCGCAACGTCATTGACAGGCTGCGCGGGCGCGACTTCAATTTAGTACTCCGCCAAGCCACGAAAATATTTCCACATTTCTTTTCCAATTTACCACATGAACTGATTTTCAAGAGCAAATGCGTTGATTATTATAGAAAAAAACCGAATCGCTGTATGTTGGCTGATAATATTTGAGGACTTCCGTCGATTCCACAAGGATGACAGCGAACTTACTTAATTAATTAAGATTTACATAGCTTTAAGTTTGTGGTAAGAGACTGAAAACCAGCGGTCTCGCTGAGTCTCAAACCGTTTCAATACACAGACATCCAGTATTGTATATGTTTCCTCACATCGCTTTTGTTAATAGTTTGTGTTGTTGAATAAATTAATTTTTGAAGTGAAAACTTCTTTAGCGGCGCTGAGCACTTTTTGGGATGGGGAAAAATTGTTAAATACGCGACAGATTTTTGTGACGTCAGATGTGAAGGAGGTCACAAACTTTTATATTTTGAAGCTAGTTAACTTATATTCTAACGATTTAACTCGATACAATATTTGATTTTGATCCATAACTAGTTGTTTTCAGAGTAGATTGTTCACAAAATGGCGGATGGACGCACCGGGGGAATGATAATTTAGGTGTTTGACATTTTTTTATGGCTAATTCTACTTACCTTTAACAAAAAGTAAATCCTGCCCCAGTTAGATTAAGTGTTGAACTACTGTACAAAAATGTGTAAGGTCAATTATTTAATTTTTTCGGGTACTTTTTCCCTCTGGACGCTGAAAATTGACCCTCTCAAGAATCACCCTTTACCAAAGTGATAAAGATAAACGGTTTAGCAAGAAATTAGCACCTAAATTTGTACAACTCTTCAAAAAAACATTTTAATCACTTTAATAAAATAAATGTATAAATTCATGTTTGTAAACTTTGAATATCTCATCAGTGCAAGCCTATACTCTTGGTACGGCCATGGAGCAGTGTCCAAGGTTCACTATTTGAATTATCAAGTTTATTAATTTCTAGAAGTCTTTATTTTCTAACATGAATTTATATCATATGCAGGTTAAATCCAAGAAACGAGAACGCGTGGCAAGACGCCTCGCTTATTAAAGTTAAATTGTAATTCTTCCTCTGTAAGTATTCCGCCCAATCCGGGTACAATTCTTGGAGTATCGTTTATTTTTGGCATCGTATTATATCAATTGTCGTATTCCAGCTAACCAGCCCGATTGACGTACCGGCATACTAATTGGACCGCGTGGGCCGGGCCGTGCATTATGCTTTCATTGCTTTGTGTAATGCATGATTTTATTTTTTAGGACACAATTTGTATGCGTTTTGTAATGATGCCAAGTAATTATTATGTCTTTTTGTATTTATGCTATCTGATGTTAGTCTTTGTGATGATTATGCTATTTTCTACTTTATGATAACAATAAATATTTTTTTTTTACATTTTTTTTTTTCCTTTCTTACTAAAAAAGAGAGAGTAAAAGAGGTCAAGAAAGACACGTCACGTCTACGTAATTATGAAAGAAAGTTTTCTATTTCACTTTAATTTATGCGATAGTCAAGTGTTTATTTATAAAAATATTGATGGTTTTTTATTCGTTTTTAACGTTAATGATGACTCCCTAATTCCATATTTTATATGTGAATCGCTATCTTTACTATGTAGACGGAGGCGAGTCCTACTAAACATTACGACAAATTGGCTCTCAACTAGACATACAAGCATACGGATAAATTAAGACAAGTTTTATCCTGTCAAAGTTTATAAGATTGAATTTCACCTCTTTAACCATCGCCTCCTCAGATAAATATCACGTGTGTAGAATAGACCTTCTGGCTCGATATTTTAACTCGAGCCCGTCCGAGTTGTTTGGACTAGGACTAGATAGAATAGGAAAGTCGTGCACATTATTAATAGTAACCTCTTTGCATTGTTCCTACTAATATTATAAACTAGCTTCCGTTCGCGACTTCGTCTGCGTGGGTCCGGAATAAAAACTATCCTATATTATAATCCAGGCTATAAACTATCTCCGTGCATAATTTCATCCAATTCAGTTGAGCCATTTAAGCGTGATTGAGTAACAAACATCTTAACATCCAAAATTTCTCGGAACTCGCACTCTGTAATGTCGACTTTTCTCTGATCATCTCTTCGTGATAAAAACGCCGTATAGCCCGCATCTGTGTGTGGTAGTTGTTGTTGATGCGTAGCAACTCTAAACGTTCCTCTTCTGTTATTTCTGGGCGCTTTGGGATGCGATATATTTTGCTTTTCGCCACGGGAAGCCAACGGGGTTTTCGGTGAGCACCAGCGCATTGTACGACTATAGGAATCGTGCGTTTGAAGAGATAATTATGGGGAATCATTGTGTCTGTTGGAGGCCCAAGGAACACTTTATTTATGTTTTCTTTTACTTAAAAACTCTCATAACCTCACTTAAATTCTGAATCTAAAGGAGATAGAGGAAAAGTGTCCAAGGAGACATTAGGTGTTTTTTTATGTAAACAAATTTGGCTCGTTAAAATTTTTGGTCAGCGTGAGTTGTTCTTAAAAAATTATAAAGTTGGTCAATTTTTTTTTGAGGCGTGTCGGCTCTGTTTCATGTAAGGATTATTTCATTGTATGGAAAGAAAAAAATCTGAACAGCAGAAGTTGGTCAAATTTAATGAAAACTAATCTTCATTATTATTTAAATTGTAGACATTGTTCCTCTCCAAAAACTGGTTCGAATGACATCATAAATAAAAATCTTTGTCATCATCCCCATTGTTGACACAATCAGGCTGTTACAAAATTCTTGTCTGTATATATAACTTCGAAGTTTATGCAAATTATTATTAAATTTAAACTTTCGTAAGTTTTCGTATTACTAATAATTGTACGGTTACGTTGTTATTTTCGGATATGCGTCTGAATAAAGCCTTTTAGCTGCATTTGTTAGCCTCCCCACTGAAAAAATATTAACAAAAACAAATGAACACCGATCAAAACAAATAAAGTGAACTTTGAACTTTTGAAACACACAACTTTTCACGAAAATTGTAAATGTAATGGAAGTAATTTATACGACCTTATACTCATTTTCAATAAAGGTTTGTTTACATCTCATAAAGATATAGCATTTTATAATTATTAAATGTAACATAAAAAAAATTGCATCTTTAAATAACTCCACGCTTACCTACACTAAAAAAGTCAAAGTATTGTTGGGTACTCACGCACGGGTAAACTAAGGCTCAAATACGCTTATTTCACTTTTTCCGCTAAATTAGCAGGCATTAAATAGTACATTACTGCAGAGACCAATCCGAGAGATATTGCGGAATATTTCATTTATGTATTTTAAAATGTAATTTACATAAAGTGAAACTGTGTGATACTCTACATTTAGGTACATATAAAAAGTTGTTTTTATAAATATTCCTGAAGATGTCTGATGGAAGCAAACCTTCACTTCGCCGCGAACAGCGCGTGCAGCGTGTGGAGACAACATGTCTTGATGTAGACGTTGTTGTGGGTCATCAGGGATAGGATGGATTCGCAGACCGACTGGAAGGCAAAAAAACGTGTTTTCATAACTGGATGTAACTAGTAGACATTTTGGGATTATTATTTTTCTCGATAAACCCATAGTGTGGGGTATCGTTGGATAGCGTAATCAAAAATATTACGGGTGTTTTAAAACCATTTTTCCACTCAGTGATTCGTTTGCGAGATACTGGGCTTTATTTGTTAGGGAAAATGACAGTTGAATTATCCCAACGTAGTAGGTACGTTCGGAATGTAACGTGATCGTCCCTCAGAGGGGTTATGGTATGATCCACCGTATTCATAAATAGACATCTTGCTGCAAGGAGCCAACGTATCTTAATCAAATTGTAATATGTGTATCTGGCATGCTTTAGTTTTAAAATGACATTATTATTTTATTATGAATATTTTTTAAAATATATATATATATATATATATATATATATATATTTTGACAGACAAGCTTTGCTTAGTTTGGGACTAGGTCGATTTGTGTAAGACTGTCCACTAATATTTATTTATTTATTTCAATGTAAATCCGTGACATCTGCCTACCCCCCAGGAAACAGGCGTGATTATATGTATGTAGGTATGCATAAAATCTGACTAAGGTGTTATTTTCGCATCGTTCTCGCGTGGTTTGATGACACAATAGCGATTCAACAATAGGTTTTGTTTGTGGTGAACAGCAAGCGTCGTGGAGTCGTGATGAGTAATTATTATAATTGTGTATTATTCGATTAATAATAGAATGCTAATAGGGACAGAAATGTGTAAACGTTTGGTGCGCACACATACATAACACTAAGTCAAGTCAGGCATGTATTAGTCCGTGTCCGTGTACAAACTTAAACCGTCTCCAATCAAAGATCCATTTTAGATAAATCCATTTAGAAATTGTATTGAGGAAATAGTTTGAGTCGCGGAAATGGGTACCATTTACCGTTAATGGACTAACGCTAGATAGGAGTCGGAGTGGTCGCCAAGGCCGAAAAAGGTCGGACAGATCATCATCATCATCATGTGCTGGCGTAGAATGTCGGGCATCTCATGTATACAACGCCGGTACTCAAGGAGCCTTCGTATTAACACCCAGCTTTCCTCGGCTGGGCAGCGTTCGGGAAGCTACGGCACATCTTTTCGTCCAATATTCCGCAGTGTCTCAAGACGAGAGTCTTTGACCAGTGTGTGTTGCCAGTGATGACATATGGCACTGGAACGTGGTCGCTCACTATGGGCCTCATAAGATATAAATAGAAAGCACATTCCAAATTGCGTCATAATACCGCCATTATCGATCGATAATGCGTTGGCAAGATTACTTGACGAAACTTAACGCTAATAATTCTACAACACCTAGGTACTTAGGTACTTTAAATAACAGTGACTTAAGTATACTTGAAAACAACAACATACCATACCACTGAGTTAGCACCAGGCTAGAATCTATTTTTACTTAACTACATAACACTACAGATTTTTAAGTCTTGCCCTACAGATTTTAATAAATCTGATCTGGCAACACTGCTCTGCAGGTCAATCACGGAACGCATTGTACGCGCGTCAGTAAGACCTAAAGCTAAATGTATTTTTTTTATATGAAAAAATCAAAACGCGCGTTCAAAACGTTACGTGATTGCCGCTCTGGTCTGATGACACTGGTAAAGGCACGGACGGTGGAAGATATGTCAAACCCAGAGAGCCCACTAAACTTGAGAGGGTGGGCCATTGTTGTCCGTGTTCAGTGGAAAATGCGTCGTTAATACTTAGTAACTATAGGGGGGCTACGGGGCCCAACAAAGACGACGTACCGCCTAAAAAAAAATTGAATTATATTCTGTCATTCTGTGTATTCGTCATGATCGTCATCAGTCTTTATGTTAGTGGTGACGAAATAAAGTATTTTACCCTTAGTAGTTTCTTAATTTTTGTATCTGCAATCGGTCAACTTTTCTCAGGTGTCAGCAAAGATCCAACAGCTTCTCAACACACTGAAGCGGCCGAAGCGTCGGCCACTGCCCGAGTTCTACGAAGACGACGACATCGAGCTCGAGATAGCCGCCAACCCCAAAGACCCTAACGCGCCGAAGCCCGAGGGCGGCACTATGACTCCAGCTGTAGGGGAACAGCTGGTCGTGCCGGCGGGGCTGCCGAGGAACCTGGAGGCGGCGTTGCAGAGATACGGGACGGCGTCGTTCAAGGCGAATGTGGCTACGGTGTTGGATCCGAATGGGAAGTTGAGCAACTCGCTCACTTATGGTGAGTTGTGACCAAGTTAATCGTATTCAAATAAAGGTTCGGATTTCTCGTGTAATCATTTTATGTTGATTATAGTGTGATCATAGTGATTATGTCATGAAACGTGCCAGAATGTCAATAGTAAGCGTCGATTACCGAATAATACCTTCTTCAATGCTGCCTAGCTAAATCTGTTTTATAAAAATCCGGGGTCTGGTCATTGATATACATATGTCCAGTCTGATGATGATGATGAAGAGGCATCGAATACCATCGAGTATATTCAGACGAAATGCACAGCACAATAGATTAGTCAGATCCATATCCATATTTAAAAAAGTATCGCACTATGAGTTAACACCTATTTTTCCTCCAGGCAAACTCCTAAGCCGCTCCCTCAAAATCGCCTTCGCGCTGCTCAACAAGTCGTTCACCTCAAAAAGCAGCAGCGGCGGCCCCTTGACCGGTGACACCTCCATCAAGCCGGGAGACCGCGTCGCTCTGGTGTACCCCAACAACGACCCGATCAACTTCATGTGCGCGTTCTACGGGTGCCTTCAGGGCGGTGTGGTGCCTGTGCCGGTAAAATAAAAAGTGTTTACGTAACGTGGGGAGTGTTTTTTTATTTCATTTCAACCCTAACGTGTTAATTGTTGGATAGGTATTTAAAAATGAATAGGGGTTTGCTAAAATCATTTTTTGATAATGTTAATATTTTCGGAGATAATAGAACCTCCTTTTTTTTGAAGTCGGTTAAAAATATGATCCGTTCTAGAAAACTTGCTACTTTATGGTCAGGGGCATTAACGCACAGCATCCTCACTGTTTAGGTCTAGGTACATATGACAGCTTTTTTTTCCTGTGTCCGGCTGTTCTACTCTACATAATATGTCACATTCATTACTCAACCGATTCTCGTGAAATTTTGTGAGTAGTTTCAATAATATATACAACTTTTGTGGCGATTCAGTTTTTCGATTATTATTTTTTTCTTTTCAAACTCGGGCTCGCGAGTAAACTCCTCACGTGTGTACGCCTCTTTTGAGTCTGGTATTTATCGATATTTGTCCAAAAAAGCCATTCCCGAAGAGTGTTACATCTCTTTTCCTCGTGCGCCGAAGGCATCAGCGTGTCTCTGTCTAGGGGGCGTGTTCGACTCAAATCAAGGAATCCCCTTAAGGATGAGTTGCATTACTAGCCAGTAAGCGTTAAATTTGACGCCGTCGCTTTCTAATCGTCGTCTAATTCGATTGTTATTACACGCGTCCAAAGCAAAATAACGCACGTCGCGATTACCGCGTTTGTGGAAAATGAAAGTTTGTGTTAAACGGGAATAATTGCCTAAAACCGAGGCGAGAGAACGCCCGTTAGTTATTATTTCACATTGTATTCGGTTTATTTGATAAACTATGGACAGTAATCACGATCATTGTCTTATTTTTGTGTCCTAAACAGTGCGTATGTGAGATGTGATCTAGTGTGGCAAAATTAAGGAATATTTAGCCTTTTGTAAGTATTTCCGTAAGGGTGGATATGATTGGAAATAAGTGTTTGCTTTACCACATGAACTGTTTTCCGAAGGAAAAGCGTTATCGCTTTTTTCAAATTTAATTTCCAAAATACCTATCCTAGAAGAAAAATTGTTAGGACCAAACTTGTAGAAAATCAAATTTCCTACAATTTTTGTACTCACAGTTTTAGGTATTCGAATTTGTTCAACTGGTGGTCACCTGTAAGTGGCTAAGCATTTTACAATGATTTTTGTACTAGGTTAGTTTTTTAGCATATTGATGTATTATCTGTTGGTGATCCTTAAATAAATAAATAAATAGCAAAACGGTGAAGGACGCGTGGACAAAATTACAAATTTATTTGCAGAATATGCTATTGCAAAAAGTGTTTAACGGCTTTATACTTTTACGAATAGCGTTCAGTTTTGAATGAAGGCTATCGGCTAGCAGCAAAAAGTGACCTCCTTCACATCTGACGTCACAAAAATCTGTGCAAAAAGTGCTCAGCGCCGCTAAAGAAGTTTTCACTTCAAAAATAGGGTATTTCTTAAAGCTGACCCTTGAGGAATACCTAAATTGATATACCCTGAATCAGATTGCACCAATTTGCCGTTTTCACGTAGTTGTACGACTTGCTGTGTCAGCAAGTCGTAAAATTAACTAGTCATAATTGACAAAATCGAGGTATATGTAAATGCTGTTTATGTTATTTTCAGAGTAATTCTTGTTTCAAGCTGCCTTTTCTATTGAAATAGGTACTTACATAACATCTCATTGCCTGTTCCGCCTTCATCCAGCATCTCCAGCTTGACTAGAGGCTCTTCATCTAAACAAAACATGCAGCGTTATAAATTTATCAATAGCAAAATTTTAATTTCATAAAAAAATAAAATCCAGAAACCCTTATCTTTATAGGTGCAAGAAAAGACATTGTGCAGGTTTAATAATAATAATCCTCAAATATTAAAAAAAAAACATTTTTTCTATGAGATGGAATTTCAAAATATACATTGCATGAAAAATTTGTTGATAAAACAAAGGGTAACCTGTTGTAAATATTGATAGGCCAGTTAAGCATAGTACTGTATGTCTCAACAGGCAAGTGTTATTAAAGTTCATGTTTGTAGATTGCATGTACAGAAGTAGTTCTTTACCAGACAGAGGCTACTCACTGCGCCCCTCTCCATCCTGCATCTCCGGCTCCACTGCGGGTTCTTCCTCTAGAGAGTCTAGAGCAAACAAATAAAACTCATATCACATCATTATGTCACTCAACAGAATTATAATGTTACTTATGTTCTAAAAGTAATTTTAAAGCAGGCAATTCAATTTTGGGTTGACAACTGCCCAGTCACTACTTCCCAAGAGTGTCAACAATATGGCCCGCAGCCCGTCCGCCTAAATAGTTGATAATTGTTTATAAATTTGCTTCAAATTCATTTTTAGGGTGACACCGTAAGATGTCACGTGATCTGATCGAAAAACTGTTACAATGTTATTGACACCGTTTTTACGATTATATTATTTTTACGTTTTGGTTTCACAATTTTTTCAACTTGACGTGACGGCGGCGACAGTGATGGATTCAGAGTTCAACCAAAAAGTAGGCTTTAAAGCCCTTAACTTTGGCAATGTCCACCGAAAATACGCACACCTAAATCTGACAATGACCCATGCAGCGAATTAGAAAGTAGTCAGAACGTACAGTATTTTGCACTTTCTACAGTGCAGCGAGTCCTCCAACGTTACCTACAAACTGGGCAGAACCTTAGAAGACCAGGAACTGGCAAAACAAGATGTACTACAGCTAGAGAAGATCGAAATATTGTTACAACCATGCTCCGAAATCGGCACCTCACAGCAGTTGAAGAACCCAGCTAAAGCTCGAATTGAAAACTCGACCGTAAGAACTCGTTGCTAAAGTTGAATTTAAAGCGGCTTGCGAACAATTATAAGAGATTGATCAAGTTACTCGTCTATGATAGCCGCAGTACTTTTTGTTTGTGGCCTAACAATGTTGGAGTGACTTGTCGAATTGTATTGTCAAATAGGAGCAATTGCGTGTGAAAATATTTTCCACCACGGCCGACGGCGCCGGTCAAAGAGGTTTAATGGTTCTTTTAGTAATTAAACATTTTAGAAAAGGGAACGTACAGTTAGTTAGTAACAGAAGTAGATAGGGCAACGAAGTGCTCAATTGTTATGCTCGCGACTCTATTATATAGCTATAAGCCGAAATTTAGTAATCCTGGGGATAAAATTTAGCCTATAACGGCTATAACCATCCATTTTTTTACATGAAAATATAAAATATGTGTACCGTAAATACATACTTTCGCCAAACTGTACTTTAGTTGTCCATTCCGGAAAGTGCTTCCATACATATTATCAGCGAGCGAAAAAAACATCGAAATCTAAGTAGCGCCGCAAAATGGCCCCACAGAATGGGTGCAATTGCCATTATAATATTTACCAGTGCATTGGTTAAGTTACAACTGTAATGCTGTGTAAATACATATTTTTCATCACACTTGCTCGAATCTTTGTATTATTTTGTTCAGTTCCTTTCTTATGAGAAACTTATTAAAGTGAATCTAATATGACAAAACAATATCAGAGTACAGTCAACCAAACCTGCTTAATATTTTTAATATTGTGTCTTAATTTATTGGTTTAGATGGCTACAGAAGTGTTGTACATAATCGACAACAATCACTATCTCTGTTACAAATACCGTGGCTGCACGAACGTATAGGGTATGCGTAAATTCTGCCGCGCGTTATGCTTTGCGTAATTATTAAAATTAATCTTGGCAATCTGCGTAAAGTAAATTTAAAAGTACTTAAGTACTTAAGATTCGTGTAAGATGATGAATGTGTAGGAGAGTATTTAGTTTATACAAGTTTATTCCAGAAAATGGGGAATTTCACGCAAATGGAAAGCCAATTTATGAAAGTGTGTTACATAAGTTTCTTAAAATATCACGCCGTTAGCCTGCGAATGTCAAAAAACGTTTTGTATGGTCGTCACCTTTGGGCATATGAAAATATTTGCAGTTTTAATGTTATTTTCACACATAAGGACAATACAATATTTATAATAAGCTTTTGTGTGCTCTTCCATTACAATAAGTTGATCTTATAAGCTTTAATCACTCACATTTATTAAAAGTGTGCCGCCGGCTCGCCCGTCGGCGCGCCGACGGGCGGCAGCAAACACAATACCAATTTGTTTTTGCCATTGCCAAATATTTTTCAAAGCTTTATCTCTTTAGGAATAACGTCTAAATTCGAACTATTCGAATTTTCACAGCAGACGGCGGTGGCGACCAAAATATCAATTTGTTTTTGCCGTTGGTAAATATTTTTCAAAGCTTTATCTCTTTAGGAATAACGCCCAAATTCGAACTATTCGAATTTTCTCAATAGCAAAACGGTGAAGGACGCGTTGGAAACATCGCAAGAAAAATAAATGCACAAAGGTAGCACATAAATAGAAAGCACATTCCAAATTGCGTCATAATACCGCCATTATCGATCGATAATGCGTTGGCAAGATTACTTGACAGTATAATATAGGAACAATAATAACCCAAGAAAAATATAATTATATCCAAGAAGATGGGTGAGTGGCTTCGTGGATTTTCAATTTAAATCTTTCGAAATCTCTCGATTCTTATATCCATTTAGTTTAACGAGTTGTATATTTTACGTTGCGTTTAAGTTCCCGTATATAGTTACTGTTATTTCTGTGTAAAATTACGAATCATAACACAAACAAACCGTAATGAGCTTACTACGGGACCAGTTCGATTTGTGTAAGATTGTCTCCTAATATTTATTTATTTACTCTCGGAAAAGTGGGACCGATGATGAAGAGTATGAAGACCACAGATAACCCATAGAACTCCTTAATGATGAAGTTACATTTTATGTTTGTGCCGACGCCACTAAACCTTTTGTTAATATAAAAGCGGTCGCGGTTTATAATGCAAGCGAGATATTTTTCAGATTGTTGAGGCACGCAAAACCAGTTCTTTAAGTCTATGCCGATTCTCGGGTCAGCGCGGGAATGCAACACAAGCAAAAAGGCCTTAGAAATAACTACCTACTTAATTTGTATGAGGTTAAAGTTGAAAATTAAATGAAGGCAAACTATCTGTAAGTGGTAAACCCCAAATAATTCTACTGTACGTACTTAGTTTTAATTTAGGTACTTATTTTAGTTAACGTACCTTAGAAAAAAAAGCACACTTAAAATAAGAAATGTACAGTCGACTACAAAGAGATCGATACGGCCAAAGTTACAAAAATATGTATACACGACTGTATTGCCTTGACATTAAGGTCGTGTATACATATTTTTGTAACATTGGCCGTATAGATCTCTTTGTAGTCGACTGTACCCATAACAAATTTGTATATTTATTAATCATTAATAAGTTACAATGTAAATTAAAGCTAGCTTAATCATAAATACAAGATAATCATAAACAATAAATATATCATAGAAATATAGCTACATTTTATATGGCGTTAAGATCTAACTAAAACAACGCCATCTAATCTAACTTATTTCGGAAGGAATATTTTTTGTTCACAATTGGTACTATTTATAATTTGCGTCTCTTTGATATTGCTGTTACGAAAACGCACCCGTTATTCTGTGCCAGGCATTATGTCTGAATGAAAATCGTCCTTTATATAACTCTCCTAAGGCCAGGTCCTACTACTGATAGGACTTAATCTCTTAATGTAATATAAAAAAATCGAGAACACAGCTGCATTTGTTTTGTTTCGCTCGTTTTGTACAAAACATTTAATTATATTTCGTAAAGTAATTTATTTATACGCCATTTTTATTGTAAGGTGGGTCTTAAGAGTCTATGGGTAGCTACAAAGTCTCAGTAGGATTATGTTTACGGTAACATAGCTCAAATAAAATACCCGTCACTTTGTCAAAAACACGTAAGAGAGAGACAGTTGCTTTATCCATGGTACTCCACTCGTACTATCTCATTATAGATGATATAATTATGCTAACAGGCAAACACCTATCCGCACATTCGTGTTTGTTGTTTGAGAACCGTTTTCCGAAGAATCAACCCAACTTAGTACGCAATCTTCGCCAAAGAAACACTCAAATCCACGTGTATGCGCGCTATTCAGGAAAATATTTTACGTCACACCTGGTTATAATGTGAGTTTTACCGCACTGTGCGTACGGTGAAAAAATCATATTATTCGCTAAAAAATATTAATCGGAATAGACTTGACCAAGCATTTCAAGGGGCTCATTAGTCATTAGAAGCCCAGGAATCTCTAAACAAAGGCATGTTATACTAACTAAAGCTCATACATGCTTTGTTGGGGTGTAGCCTAGGTGTGGATGCATATTTTTTGCAAAATATCATAATGAAAATGTTTTTAAGTTATATAGGAAAGTATAAACGTTGTTCTTATTGAAATTATGCATGTTGTTAGGCTCGGTAGAGCAGCGTCGTGCTGCGATCTGTTGAGACTCGCGTAGGGTCACATATTATATTGTCTTCCTTGAATGCTTTTGAATATTAAGAGTCTTACTCCTGCTTCCTTTTTCATTCAAGATTACGACGTAGCTATTAGTATTTATTCAAAAACTGATAACGTACTTAAATAATCATTGCTTAAATTCTAATCATTTCTTAAATAAAAATTTCGGCGGAGACTAAGCGCGCGGCGTTGGTGCAAAGTGATTTATAATCTTAAAAAAAAAAATACGGCAACTACAGTTCTATAGTTATGTTTTTTTTTGGGTTAACATAAAGTTACAGTTTGCTTTATTTTTAGGGCAAAATATAAGCTCAATATGCCGTAAAAAAATATAGCGTAATCCTGTTATTACCAAAAAAAAAAAGAACTCAGAAGGTATATAATTATTATATATATATTTTTTTTATATCATTGATTTTCTATCATGTCAGCCCTCGTATAAGATATGGTGAATTGAACTGTGAATTCTTGTACTGCAAAATTGAGAACCGAAACGACACTCCTAACTGCGAAATTTGAAAAAGACTCCCAAAAAATCCTCATTTATTTTAGGTTTAAAAAGAGAAAATAAAAATTTGAACTTTTTTAGCCCCTAGTTTATGAAATAATTATTTAAGTACGCTATCAGTTTTTGATTAAATACTAATAGCTACGAGTACGTCGTAATCTTGAATGAAAAAGGAAACATTTTGCAAAATACACTGGTTTGTAGGAGTAGGTAAGGACTCTAACATGACATTAATGAGCATTAAATAAAAATATGGATTTATTGATACTACTTTCTAATAGCTACATTTTATTTCACACAATGTTTATTTGATATAATACGATTACTAATATATTGTTATTAGAAGTTTAAGAACATGGAACAAAAAGCCCGCAAAAAATACCTTGTTATTGCACAAAGCTGCAGTGAAGAATACATACCTTTTTGGGCGTGTTGTTACAGCAACGGAGGCTTCTGCAACAAAATGACGACAATTTAAATGCGATATTTCGTAAATTATAACTATTATAAGGGTAAGTAATGATTATCCACTCGAAAATGTGCTCCAATAGGATGCGATGCGCGGTCGCGGTCGGCAATGCTATTGGTGGATATCCTGGCTCACCGCCTCGCAAGTCTCGCAACAGCTCTGGTGGAAACTCACCCTAAGTAATTTTAAGGTTACTACTACTAACTCATACAAATATAAATCAGGAATAAAATGTAATCACACATAAAATTCCTCTTAAAAATCGATAATATACGTCACTGGTTGAGATAGGTCGGGGCAGTGGTAGTTTATTTTTCGATTTGATATATCGAAAGGGTTAGGTCACTTTGACATTCTTTGGGGGATGCATATGTCCAGCCGTGGAAATCTTTCGGCTGATATCAAAAGAAGTATAGGTACATATATATATATGTACCTATACTGCTGCTGCTTAATTTAACAAACTTCACAAGGCCCTTATAAAGCCCGTGCGTCAGTCATGGGAAACGTATAGATAATGTAACTTATAATGCTTTCCTGACATGAGCGCGTGTCGTGTCATAAATCCAGGTGTAACGTATGACCTAGATCAACCTACCCCACTCCGCTCGAGCATCAAACTTAATCATTTAACAACAACGCGTTAGAGTTGCTAGAAGCGGTTTTGTTGTTAAAAATATTCCTATTTGTGTGGTGACGACGACATTGGACCTGCGGGCCTAAGATGGTTGCCATTTATAGGGTTCCGTACCCAAAGGGTAAAAACGGAACCCTATTACTAAGACTTCGCTGTCCGTCTGTCTGTCTGTCACCAGGCTGTATCTGAAGAACCGCGATAGCTAGACAGTTGAAAATTGCACAGATTATGTATTTCTGCCGCTATAACAACAAATTTAAAAAAAAAAAAAAAAAATTAAGGGAGGCCCCCATACAACAAACGTTTTTTTTTCAGGCTGTAGCTCAAGAACCGCGATAGCTAGACAGTTGAAATTTTCACAAATTATGTATTTCTGTTGCCGCTATAACAACAAATACTAAAAACAAAATAAAATAAATATTTAAGGGGGCCTCCCATACTTACTTTTTTTTTTTAACTGTTTTTATAGATAATGGTACCGAACCCTTCGTGCGCGAGTCCGACTCGCACTTGGCCGGTTTTTTTTTTACTAATCGTGGTGGATATCATACTTGTCAGAACGCGACGGATGTCTTATACACAGCGATAAGTGATAAAATGACAACATGCTACGCCCGCTGCTTAGTGGTGATCGAAAAGCATAGGCTATGGATGCTTGAGCAGGGATGTTGCATGCGGTTTACCCATCATTTCAAGATATATATGAGGTTACGAATGGAATAAGCTAAGATCAAAAAATTGTAAAAACTGGTGCGGGTGCTTGGTGTGGCAATATGTTTATACTAGATTTTGCCCGCGACTTCGTCCGCGTAGAATTCGTTTCACTACCCAAATTGTTGTTATTTTACCCCCTCTAGAGATTATTTTCTTTTTCTCGCTATTCATAATTAAAACTAAAAAAATTACTTTGCTTACCTAGTATATTGTCAGACAATAAAGCACCTAAGAGAAAAGCTTACAAAAATACTGAAACAAAAAAATAATGTGGCCGCTTCGCCGCTGCTACTTATTCCAATATACTTCTATAAACTATATTGTAAGATTTATTTCGTTCTGCTAAAACATGTAGATTTTTAGATTTAGACACACGTGAGCAAGCTACATACAACTGCCCGTGGGAAAAACATGGCGTGCCTAAATGTAATCCCGCTACTTTTAAGGTTTGACCCTACGATTTGTTAATTGTCATTGAAAACGCTACTTTTAAAGGGAACTGTAGTCTTTTAAAGTTAAATGGCAAGTTATTAGGTATAATTGGAATACGGGGTATGAGTACATCTTCTCCTTTCGCTTCACCAGTTAAGATTGTGCCCTTTACTATGTATTTTCCCAATTCAGTGACCCGTAATCTTGTTCCATTGCACAATTTTGGTGCATCTAAGTCGCGCATTAACATTACGGGTACGCCTACTTTTAATTCGAGTTTGTGGGAAGGTCCCCCGGATAGCTCCAGAGAGTTTAAGAACTCAATCGGGTAACTGGTGCTGTCGTCGGATGTCATTACTGTATCTATGGAGTTGTACACTGTTGTTTCGGTTGATATCTTTTCCAAGATTTTTTTATTTATTTTTGATACTGTCTCATTTTTTGGTGCCAGTATGGTTCTTTCACACAACCAATTTTCATCCAGAATATTTTGTTGCAGATTCGGAAAAACTTGAGCAATAAGCTCGTCTTCCGAATCCACAACATGACAAAATTGGTTGGTGAATAGAATCATACCTTCAACATCAGTTTTTAATCGACCGTCGCCTATCTCGAGTAATTTTTGAGCATACGCACCCGACTCTACATCATCAAACAGCTGGACTCGCATGTTTGTCGTGAGATGGAACTTTTCCACCTTGGTCCACACGCGTGATGCTTTCAGACATGCGTTTATTTCGTCTGCTGGAGTGCCTCGCTCGATAACAGGCAATGTCTGCCTGAAATCACCAGCCAGTAACACAACCACACCACCCATTAACGTTCGATTGCTATGCATATCTTGCAGACAACGATCGAGCGCCTCAATAGCTCGCTTATGAGACATCGTACATTCGTCCCATACAATCAGTTTGCACTGTTGCAATAGGGCGCCGCGGGCGCTACTCTTGCTAATATTGCAAGTTGGATTTTCTTCGCTTGCTAAATTAAGAGGTAACTTGAAAACTGAGTGTGCTGTTCGGCCACCACTTAATAATGTTGCAGCGATTCCAGAGGAAACCACAGCTAATGCAACATGTTTGTCTTTGCGAATTTTTGCGAGGAGCAAATTAAGCAAAAAAGTCTTGCCTGTGCCGCCCGGCGCATCAAGAAAGAAAATACCACTTTTCCCACTTACAACTCGTTGTAAAACTTTATGATATATCTCCTTTTGCTCGGGTAGTAGACGTGACTCAGTTTCTCTTACGTAAGTGTCCAATATATTGGTATCGTAGCTGAGCTCTCTAATCAAATCATTTGACAACCCGTCTCTACGCTCTGGCGTGGGCATACCAAAGTCGGAAAGTTTCTTTCCGGATATTGATAATATTTTGTCTTCTATTAGGCGCAGCGCTTCATTTAAACAGAGATCATTGTTGATCTGACCCATTCTTTCGAATCTGTGCAAAATATCCTCTGATTCTAGTGATCAGTAGCTGACTTATACAAATCGCCTTCTAGTAAACAGTACATTTTTATTTTAAAAACACTGATATTGTAATTATAAGTAAACAGTACAGTTTTGTTTTAAAAACACTGTTATTGTAATTATAAAAATCATTAAAAGATAATGTAACCTTCAGAAACTACTTGCCTATAATATATGTAGTCTAATAGCGATGAACACTTCGCAACAATCACCAAAGTTAAGCAACGTCGAGAGAAGTCAATATTTGGATGGGTGACCGTTTTTTTCATACAAATTCTCAAACGTCTTTTGACCCCCTTAGGGAATGAATTTTCAAAAACGCAGAAATTAGTTTTCTAATATTTTGATATAAAATCAATCTACGAAGTTTCAAGTTTCTATTTAAAAAAAAAAATTAAGTCCCATACAATCTTTGGTTCCTTATTCCACCCTCTGAAGTAATTATATCTAAAAAAACGGCACGCTATATCCTACTCTGAGGTATAAACAACAATATTGGAAAGTTTCAATAAAATCGGTTCGCATATTTTTGTTTAATTTGTCCTCAACGCCACTATACCACATTAGAGAAGAATCCATGTTTCTACTGATTACCAAAAGATGGCGCTGGTGATGTGTTCTTAAATCGTTCTTTCTCGAACTCTGTCTACGATACCTAAACTCCATCAAACTCTTTTTTATACGTTCTCATATGGTTTGGCAGAGTTTAAACGCATAGAAAAATCGGAAGAATTACCTACTACGGCTAGAATATGCCTGGAAATGTGTGAAGCTCTGTATCGCACTATTGAAGTTTTTAACGTTAGTTGTATAAATACAATTTACTTCGTTGTTACTTTATTATGTATCTTTGACCACATGGATTTCCATATGGACACTGTTTCACATTTATAATATTAGTGTGATAATTAAAAGGATTTCTTTACATTTTTTTGGTAACAGAAGATTACTGTTGCGAGTTTCAAGTTTTCTACTTGGGATTAGTCCAATTTCCTCACGATGATTTCCTTTACCGAAAACTTACTGTTAAATGGTATTTCGTACATAAGTTTTTTGTGTATCCCGATAGAGCGACAGAGTGTGGTACGAGCAGATAACGATAGCTCTTCTTTCGGAGCGGTACTGTAATCCTATGTAGTAATTCGTTAACTATTCAATCATTAGTATATTTACTCGTATGTTTACGAACGCGGTATGAAAGTCGCTACGCCGATCGCTATTGCAAAGACTCCTGACAGTCGATATTTTTCGGAATAGAATAAGTGACAGTTCTTATAAATTTTGACGTATTCATATGGAAAAACTGTCACCTCCAATCCCATTCTAACCGTGGTATGATAATATCATAATACATAACATAAGTCTCTTCTAGTATTTAGCTGTCTATTGTAGGCGGGGACACGGCATAATTGATCGCACGTTGTCTTGGGTACCTCAGGTGAGCGAGGTCAGCAGGAGGATGTTTGCTTCGATGGGTTCCCTTCGTCGACTACGTAACTTATTGCCATTCGCCACTAAAATTGCGCTAGCTTAATCTCTCCTTCTCCCCATTTTAGACTATGCTGATATTTGCTATCTGGACCTTACTGAGGACCAGCTGAATAAGCTCGAGTTGAGCAAAATTTCATCAAATGACGCACCACAACAGAGTCAGCCGCACAGCACGGAAACTCCACCTTTGGAGTCATTACGAGAATATTGGGCAGACATATGGGAAAGGTCCGTCCAACACAATCAAAATGCCACTTGGATAGACGATATCAACAATGGAATCCCCTCGATGGAATTTGAACACATACAAATTGATACATTTATACAGGTAATCAAGCGTCTACACAACTGGAAATCTCCTGGAACAGATAATATTCATAACTTTTGGTATAAAAAACTCACTTGCACACATCCATTAATACACAAACACCTAAACCAATTCATACAATCACCAGACTCAATGCCGTCCTACGTCACACAAGGTGCATTCTTGGTGGTCGTCGTTGTGTGTGCAAAATGTCTCCTGTGTGTGACACGTTGACACTTGTACCGTGCGTCCGCCGCTGCTGGAACTTCACCGTTTAGCAAAAGGCCCTTTTCAGGGCCACAAAATGATTCTGAATAACTTGATTAGTTTCATGTTAATGCATGACGTCAATCAATCAATCAAACAAACATATCGAGTTATATGATAGTAAACTAAATTAAACTGCATTATATACACGTTAAACCTTGACTTTGCCGAATACAAAACAAACTTACAATACAATATAAACAAATCCAATTTTATAAACATTATCAGTTTGCATTGATAATCAGTTATTATCAGAAATAATGAACAAATCGGTTATCGCAAATTAAGGTTACACGTAAACGAAAGCAAACGCAGGCAAAATCCGTGTTTTATAACTAAAAATACTTGATTTTCCAGGACTTACGTGTCTCTCGTCTCTGCTATCAGCTTTCATGCGGTGGAAATCACAAATCACAAGATTCACATATATAAAACGATAAAAAATCAGTCTTGAGGTTAGTTTAGTTGTCAGATACAAAATTATGATAAAAGGAAAATTATGTAACAAAGGTTACTATAGAATATCAGAATACCATGAAGATCGGAACCCGTGGAAATAAATTGTATGGTTTTAATAATTTAATTTTTGTTTTTAGTTAATGAATCATGTACTTTAATGTAGGTACCTATGTAATTTGTTTATTATTATTATTGACGTCATAAGGACCTTCGGCAAGTAAAAATTGAAAAGCCTTATGCCCATAATAATAATCCATAGGAAACAAATGCTTGCGCCATGTAGAAATATCTCCGGCCAAAAAACCATCTATATGAATATCCATCAACCATCTATCGAATAAATGAGTATCTATATCTCGCGTCTTTTAATACTTTATGTAACTGCTTAGTGTGACGTCCAACCTTTTGGGTCTCTCAGGGTATACTCGTATAAATAAAACAACCATTGAATGCTATTAGCTCAGGCGCACAGACGTGACCTCGCTCACCGACAGCTAGCCGGCGACTGCCTAGTGGCTGTCGGTTCGCCTGAACACAGCTGCTACCCTCGCGTATATATTTGTGGTGGCAGTCCGTCACATCTCTCCTTTCTTTTACAAATTACATAATATTTTACAAAATTACAGTTTTACTTTAACGGTTTAGTTTACAAGTTTACACCGAGACATTAATATTTAAGTGGTGCATTTTATTCCATACATTCATAAGAATATCCTTATTTATCTGAATCTTGACCCTATGACAGCTGTCATCTCAGTACAATCTTACGTATGTAAATTGTGCGGACATGACAGCTGTCATAGAGATCAAGTATACAAGTTTTCAGTTTGGTTTGAACTAAAACGAAGAGTTCTTTGTGTGATTTTTGAAATAAGACGTAATTAAGTAGATCCGTAATGTAATGATACTAATGATATACCTACTTAACGTCATATCAAGTCCGCTTTTTGAAAAGACGTCTAGTCCACAACGTCGTTCTCTCGGTCTCTCTGGGTCAGCGTCCACGACTCGCTCCCACATAAAGCAATGCTCCAAATTTAAACTTTAATCAGGCGCTTTTTAGCTGTTTTGATATGCGTGCCAAAGAGGAGCTCAAAATCACAATAATATTCCCGAGATTACCCATACTACCCGCTAGATTTTGGCAAATGTTTTTTTTATACTGAGCGGCATTTTATTTTAAATGAAGTGTTTCGAATACAAAAACCACTTTGAAAAATACTATAATTACCAGAGGTTTTTCCGCTCTTATATAAAAAAAAACATAACCTATCCGCGAGCTATTTAATCACCCTTTATATGCGAGGGCACAAAGCGCAATATTGCCCTTCGACCGTCGACGGCTCTTTACTTATAAACACGGCGCCATAACGACCTGTTTAAGGAGAGCTAAATGAAAATCGATATCCGCAAAGCTGTTATAAAAGTAATGGGTGCTAGTTACGGAGCTACGCATTTGAATACCAGTTTTGATTATACCGCTTATTAGAGCTTTAGTGATATAAATACCGAAAAGCAATTATAACCGGTTATACCTTATTTAAAACCGGTAGTAAGAATACCGGTAACGATCCCTGCTTTGAAATATGGTGAATATTAACATTATATTTTATTTGATGTGATATTTTTACTAGCTTAAAATCAAAAGTAATTAAGGGTTGAAGTTGACAATTCGTCCAGATTGCAGATATTTGGTCGTTATAATCGTTGTAACTTTGCCGTTTTCCGATGGAAAATTCGTAAATTTTCACAGAACGACAAGGGCACAAAAATACATACACTTACATGAAAATTACATCAACGAAAATTACAGTAGTATTTTTTTAATTGGCGTGCCTTTTCCGTTTGTCGCGCGCACTTGTGTTAGCGGCCGAGTTTTGCTTGACTTCTCAATATTATTTATTTTATTTTACCTTTTGCGATTTTTATAACAGCCAAGTCAAATTCAAGTGTTCATTTGCACGAATATATTGTTTTATTTGGAGAAAAAAAATATCTCTATCGTTTGGTATTATTCTTATCCGCGGAGGCTCTTGGACCACTTTTGCCCATTGTCCTTTGGCACATCAAATAGTAAGTACTTTCGGAATTACAAATATATAATCTTTATTTGCTTGCTAAATACATTTTTGTGACTTGGCAATCACACAATACTACATAATTTTAGGTAAGTATGCCAAAATCCATAAATAAACTTAAGTTGTGTGATTGCCACGTTGCAGAATTTTATTTAGCAAGCAAATAAAGATTAATAGGCTTAATTCCAACGACAAAGCAACTTGGGTACCTACATAAAACTATTTTAGCAAAAATATTTTTTTCATCGTTATTTTTTTACACTTCCTGAGAGGATTATGTGTCTAAGATGTCTATTGTGACAAACTGGTATTAAACGAGATATACGAACATAATTCAGTTTCGTTCAACAAATCCTAAAGGGGCTTTGACATCGTCTAAAGATGATTGTTAACAAGTTTCTGGTTTATGACAATAATTATATTATTGGTACAAGCTTTTATTGCCGGACAGTCGGCTCAGACAGTTTTACACATTAGTGACATTCGTTTTACACAGTTATCATTCATGAGAGGATTCTAATGTGCCCAAACACCATGTATCTTGTGTACCTGGGTTAGCAGATCCTATGGCCACCTTTTGTTTCCATTTATCACCTTTATGGTACAGTCAGCGTCATATAGCTAGTAGCAGCCAAGGTAGCCAAATATTTCGGTACACGTCTTTATTACTGTAAGAATAAGGGTTATTAATAGCAATTTATTTATTTGTATGGCATTTGACAGCCGTATACTTGCATACTTAATATTATAGATAACTAGCTTCTGCCCGCGACTCCGTCCGCGTGTAACTCGTTTATATCGCAGCTCCATAAAAACTTTTACCCCCCATTTCACCCCCTTAGGGATACCTTAGGGGCACTCCATATATTACGTCATATACATATTATATATATTACACATTTTAAAAAATGACGTAATATATTGAGAATTATGAACGTAATATATTACATTGCAATAAGGCGATGTTATACATTTTATAATTATGTGTCTTTAAAATCGACTGTATACCTACACTACAGACGTTATCGCGGGAGCAAATATAAATTTGTTAAAGAAGTAGTAAGACAGACTGTCTATTTAGTAAAAACACACTTTTCTGCCTACACATTATAAGCCTCCAAGAAAATAATAATAAATATCCATGTTTTAATTTAATACAACTTTATTTACTTTTTGTTGATCTTAAGAAGCAACGTTGTTTTAAGAGGTTTCAAACCACTAAAAAAACTGGTTCTAATGGCACCGTCAAAATTCAAGTAGGCAATTGGATGTCGCTTTTATAGGATATACACCTTACAATAGAAAGTAATATACATTATCAAGGCCTCATAAACTAGACATAAAAACGGACAGTGCCCTACGACCCCGAGCAGCAGCCCGCGCCCGCGGCCTCCACTCTGTACGGCGACAACACCGTCACCGCCGCCCAGCTCACGCCTGATCAGATAGCGAAAGCGCAGAAGTATTGCAAGTGGGCGAGCAGCGCTCTCAACTACGAGGATATGAAGACGGCCATCAATAATCTTACCAGTGCCTTAGAATTACTGCAAACTGGGAGAGACCCGGCTTGAAGAAGCCGAGCTAACGTAATGATATTATGGCGTGTTTTTTTTATACGGAACTGAGGCAGGTGATATTTTTCTTATTTCTTTATATTTAGACAGACGGACGGACAGCGAAGTCTTAGTAATAGGGTCCCGTTTTTACCCTTTGGGTACGGAACCCTAAAAAGACTCATCTTTCCCTGCCCAGACTCTAGGTATGGTAGTGTGTGTGCCGTAAAATGGGGTGAGTAGGGATCACGAGGAGAGTTGGGTTATGAATAGGGAGAGAAGGGATGAAAGGGGGTGAGATCGGATTTTAAGGCTACTGCTACCTAAATAATGTATTCCAATTTAAAATGGAGCTATAATAATATTTATAAAAAAAAACCGATCCAACAATCTTCCAAAATCACCTTTGTATGAAAACCCATCTCACCCCAACTACGAAGGACTACGGGGTGAGGTGGGATTTGGTGTTTATCGTTAAAGTTATGAAATGGAACTACCCAAAATCATAAAAAAAAATAAAAACAAAATACAAACGTCCCGAAAACTTATTATATACAACACCCACACAGTTTGCATATGTAAAAATAAAATGTTATCGAGGTTTGAATGTCACCTGCGGCTCGGACCTCGAACACACTCGTCCATCTATTGCCTAGTTTCTAGCCTTTGCAACAATGTACTATTTATGTGGCATAAACGGCCGTATATTACTTTAACGAAGTTTAATTTTTTTAAAAGCTTCAAGGGACGATGGGTTATTTTATTTCTACGCTTTGCGCATGACACGCGACGCCGGCGCTCCGACCTCCATTGGGCCGAATAGATCTGCCCCACAGTAAGTAAACGGGCGCTGATGATGGGCGAGTCGAGCCTTAGGCAAGTCTCCCATTCTTGGGATCTCTTGTTTACACTTGCGTATTCGACAAAACATGCATTTTGATGTTACATTTTTCACTGTCGGCCTTATTCTTATTATCCAATGTTTCTGTTTCAAACTATTCACAACAGTTTCTTGGTTTCCGTGCGCTGCGACAACATGGTAATGTTTAACCAGTAATCGAACTATATATTCACGCCCATCTAATATCGTAGGCCTTTTTGTTTCAGGTGCGACATCGGCCGCTGCGTCAATTCTACCGCCGAGGCGCACTTTCATTGTTCTATCTGTGATAAACATACTTACTAAGAGTTGTTATTGAATTGGTGAGAGCTCTGTACTATATTTTTTAATAGAACAACACACTTGTTCTGTTCACTTGAGTGTTACGTGAAGTACTCTTAGGGGGTCAAGTTATACATAGTATGTTAAAACGAAATTCGAAATTAGCATTCCAACAATATAAATTACTAGCTTCCGCCCGCGACTTCGTCTGCGTGGACCTGGGATAAGAACTATCCTATATTTATCACTTCTCATGCTCAAAAAATGCATCATATTATAAGCATAAGCCCGCTAGCTAAGCAGCTAGCGGGCTCAAGTAGTACATTTAGCATCTAGGGGAAATATGTATACATATTTATTACCCAATTCACAATCATTAATAAAATAAACGCCTCTGACCGTCTACAGCCGCGTCCAAACGTTCAAGCGTGGTTGACTGCATACATGGCATAAGCTATGAAGATTGAGTGGGATACACTGCTGTCTTTCTCGCTTTATCGTATGCCCCGTATGCTGTCCGCCGTGCTCGGTCGTTTGGACGCGGCTATTAGACGGTCAGATGCGTTTATTTGTGGTTTTAATATTTTGTATCTGTGTCAAAGCAATTAATAAAAAAAAAAAATGGCGCCAAAGTGAACGGTGCCGGTTAATGTACAGCCATGATAATGCACGGCCAAAATAATGTACAGCCCAATAATCCGCGTCAATACTGTACATGGATTATCAGGCTGTACCTTATTGGGCCGTGCATTATCACCCTGAGCAAACTTGGTCCGGGGCAATAATTGGAAGCCAATTTTGTACGAGCTGATAGTGCACGGCCCAATAATCCGAGTCCATGTGGCTTCGGATTATCGGGCTGTACATTATCTGTGCGGACTGATAATCTCCAGCGAGTCGACGCCACCCCGCTGCGCGGGGTGTCTATTTCTGGTCTGAGGGACACAAGTGAACCCTAACCTAACCGACCTAAGACAGAGTTCACATATGACAAGCCATTTTTGTCCTCCCTGATTATGCACGACCCAATAATCCGCGTCCACAAAAAATGGACACGGATTAACAGGCTGTACATTATTGGGCCGTGCATTATTGGCTCCCAATTGAACAATCTTTTCGCCGTGGTATTTATTATTGATTGTGGATGGATAATCTTTGTTTTTACTATTTTCTCGCAGTCGAAGTGAAAAGAAGAGTGTATAACTCTGGTCAGCCTCCCTTCTCTTCGGGAAAATAACCATCTCGTGGTAATATGGCTTATTTTAGACCCTTGTCATACAATCTACTATTAATCCAGGCTATTAACTATCTTCGTGCAAAATTTCATCCAAATCGGTTGAGCCGTTTAAGTGTGATTGAGTAACAAACATCTAAACTTTCGCATTTATAATATTAGTAGGATTTATATGAAACTTAACTTTTTTTTTTTTTTTTTTTTTAATTTATTGATTAAGACAAAAACAATGAATATCATTACAAAGCCCATCTAGGCAAAACCTTGGATAGGTTTGTGTGCCGATGGGGAGTTCTTATTATTCTTTTGATCTAATTTATAGCTAAATTAAAAACTAAGTATTTTAAGTAGGTTAGTTAGTACAACTTAGTTTACAGAATATAGGTTACATTATTGCATTTTAAAAAGTGCATCTTTAATATTTTTCTTAATTTACAGCCTTTTACATATAAGTTTTGTACATGTTCAGGTAATTCATTTATTATTTTAGGCAGTAAGTATGAGTATTTTCGAGCACCATATATATTATTAATATTATTATATTTAGATAAACAAAATTGGCTTTGGGATGATAACTTTCTTAATCTAATACATCTTTTCTTAGCTTTGAGTTTTGTAACATTGTGATATTCTTCAATTAAGACAGCTAGTTTAATTTTTTTTTGTACAGGAAGTAGATTACAGTATTTAAATAGTTGTGAATAGTCGGTTACATAATGCTCTTTAATATTTTTTGGTACAATAGTTTTGAGTATTCGAATTTGTAGGTTGTATATTTTTTCCATATAGGTCTTAAAGGTTCTACCATAGGTACCCAGGGCGTATCCGATCACAGAGTCAGCGAGGGCTAGGTATAGCAGACGTAGGGTTCTGTACGGTGCTTTATGCTTTAAAATGTATAATCTACTCAAGATAGCTCTCAGCTTATCGCATACGTAATTAACATGAGGTCCCCAGTTGAGCCTGTGATCTATTATAAGTCCAAGGTATTTCCATTGAAACATACAAGTGACATTATGTGTATTTTTACCTGACTGTCTCAAAGGAGGTTATGTTTTTGGAGCATACATTATGTATGTGGACATGTCACGAGCTACAGTCCAAGTGGCTTGATGGATGTTGACATGCATGTGGTTGCTGGCTTCCTCTTAGTCATGGGAGTGACCGAGGACATAGCATAGACTATAATATTTGCAAAAAAGCGGTTGGGGTCTTACGAAAAAATCTTTTCATTTCACTTGTATGTAGAGAAGCTGGTTGTGTTTGGAGGGGTTTAGGTTGTAATATGTATAAGAATATGGTATAATGTAAAGTTTATTTATTGTTTAAATTTTGTACAATATAAGTATGTATTTTTACAAAATACTGTTTTATTTTACATCTTATCAGTGAGATATGTGTCAATATCGCGACCTTGTACACAAACAATACCCACCATAACGATACAGCAGATTCACTTATCATACAAATCTTACATTGAAGTACTCGTTAACTCAACAGTTGGACCACCACTTAAACCAAAGTAGTTAATTATAAAGTCTGAAAATGACAATTACAGACAACCTTAGTATAGTTGAGATAATTTAATGGGACCGACTTTTTAGTATAAAACTGTCATTGTAATTGGAATATTTTACCTCAACATGATCGACACACGTCTGCATTACAAGGCAGGAAGAGATTGTTTAGATAATTTTGAGCTCTTCGCCCGCTTAACCACTTCTGCTGCTCACTGTACAACCCCGCGTAGTCCAACAGTTGACATTGGCAGTATTTTAGTCTCCGGTTAAATTAAAATAACTTATGTACTAATTACTAAAACTAGTATAGCTTAGGTACTAGAAGTTACTGAAAGCACCAAGTGATTTTAATCCCGGATGCGCCTTCAATTTGGTAAAAGCCGAACATTTCATACGTATTTACAATTAACTAAACATTAAAGTACGATCGCATTGCATTTTGTAACACACTCTACTTCAGATTCAGATTCAGTCTATTGCAGTGACTGCACTATTCACCGGGAACAAATCAATATGTATAATAAATCGTTATATCGGACGTAATAATACACTGGCTTGTATGACTCAACTATGCCGGGGACGCCACAATTTACTCGTTGCTTGCGTGTTTATTTTAAACTGGTACTTTTGATAACTAATTATGTACCGTAAAATGCACACAACATTTCGAAATGTATTTATATTGTGCACGATTATAGCACTCGAAGAGATACAAGAAAAAGAGCACTTTAGTATAAAATTTGTTGCGAATAATATTTCCGCCTTCTACGGTAATCAGGAACAGAAAACAACTCGCTCTTTAACCTATTAAATTATTTATTATTTTAAAAACTGCAACTCACTTCAAACGATCTAAATCGACAGATTTTGTTCAACTGTTTTTCCATATCTTGTACCTAGGGGGATGTTTGTTTGTAGGTGTAGGTACGCAATTGACGAAGCCTGCGTTGCGGATATTTTTATGTACCTAATCATTCTTGTTTAATTAAATAAATAGCTATCATACTATTAGGAGTATTACTAGTCGTAGTGAGGAGACGTCCCTATAATATCAGAGAGGTGGGGCACTGCGGAATATCATCTCGCTCATATCTGGATCAGCCCAACTGGGGGATTACATCCAACTTATAAAAGACCGCAGTCGCAATAACAGCTTTACTTGCTTTTAGGGTGTATGATGATCCCAGCCTACCGCCGTCAGCAGAGTCAAATGAACCGCCGGGCTCTAAGGGCCATTTCTTTATTTGTGTATCCATATTTTTTAAAGGGGGGGTTAGACAATTAACCTACCGCGCTTGTCCAGTGCGTGTTGGTAGGTGAGCAGTGAGCCATCTGACTCGGGCGGTGGGCACATATTATATAATAGTATATTATATCGATACATTTGACTGTAAAAGAAGTAATTTAAAACCAGATAATTTGGAAACAATTATGACTATCTATTTCTTTTATAGAGAAACTAATGTTGAAACACTTGTTAGCACTAAAACAGACTTTGAACATTAAATTGATAAAACACTTAACTGAACTTCTTAAATGTGACAATGTTAACTTTTCATTATTTTCGGTTGGTTGCATATATATTTAGAGATAAGAGCGCCCGTTGTTTACCTCTACTTTCAATGTTCTTTAATATGTTGTTATATATGTATCGATATAATATGAATATCGGAAGTCGATAAATGAGAAGTCCCTAAGACACCTCGAATCCATTTATCACTTCAAATCGCATATTACAAATGCTCAATTAAATGACATACATAAGATTGCAGCACATCTCACAACTACAACTGTATCCAATATGGGATACAATATACTACCATGTATTGTTCTATTGTTACCCAATCATGATGTTCATTGATATGAACAGCGCATTGATTAATGCGCTGTGTAGAGCTTGCCAAGAAAGCGAATAACTTTCAATAATCATACTAACGACCTGCACGGTGACGTCACGTTTCGCTCCGCCAATAGCGTTGCGTTTTGGAAATTTGCGAGGGAATTTGAAAAATAGTACTTTTAAACAATTTATTTTATCAATAGAAACATGATAATTTGAAAAAATAATCATGTGTGTATATTTATTAAGCAATATAGATTACACGTGATTTTTTTTGTCCATTTCTCATTTCGCTGGTTACGCGACCACCTTCGGTTTTTCTATTGAAGATAACATCAATTCTACACACCTTATTGAGACAATTACTTGTACATGCATTTTTTTGTTATTTTATAATAGAAGTCTACTAAAAACCCGAGAAAAAATCCTTTCAGGCTAAAAATAGATTGCCGGAATGCAGGAATTTAATCCAGTTACGTAATTATCGCTTATCAATTAGAGACATTCCTTGTTATATCTCAATAACCCTTAGTCGTACAGATATGCTTTATATGTCAAAATGACGGGCTAAACGAGCCCCTGCCTATAGTAATATGTCTATACACCTACCCTTTGTACTTATTGTTTAAACTTAGATCACGGTTGGTGGGTATAATTAGCTTCAAATAAAGAAAAATCCCGTGGATGTTCTTTGAGAGAAAATCTTTCCCATTGAAGCGTTTTTCTCTATGAAAGAGTAGGTATCGTATTTTCGATTGTGACGTCATACTTGTATAGACACACAGTATGAAGCGTTTCGCGCTGCCGCCCGCGAGGTCAATCTGTATCTCGAATTTTTAGGTATTCATGTTCTTTAATTGTAGTTGCTCCCATACAAACATTTGTTCCTCTCCAAAAACTGGTTCGAATGACGTCACAAAAAAATCTTAGTCATCATCCCTATTGCAGGTCACGCCGTTTGTATGGAACAGCTGGTCAGCAGCGGACTAGAACCTATGTCACCTTTTAGTTGAAGTGCCGCTGTAGGTACTAGTTTTATATGAATTACATACTTATTTAGTTATAAACCTGAGATTTATGGTATGGGATTTTTGGAAACCATAAGAGTCTAATTTTGCTACTCATAAATAAGTAAGTACCAAAACCTTAATCCAGTGACATAAGAGTTATGGGACATATTTATGAGTAAGTTGTGTGCACCCATATTTTTATACTTTACTGTATATATAAGCACCATGCTAATAGCAAGAGCTACTTATTCAGGTAGAGACTAAAGAGAGGAGAAAATATCTCATCGGCGAGATAAGAAGATTGTCGCTCGAAGTCGCCGAACTACGATCAAGGCCGCGTGAAAACAACGATCGTCGCAACAGCCGATTTCACCGCCGTTTCCCGTCACGTTCCCGTCCTCGCAGCGCATCGCAATCGCAAGACCTAGGATCCTGAGCGTAGTGAGGGATACAAGTGTTAACGCCCGAGACGAAGATAATTTTGCTACCGAGTGACACATACTATTTTTCACACCAACTATGAAGAAATTTAAAAAAGATGCTGTTAAAATTACTTAAAAAGTTTTAACAAATTTTCTTAGTTTTTATTACATATTTTTGATATTTGTTGTCATATTTGTATACTGCGCCTTTTTTGGCAGCCAATTCAATTAAGCCGTTTTTGCGATTTTCAAGGCGCTGTAAGTTTCTTTAAAATAAAAATATCCAAAAAAGCAAAACATAGCGGCATAGATATTGATGATGTTGATCTTATTTGTTTCGTCGCCAACTGTCTACATTTTATTAGTTTCTATTGGCGTTAGCGCTTGTCAATTGTAACCTTGTCTACGGCCCCTGATGACCTGGTAAAGGTCGCGGGAGTCCGCTAGATGCGGGTGGTGCAGGACCGGTCACTTTGGCACTCTTTGGGGGAGGTTTATGTGCAGCAGTGTACGTCTGTCGGCTGATATGATGATGATATTATCATATGGTATCATGAATTTGATCTGATCGAGGTGGATATTCAATGGCTACAACATTTAGAGACTTTTATTTATAAAAAATATATGTAAGTAGGTATTTGATCATAAGCCGCGCTATAGCTCACCATTTGAAATTATTCGGATAATCCCTTAAGTGTATCCCTTAAAAGAATGAAAACAGTTCAGGTATTCTTGTAACACTAATTTGTACCAACTTTCCCATTATAAATAAATATATTCAAACAAGGACTAATTTACCTATAGTCTTATGGCATCATTTCAAAATATGTCTACAAGTTGTATAAATTTAACTACATTTAGGGCCTGTTTCACAATCGCCGGATAAAGCTATCTGCCAGTTAAAATTATTGCTTTCCTTTTCTCCCGTCATATGAAAGAACGAAGAAAGTGAACTTCGCCCATGTAATTACACGTGTATTTTCACTACGCTTTTATAAAAAACTATCATACCGCACGTTATCTTTATTTGTATTTTTAATTGAGACTATAAACTCATACTAAATCATTTTTTTCGCAAGTGTACAAATGGACAAAGTTTCTGCTGTTTGGATGAATTTAGATCAACGGAATTTAGTCGGCAATATTTAAGCGCCTCAGCTAAACTATTTTACAAACCTAGTTACCTACAATTCGCTAGTTTCTAGGCGAGCGTTTTTGATTAGATTATATATGCGAGATCTTGGAACGTGTTTCACGATCGTCTATTGAGGTCAGAAAATAAGCCATGTGCCATTCTAAAGGTGGTTTTCCTCCGGATGAGCGCGGATTGAATTGATTTTTTATTTGCACGCTAAATTGAAACGTATTGCCGTACTATTAGAATGCACATTACACTGAAGAAATTTTCCCGCGATGTCAAGCGCTTGAAAATAATCTTTAGTGTGATTTGCACTCTAACAGTACAGCAGTACGGTTCAATTTAGCGTGCAAATAAAAAATCAAAAAAATCTCAACAACACTTACAAAGATTTACGCCACCAAAGGCGACTTAACGGCTATCGTTTAAACTCGTTTATAGTTGTAAATCCAAGACCGCTTACCATACAAAAACCGGCCAAGTGCGTGTCGGGCCACGCGTAGTGTAGGGTTGCGTAGTTTTATTGCATATATTAATAGGCTTATGTATTTACATAGGTATTTATGCGAGGGTGAAATTGTCAATGAATTAAATAGTTAGGTATAATAAATAAAATAAATAAATATTAGGGGACAATCTTACACAAATCGACCTAGTCCCATAGTAAGCTCAATAAGGCTTGTGTTAGACTCTATTCCCAAAATACCCTAAAATAGCTACACCTAACAGTGGCGAAATAACCTAATGTCATAATCGCTTATTCACAAAACCCTCTAGTCCCAAAATACCCTAAAATTCAATTTTCGTGAATTTATTTCGATATTTATTTCTATGAACAGAATAAAATTTTAGTTAAATTTTGGCTTTTACATGTTATTATGTTTAAAAAAGTAACTAATAACCCATTTGAATTTCAAATATTCTTTGCACTCTTGCAGATAAAATGCAGGTTAGCTATCTGTTTTTAAATAATAAAAAAGGGCTTTCCGAGCTAGTGAGAATGACGATACAATTTGTTTTTCTGACAGACTCTAAATTAGAAGCTATCCTTTTTATTTGGCCAGTCCGCTAAAATATAGGACCTCTACAGTACCTAGGTACCTACTAAACTTCTCATTAAATCTCCGACTCCGAATCGTCGTTCGCGTCCAGAATCAGGCGTCGTCCGGTTTTCCCGTAGGAATGAAGCATTTTTCCACGGTAAAAACTAGCCTATGTTCATTAGGGATAAAGTCGGCTTCTAATGGTAAAATAATTTTTCAAATCGGTCCAGTAGTTTCGATGCCTATTCAATACAAACAAACAGACAAACAATCAAATTTTTCCTCTTTATAATATTAAAGTGTAGATGAATCAAGCGCGGTAATATTAGGCTCCGTTTCTTTATGTTAAAATTCATAACGTAGTGTTGCTATAGGGATAGTAAATCTTCTAATTATTGCAGTAAAGTGATTTCAAAATATAAACAATAACATAAAAAGACAATTAACAATGAGCTACATTTATTAATAAAACATTATTACCAATACTCTAATGACTCGCTAAAAATACGGGTAAGGGTCAGGCTATTGTCGGTAAAAAGAAGAACAACCTGACTGAAGTAGTCTTTTGAAACGCCAGTGAATCCTTGTTAAAATCATCGGTCGCGCGATCAGGTGATGTGATGACTTCGCCTTCAGTTGGTTAACTGACCTTGAATTAAGGATGGGATGGGAAGGGAAGTATACCTAAAATTCAAACAAAGAATTACCTAAGTACTTCATCAAACCATTTATTTATCTTCCATTGTTATGTGTTTGTGTGAGTTTTTGAATGTTCCATTTTTAAAGTTGATGTAGACCTAAGATTAATAAACCAAATAGTGGTGTCATGGTACTCATGGTTATTACAAGTAAAAATGCCCTTACATCTAATGTTTGACAGCTGTCATCCCAGTACAATTTATAAACGTGGCCGCACTAATCTCACTGATGATCTGCGTGAGGGCCGGTCTTCTACGGCGACTACTGAAGATAACATCAGTGTTGTGCGGCGTATGATAGAGACTGACAAAAGAGTAACCTATCAGCAGATTCGTACAAGCTTAGCCATTGGTATGAGTCACGAAGAGACCCGCGGTGTGCTGAAGGTTTTCCTAGAGAACGTGATCCGTGACGCCGTCACCTACACCGAGCACGCCAAGAGGAAGACCGTCACCGCGATGGACGTCGTGTACGCTCTGAAGCGCCAGGGCCGTACTCTGTACGGTTTCGGCGGCTAAGCGCGGTGTACCGCGCGCGCGCACTGCTCACATCGGACCTACATGCCTGCCGGTCTACCTACGCTTAAGTTTCGCCGTCTCGTTTCTCGCTCTAGTCTTTCTGTCATTCGATAGTAAGTCTAGACGACGACGACTACGACGGTGTACCTGGCCCCGGTCCATACACATACATACCATGCACATAAATACCATACATACATTGCATGATGGCGGTAGGAATACAAATTCACGCAATCATTCAAAAATGTCCATAACAATAATGATGCATTAAAATTAATGATTTCTAATCATTATAATATTATATACTGTTCTGAATTTTATTGCATATCACATTTCAGACATAGGTAAATTTACAAATAATTCAGTGGTTATGGTTACATTACAATTTCTTTACAAGAACAACTGGCATAACAAACAAAAAACATGATCAAAAACACTTACATTAGATACTTTCTATCATCATTAAAGAATTCATCAGATAGAACGTATCTCGAGTCTTAGTGAGATCGAATTGCTAATCATCTTGGAAATTGAGGGCTGCAATTTCACAACACTGATTTATTCCTAAACATTGTTATATCTTTCAGAGCATATAAAGTTTGACCATTGCTATGGCCAACGTCGTAATCATGAAGATCACACCTACTCTGAACCCAGGCCTACGAAACCTACTGGTAATTTTCTATTAATTCATTCATCTGTGACTAATACCAACTATTTAACACCAGAATTGATATTATTTTCGTAGTAGTTGGAACTTGCTTATAATTGTAAGTATAATATTTCACTTTACTTAAGTTGTAGTGTGCATGATATTTTAGAAATTAATCACCAAAATTCGAGCTTAATTTATATTACCAAAATTGTCGTGGATTAAGAACAAAAACGCACATTTTGTATAATAATATAATATGTAATGATTGTGATATTATCGTTCTGACTGAGACCTGGTTGAATAGCAGCGTGCTAAGCAGCGAGCTGATTGACGCGAGGTATGTAGTGTACCGGAGGGATAGAGAGCAAAATACGATGCAGTGTGGTAAGGAGGGCGGCGGGGTGCTTATCGCGGTGCAGAAACATATAATGTCTAAACGCAATTTTATTTGGGAGAGTAAATTTGAAGATATCTGGGTAATAATCATAATAAACGATCATTATGATTATGACTGTCGAAATGTCGGCCCATGGCAGCAAAAAAAAACAAGGTATATCATCCCCGACGATGTATCCTGCCTACGTCACAAATGTTGCCAAAAAGAATCAAGCGTCACGAATGTGCAAAGTGTGTGTGCGTATTCAAGGCATCTCAATTCAGCCCATGATGGGTAACTTGCCCCCTCCCCGCGTTACTCTTACCTACTCCTTTATAGTAACTGGAGTAGATTTTGCTGGCCCGTTTTCAATCGCAAACCGCAAGGGTAGAGGGTGCACGCTGTCCAAGTGTTGGCTATGCTTATTCGTATGTCTTAGTACCAAAGCCGTGCATTTGGAGGTTGTTAGCAGCCTAAGTACTGATGCATTTCTAATGACCTTTCGCAGGTTTATCTCACGTCGTGGCAGGCCTCATGATATTTATTGTGACAACGGTACCAACTTTGTGGGTGCTAATAATGAGTTGGGCAGAATTTTCATTATCTAAGACAACTTCCTGCAAGTGACCGATGGAGTGGCAGCGTAATTCATTGCACATGCTTTGTTTACATACTGCTAGTAGTACCTAATTAAAATTAAGTATGATTTTTGTTTCAAATAGATCTGCAAGCAGGCCTGTCTGTCGTTCAGGTTCGCTTCATTCCTCCGGGAAAACGGGTAATCCGTGCGAAGCCGGGCCGGGCAGCTAGTAAACAATATAATCAGAATAACTTGCGTAATTAAATACTTTTAACTTGTTATTAACTCGCCGACAGGAAAAGGCATTAAAACAGTCATTGCGCCGCAAAAGCATAATATTTCGCTGGCATACTGTCATTTGGCACAACATTCTTTGGCAGAATCGTTTTTTTGTAATCTTATTTAATCTATTCCTATTATTGATATTAAAACAAGTTTTCTGCTCTCTTATAAAACCGAGCGCTGTGTGCGTTGCAATGGAATTTGCTGACAGTGCGCGTTGATCGACACAGCTGCGGTGGATGGCGCGGGGTCTGAGACGTCGGCGGGGGCCGGGCCGCGAGCACAAATGCGTTTCGACAGTTGGCTACCTCCATATATCTATTTAGTCCCGTTAAGTAGTATGATACAGTCAGCAGCAGAAATTGCTAAGCAGTTCTAGTGCTCAAAATAATCTAGACACTAATGTCAAGGGAGTAAGGATCTGTGTAGGTAATTTTGAGCGTGTTATTTTGCTTAGCTATTTCTGATGCTGACTGCACACCTTTTAGCATAATGTGACGTCACGCGGAACTTTAACGGGCTATATCTTCATTTTTTTTTGGCTGATTGATAAAATAAAAAAAAACGGCCATATTCATAAACGTTCTACAAGCCTATTTTAACTAAAATGGCGTTAAAATTCGTTTGTCCTTATCTCTTGACATTTGTGTTCGAAAGAAAGGGACAGAGCACATTTTATTCAGCAAAGGCATTATAAGTTTTATGAATAAGGGAGTATGTGTCCAATATTTTTACATAATCTAACTGATGGACTAAATATAATTATATTTTTTTTACCCAGGAAGTATTCGGGCTATCATAGTTGGTTAGTTTTTTATCGACATTGAAACAATCTTACACATAGTACTGTTGTAACACTACGCAACATTTCCATATCTTCGTTAATCCAGGTGTACATTGTCGCAATGGTAAGCAACAACAGCGCGCCCGGCAGCTACATAAAGCAGCTCGACAGCAAGCCGATCAACAACCGCGCGGAGATCGCAAAATGGCGGAACCAGCTCCTAAGGACCAGCAGCCAGGTCGAAGACGTGACGCCCGACGCTGACGACGAGTACGGAGACTTCGAGTCTAAAGGGGAGAGCCTGTTGAGGCTTGTTGAGCCGGAGTTGGAGAGTTTGGGAGAGAATTGGATTGCGGCGTTGAAGGATCACGCGCTGTTGAGCTTGCCGCCAGGTTAGTGCGGCTTTTGTTTATTTCATTTCTTTTATTTTCTCAAACATGCAATGAAATATTGACGTTGTGTTCTTCATATTAGGCTTCGGCTCATAACTATCCGACCTCGCTACGCTCGGCCGTCTATATGTAAACTTTTTTCCATTGTGTATCGACAATAACCCATACATTTTGTATCAGTAACTATGTAATATTTTTTTGCAATTGACACTTAGTCAGCACCTAATATGTTTAACCTTTAGTGCCTAGCTTTCAGCTTTTGGTTATAATGCTGATCTGTCTCAATCAGGGGGTAGTTGAGAGTTCTCTATGCGTGTTATCTATTCGTTCAATTTTGAAAATGTTCTACACTAGAACTGAATCAGTATGCGGTATTTTGTACTTTACCGAGACATCACTGATGTAAAGTCATGAAAGGTAGGTATCAATTAACTTTAGCGAGTGGCTGTGACAAATTGCTAGATGTGTGACGGCCATAATAGATAGATAGATTACCTTGCTGTAGATTCGTAAGTTGGTGATTTTACTGTGGGATTACAGCTGCCGGGACGCAGCGATTGATTCCGAGCATTTTATTTAAGATGTCGGTTTATTTCGTTTTGGTCCAAGGTTGTGGAAAAGATGGCGTTGATGTAGAGTATGGCGAATTAGTTATTTTATTTGGAGGCGGTTGTGCATAACGTCAATGACCGAGGGCGAATATTTTGTTGACACCATTCTGCGCCTGCCGCATCATACTTGCTCTGCCGCGGGTACTTCTTTATGATATCTCCCGCGTCCTCATCCAGATTGACTTGTTTGATTGCTAGCCATCGACGTCCGGCCAGCAACACGTTATTACCGGAGAAGTCAACAGACATAGCAGTCGCCTGAAGCTCCCGGTACTCCCACTTCATCAGCTCTGAACTCCAGTGCACAGACATTTTGCTTTGTTGCAATAAAAAACATTAATTAATTATACAGTAACGTTGGATTAGTTAATGATAACATCATAAACAAATCCATCGCAGCACTCAGCAGTCTCAGCACATCACATTATTAATTTGAAACGTCAATTTGACGGTTGCGTCTCGTGTCCGTTCGCCACGCTAAAATACCAACAAAATGACTAAGCTGCCCCGTTATATATTATATACCAATTAAATCGACATTTACAAAGCATAAGCTGAATTTGTACATGAATGCTGCAGATGAGTAAAAGAAAACGCTCTTCAAAGGCCTATTCAGGCCACATAATTATTATATAATTGAAGGAATGGAAGGAGCTGATGCCCGCGGCTTCGCCCGCGTGGTTATAGGAAAATGTAACATATTGAATTTTCCCGTGGGAATCCCCTATGTCACTCTCCAGCTTCTAAACTATCTCGGTTACCTATTTTGGAATTATGTGCCAGTCCCATTTTGACTTTTAATTGGCTACCTCTTTTTCTGGATGTAACCTAGAGTTTTATTTGATGCCTATGATAACTTATTACTAACAAAAACGCAAACGGAGCGATTCGTGAGTGCTTCAATTCGCATTGAGTCTTTTGAAATTAAGAACTGTGGTCACCCAGGTGTCTAGTTAAAGGATGATTAGATTTTTGTAACTCGTGTTAATTTTTGCAACCTAAGAGCTACGTGGGTATTTAAGTGGGGATAGATTTCTTATCAATTTGAGGATATTGTGCTTCAGTCGCTACCAAGTACCGGCATCGTTAGCTTCACTGTACCCTATTCACGATATTTTATACAATTGACAACTGGCCTGCATTTTGGATTTTGATTGCTTACCGATTGGGACTTTGTGTTGTGATAAAGTGTACGAACTCGACCACGGCTACGTATTTGGACTTTGATTAAGCGAAAATAGTAAGTGATAGTTACTATGTTTCGCCCTTGGGTGAGTGAAGCTGGAGCTTCATCGGAAGCCCCTTCCAACAACCCCATCAGTGCTATCTGTGTCGGTGAACATACACCATTACCGAAGAAGCATTTGCACCCGGCTGCTCAAGAAGTTGTTTTACATGTCTACAAAGTGATTTTAAGTGAAATAGGTCCTCATGGGGCTATTAGACGCACATCAAAATTGACAAACGCTTCTGAAAACACCGTCGGAAGACTTGTGAAAAAAGGACGGCCAACAGAACTTAATTTGGGTTCTTACATTCACTTGGTATTTCAGCCACTTTGCTAATCATGGCACAATGATTCAACAAGCATTCCGTCAAGTGTGACTAATTATTTAAATGTTAACTTAATGTACAAAACTTGTACCTAGACTTAACAACCAATACAAAAAACTACGATGACGGAGTTTCCCGAATAGCTAATGAACATGCTGCCTTGTCGACTATTTGCCAACAAAACTACCGTAATATAAATAGGTAGATAGTTATAAGCGCTCCAAAAGTGGAACACTAAAACTCAGTCAATTGCACCAACTTGCCTCAGATTCGTGTCGTCAATGGAAACGTATAAACGTAATACGTGCAAAGGGAATGTTGTCTAATTTAAATTAATACCAATTAAATGTTTAAGAAAATCGACTACGATGTACGAAATTCAAATACATATCTGATGTATTTCCGATTTATCATATTTTTGGAGTGTAAGAGCCTTATCACACTTGCGATTTGCAAGCGTATTTTGTATGAAGGCGATCACGCAGCGTGTTCGCCGCGACTGATAATTGTATAGAAAACACGCTCGCAAATCGCAAGTGTGATAAGGCTCTAAGTACGTAATTCCAAATTGCTTTTTTTTTTCTTTCGACCTATATCAAGGCAAGGATGTTAATTTTACTTTTAGGACGTAGCTGCATCTCAATTTTCCATGTCGGGGATTTTCATTGGCATTAGTTATTCAGATTCGGACAATAATTACGAGTTGTCAATTTTCCATTTATCCTGAATGACAGTACATGGTTTTGACTTTTGAAATTTTAACTTGTAATGTATCGTGACAGCCACAGGCATCGCCACCATGCTCAAGTGTGGACCTAGCTTGCACGAGTGGAGTGCGTGTGACGTCATCGGCGCATTTAATCTAATCAATGCTATGAGATCCAACATTGGTTCTGTAAGTAATACATGATAAAGTATAAAATCCAATTATTCATGAATACCTAATACACATCAGTATTTTATTAATAAAAATGCTATAGTTATGGATTCGATTTGTCCCATAACTTATTCAATGCTATTGTCACAAAATTACTATTAATTCAAATATTTAAAGTACTATTCGTTATTCAATCGTATGAACAAAATATCAAGTCCATTATATATATTTTTAAATTCATCCATCAATCATTTCATATATAGTCGACAATTACCTTATGACCCATAGTCACCGTTAAATTAGAGACCATCAAAAACAAATTTATAAAGCACAAAGATCAAAATAAAATAAATTAAGGAGACGTTGGGTTGGGTAGATAGGAGTATTCGGATGATTATTATTTTAGACACGGTATATGATTTGGCGTCAATCACTGATGTCGGGAGCACGTAGCGGACGATAGGAAGTGGCGAAAGGCTCTCATGGACGGGATCAAGACGGGGCCTGGTTTTAAATTCATGAAGGTAGAAGGCGAAGAAAATGTAAATCATAAATTTAATATTGAGGTGAAATGCCTTTTGTCATTAAGCTATTTGAGTCCTGAGGATATTCCTGTATATTTTAATGAATTTCTCGCAAGCTTACTGGATGAAGATAGTAAGTTGATAGCTAATTGGTTTGAAGAAAATTACGTAAGTGGTACATGGTCCGCTCAACCCAAATATCGTCCAGAATTCTGGAGTGTTTTTATCCCGGGTCCACGCAGACGAAGTCGCGGGCGGAAGCTAGAGATACATAATTCATGAAGAATTTATTGATATACCGATAATCGACAAGTAATGCAAAATTGGTAATCCAAAGCCGATTCAATTAATTGAAAAGTCGATGAAGTATTGGTTTGACCCTTATAATTATATATTATTTGAAGCTAAGGCTATAAGGTCAAAAGGGCAATGGAGAGGGCCATGTTGGGAGTTTCTCTGCGTGATCGCATTAGAAATGAGGCTATCCGCAGCAGAACCAAGGTTATCATGAAACCTCTACGGGGGACGTATGATAGACTGATACTAGTTCTATTTTTATGATCATGAGTGAGTGTCATAAATGCGAAACTTTGCTTTCGCTTAACTTCGGAACTAAATGACCTAAAGACTTGAAATTTTGGATTTTAAGTATGTGATTATAGCTTACTGGATGACGACAATTTCTGCGTTCTGGTCTTATCCAGAGGTTCTCAAATAGGGGCCTGAAAATGCGGCGAAATGGTTCCAGTAAAGGATGGTACGGCAGTGTTTGCTTCGCGCTCGATAAACTTGGGACCTGTGTCACATTTTTTTATCATTACCTAGTTTTTAATATTCTTAAATTCATCAATCTGAATCCCATAAAAACATTCCATGTAAAAAAGAGGCCAAGTCTCGAAACTATTCCACCGTAAAAAGTTGTGAGATATTTCGTAGTATCAAGTCTCAGGCATTCTTATTATTCTTTCAACTTTACTGCATTTACAGATTTTTGCATACATGAAACTATGTAATTGTGTGTGATTTCCAAGTCACAGCTAGCCACAATATTCAGCTAGCAAATAAAGAATAATTACATGCATGAGACTCGGTACTACGAAATATCTCACAACTTTTTACGGTGGAAGAGTTTTGAGACTTGGCCTCTTTTTTACATTGAATGTTTTTATGGGATCTCACTTCTTTTTGTAGGTTATTGTGTTATCAATAATATATACAAATTATGAATGCAAATATTTTGTTCCATTCCCAGGGAGTCAGTTATCTGATTCCCTAAAAAGGTGCCTAAATAACCACTTGGTGCATCTCAATTGTTTTTATAGTCGTTGTATTGTAGCCTATCTTATGGCCATTACAATAATTTAAAAAAAATTAAAAAAAATTAAAATCGTTTAATTCAGACCAGTGATCCATATTTTGTTAGTACAGAGAACCTTAAGAACTATGTTAGGAAAATATGCTAAGGAATACAAAAATAACTTAAATAAAAATACATTACAAAAATAAAAATATGCTATAAACATTACGCGGTTTAGGCTAGCCCTTCGCAGTGCCAAGCAACTTCTCTACTTGGCCCTGCCAATAGCTACCTCCACCCAATACTTCATGAGCGGACAGTCGAGGCGCTCGGCCAACGCCCCTAGAAGGCTGTTGCTGCTGCCACGCACCCGCCTAAGCAGTGACCCAACTCTTTTTCGCCTAATGGCAAAAAAGTCATCCGCTCTCGCCTTAAACCGCTCATAGTACAGGCGAAGCATTATTCGCCCCGTGGCTTGCAACACTATTAATGAGCATGGATATGCTCAATGTTATATTGTTATATTGATTGTGTGCTGGGTTGTCAAGGTGGCTTACGGTATTGTAGATATCTTGATTAAGCATGGTTAGTGCATGTTTGTTGGTTATGAAAACGATTGCCTGACCTTCCCAAAGGGAAAACGCGATCTTGTTGGGATGAAACTCGTTTCTTCACGATGTTATTCTTGACCGAAAAGTTACTGTTCAATATCAATTGATATATCGTACTGTAAGTCTTTTTGAAGAACCCTGTGTCACCGGTCACCGCTTATAATTATCTGCTACAACAAGACGCGTATAAATATTTGACACGACTCTATATCTAGTGCCGTTGGGCGAGTCGGATTTTTTTGCCGCCTTTTTTATGGCAGACTATAGCTTCTGCCCGCGACTCCGCCCGCGTGGAACTCAAATTTTCATGGTTCATATCTTTTTATGATTTTAATTATATTTTATAATTTATACTTTCTTTCCATACATGCATAATAGTTTATGATAAAGATATGGTATTGCTGCTATGTATGGCATATGCAATCCACAGCGTAGATATATAATCGTGGGATTATATGGGTCGTAATTTCAAGATAATATCTGCTTTGTAATATAATATAACTTTAATAGTTTTGAAGCCTGATACAAGTATAAGATTTGATATTGCTGGCAGGGGCAATGTTATGAAATCGTGTTTGCAAATATTATCCTTTTTCTGCTTAAAAAGGAAACAAAATAGGATCCGCTCGCGAGGCGGGAAACACTGTCTCTTTGATTTTCCGCAACTGTGCCCGCGACTATTGATTCCCCTGATTTGGAGGGATGCTCTTTCCCGTTTTAATCGCTGGATTATGATTGTGCTATACGAGACGGGACCAAAATGACCTACACACGACTAATGTCAAGAGGATAAGGACTGTCTAGATCATTTTGAGCGTTTTATTTTGCGTAGCTTATTCTGATGCTGACTGTACAACCCATCATATACCTTCCAAGTTATAGGTGTGCGTGTATAATAAGTGTGCGTAACCAGCCTGGTTGATAACGATCCTGCCTGCAAAGTTGGAGGTCCCGGGTTCGAGTTCCGGTAAGGGCATAGGTCTATTTCTGTTATCAGCACAAATGTTAACTTTTTCCTAAATCTTGTCTGTATCCAAGTATTTACGTATCTAAAAAAACTATTTATGTCGTCGTTTTCTACAGTGCAGCGAGTCCTCCAACGTTACCTACAAACTGGGCAGAACCTTAGAAGACCAGGAACTGGCAAAACAAGATGTACTACAGCTAGAGAAGATCGATTTATTGTTACAACCATGCTCCGAAATCGGCACCTCACAGCAGTTGAAGTTAAACCGAGGATGAGTGTCGAAATAGTCCAGGCAATGAACTGACAACTTGTATGGAAAAAATGACAATTTTGGAAATAATTTATAATAGCTTATTTTTATGTTTAACGGATATATTATCAATTAAATAGTTACCCAGCGACAAAATCCGACAAAAGCAACTCGCACTTGCAGAAAATGTATGATCTCGCACTTATCACTAATCAAAGTGTAAACAGACCATTAGTTTGCAAACATATTTCACGAGTTATTTTGCATTCGTGTACAGTCAGCAGCACAAGTACCTACGCGAGCGAAGTGTGCTAAATGACCTGTACAAGCTAGTAATAAAGACGTGTGCATGAAATATTTACTACCTACTTCATGCGCGGAGCTACTTCTGCTACTGACTGAACAACACAATGCCAACGTGAACATGAACCATGTTACATAGAACTTCTAGAGTTCCGCCGTTTACGCCAAAATAAACCGATATGATCTCTAATGTCGTGACCCGCCATAGACGGACTGCTTTGAGCAGTCGTGACCCGCCATAGACGGACTGCGTAGAGCAGTCGTGACCCGCCATAGACGGACTGCGTAGAGCAGTCGTGACCCGCCATAGACGGACTGCTGCCTGCAGAAGTGAAAACTTGAATAATCCGCAAATCCGTATTTTCATTTAAAAATCTTAAAAATCCGCGTTTTGAAAGCGCAGCCCGCTTTTTGTATTATATCTGGCAACACTAAATCTTACGGTCACGTGACCTCCTACGCTCCTGTAGCGAGTTTAACAATTTTTCCCCATCCCAAAAAGTGCACAGCGCCGCTAAAGAAGTTTTCACTTCAAAAATATCCCTTATTCTTTGCTCTGAGATTAATACATATACATAAATAAGGGCATAAATATAGGTACTTACAGATAAAACCAAATTAATTAAACACGTGAAAGGTGATTTCAGTAATTGTAAACACTACTGTAAAATCCGTCAATAAAATGTATTGTCCTCAAATCAAATCAAACTGTAAAACAAAACGTAAAAAAATCCGCAATAATTAATGAAATCCGTAACAAAATGAACATTAATATTCAAACCAACAATAATAGTCTCTCTACATAAGTGAACATGCAACTCACCTCATCTGCAACAACTCGAACAAGGATAATTGATTTAATTAGTTAATACAATATTTGAATTATGATTATGTAATACTAAATACGTACATATATTTCTAACTTGAGAACTAACTAAAATTTTGCCCATAGATCTTTTTGTACAGCATTCTTAAGAAAGTTTTTTGGACCTTCTCAAGAATCAAAGCGTATGTCGACTCATAAGGATTCCATACAATCGCCGAAGCCTCTAATTTGCTCCTAACCAGAGCGTTATATAGAGTCCTTATAACAGCCGGGTCATGGAAATCAATAAGCTCATAGGTCGACAGTGACCTGACAATGAGTCCTCGCCTATGACGATCGAGTGTGACGATAACTGGACGCGGGCGACGGACGTAAAATATGTACCGGGTCTACATATCGAATGGAACACGCAGTTCGGATAAGTGGGCCGGTTCTGTGTCATCATCATCATATAATTTTCCTTCGGTGCTGACCTTATTTTATACATTTAGCGCCTGAAGGTATTGTCGTAGCAATAACTTTGCTCGTACTCAGATAACATTGTTTACATTGATGGCCTCAGGCGAAATCAGCATGTCGATCACGTAACTAAATCACGTAACTCAATGACAGTTGAGCTTACATGCCTTCCAAAAGATACGTAATCACCCTCCAGATCATGATTTATTAGTGTGCATATGCATTATCCACCAGGAATCATCATCCGTCCTTGTGGATCTTAAGGACCTACACAATCTAAATGAATTTGTTTTTTGGGCCCCGTGGCACCAATTTGAGCCGAAATCTCTGAATCTAAAAATGTTCCCGTCGCGCCATCATCGAGTAAAGCGTAAGTGTCAAAGACTACAATATACATAATGAGATAGACAGGCAACTCAGCCAAATTGAGAAGGCATTTTATGCTTGCGTACAAGCGCCATCTGTGCTGTGGCGGATAAAACTTTTCAAACGATAAAAAAAAAGAAGGAACTTCTCAATTCGGTCGTATTTTATTAATCAGTGCCCCCGGGGTAAGTGCTGATATTGATTGAATGACTGATTGATGAATGAGGCGCACTTTCCCCTGTGGCGCACTTACCCGAACTGACTATATTATATTTTGATTTTACATCTGCGTAAATCTCATATTTAATTTACATTTTTTAATTCTTATTGGAGTCACACAATGTGAGCGGTAGGTTGAAGGTATCTGTCACTCATGCGGCAGTTACAAAGCAAAGAGGTTTGATATCAAATACGATGTCTGAAAACGTATTTATAAATTTAAATTTATTTATAAATACATAAAAAACTACTTAACATGTTTAACTGAATTATTTACAGATTTAATATGTAGTTATTTAGTGTCTATGTAAAATGTTTTTAAGTGTTTTAAAATCGTGGCTGTATACCGAAGGGTCTTTGCCATACGCGCCTCACGTCAAATTCAGCAAAATGGATGACTGACATGTTGCAGTTTTTATTACGATTTGTATTCATTTCATCTAAAATGTATTTGTTTCCTCGCAAATGTGATGAAAAACATTGTGACTGTGAGCTTATCCTTATTTCTGGTATTTATATTATGTATATATATTTTTTTTAATGATTAATATTTTTATGAATTTACATTATGTTTTCATAAATGTATTGAGAATGCACTTTCAATATATTAATTTCTTTAAATTTGTCTCTTAGAGACTCTCTAGGTCTAATCTTATAAATTGCGCGAATAGCCCGCTTCTGCTTTGTGGTGTTGTAATATTTTTATATCGGCAAATTACTGCAAGAATACCAGCGGATGGATACTCCAGTATAGTTATTTCCGTAAGTTTATTGTTCCCAAAAGTAATTATATGTATTCAAGTAGGTATTATTAATGTGTATTAGAGGGGAAAAAAGTGAACTTTTTCGCGCCAGAAAATCTTCTTTTCCCCTTCTAAAACTCTCTAAAAGTCCAAAAATATCTTCTTCTCTGCCATTATTATTACTTCATTACATTCCGGTCCGTATTTAGACACCCAGGTAGATTTTGAATCAATGCAAGGGTACGGTTTGCCCTAGAAAAATGATTGGTATTAAATTATTTTAGGCGCAAGCTTAATTATCGCTGTCCCAAACACACTCCTACCATCTTAAGGGATGGTTTTCGAGATAAAAACTATCCCATATCCTTCCAAGGGTCTCAAATTATCTGTACGGAAAAGCAAAAGTTAGATACGATTCAAAACTTGTCAAAAATCGATGAAAACCTCGGGTAGCCCCATAACTACTTATATCATTCTCTAAACTTCTAATTTTTGTCCATCTGTTCAAAGGTTAATCGTAGCTGATCGTGGCTGTTTGATGCGTAATTTAAACTTTCGATTCGTACGACCAATCAGTCCAAACTGAACGGGGTTACATTGGTTAAGTACTGAATTCCCATGGCCACCTTCTGTCTCCATCATCAGATCAGCTTGATGGTACCATAATATTGAATTGTCATCCGAACTATACTTATGCCCAAAATTTCAGCTCAATTGGTCACCGGGAAGTGGGTCAAATTTAACTTGCAAGATTTGATTACAGACAGACAGACAACGGGTCAGGTGAAACTAAATAAAAGCTTGTAAAAAGTACTGAAGTGAAATAAAAATAAAAGTACCACTAAATTATAAACATTTTATTAACAATACACTACATTATTTCTACAACTAAATTAAAATCTGTGTGAACGAATAGGGTTCTCCGGATCAAACAGTTTCGGGTCTTTTAGAAACACTTTGTCTTTGTAAAAGTATGGCATAAAAGCACAGTTCTGTGCCTTCTTTATTTCTGCTTCTACCAACGCCTAATATTATCTAAATATTACATGTCACATATTATTAGCATAACAATTGCGTATAGGTATTATCATTTAAAATTAAGAAATGTTTATACATATTATTCAATTATTATTATTATAAAAATCATTTAAATTATAAAAGGCATGTCCAATTAACCATTTTTATGCATTCCCGTATACGCGTCAGCCTGGCTCGTCTGGCGTTGTCAAATCTGTTTTAGAACGCAGTGTTTAATGTGACACCTATAATATATTTGAGGAAATATAATTTGCACTATTAGGTACTAACTCGGTCAAATTGTATGGCGAATCGGTGCAAATTATATTTCGTCAACCATACCTACCTACTTCTATAAATAGAAATGTCATATGACTAAGAAATGGGAATATTTCGTCAACTTTCTCAATCTAAATGTTCGCGAATCTCCCTGAGGTCCTAAACCGAAGATTAGTAGCTGTGACTTATCGCGACTTTTTAGTTGTCTCAAATATCTTATGGCGTTTTCGGAAGAAAAATACACTGAACTTATTATTTAAAAAAAAAGACCGGGTTGCACTCCGGGAGTGCCGGCAGAAGTGAAAACTCAATTACAATGTCAATACATTCGGGATTACGCGTGCCGGCCCAATGCTTATTAGACCTTATCAAAATTATAACAGAATGAGTAAACAGAGTGGCTGTTTTCTCATCGCTGATCCATGCGGAGTAAATAGCCGCTCCAACAATAAACCAAAGATAATAAACTTTAAATATAACCCGATCGCTGGTATTATTAGTTTGCTGATGAACCATTACAACGACTTCTTACTTTATGCAAACCTGCTTGTGTCCACTGAATATCATTCAGGGACACATTGACCACTGACTCAATCGTCGACTTAATAGCCAAATCAAAGGTCTCAAGCAGCGTTGCTGATTCTGTAACGTCTGAAACGGACTCTCGATTTTAACGGCCATTTTGAAATTTCTTTCACCCCGCAGGCTACTTCCACATTTGGTGGTGCGGGTCGGTGAACTATAGGTAAGTCAGTACAGATTCTTTACCGCGTACATTTCTATGAGTGCTCCTACTCCTACAGAGTAAACATGTATTTCGAGTTTAAACAATTACAGTGATTTTGGTTCTTATGCAAACAGTCATATGTATGCCCTATTATATTTATGCTTTCACTCGAGGTCTGTAGGTAGGGCGATTTAATTAGCATGCATTTGGTTTTATCAGTGTTAAGAATGATACCGTTGTCGTGCGACCACTTAATTATGTTTGTAAAATCCGCCTGTATGCATCTCTCTACGGTTTTAATGTCTCTGTCAGCATACATTATACATGTGTCGTCTGCATACATATATGTCGAACAATTGTGGACTACGTTACTCATACTGTTCACATGCATAATGTATCCTACAGGGCCATATATGGAACCAGTTGGCACGCCATGGATCACCCTAGCTTCCTCCCCGCTCTGCCCGTTGATTGGTGGTTATGGTTCTGTTAGATAGGTAGTTCTTAAACCACTCGAGCACCGGAGCACATTGCAGTCCCATGTATTGTTTTACAACCACTTTATTATTATTTCGTTACATAAGATGGTACATTATCTCAACGCGATACACATGCAGTAATATACGGGATAATATTTAAGTCGCGAAGCTGAAGGTCCTGGGTTCGAATCCCGGTAAGGGCAAATATTTGTGTGATGAGCATGAATATTTGTTTCTGAGTCATGGAAGTTTTCTATGTATTTAAGTATTTATATCTATTATACATATATATCGTCGTCTAGTACCCATAACACAAGCCTTAATGAGCTTACTATGAGACTAGGTCGATTTGTGTAAGATTGTCCCCTTTTATTTATTATAATTAAAATATTTTTAATAATTTTAGTCACTATACCCATTTCCTCATGAACGCGTAGAGGTATTAAAATGAAATTCATATCAAATACTCAGGTCTACAATACCTACAGGTTTGTACGGAACCCTCGGTGCACGAGTCCGACTCGCACTTGGCCGGTTTTTTTTACATGAACCCACAATGTCGACACCTTCAAACATGCATGTATTTCATCTGCCGGTGTGCCTCTAGTGATCACTGGTAGAATCTGTCTAAAATCACCAGCTAAAAGTAGGTACCACCATTGGTCCATTGCCCCCATAATATTTTGGTTGATTCCGTCTTAAAAACTTCCTATAAGGGATGAAAACAGCATTACGGATTCAAAATATCTCTAGACCAAATTTTATTTGAATTTTATAGGTAATGATGATTTCCCGGATAAAGACTTGCCCATCATCTTCCATGGGCCACAAACTATCTCTAAGTATACCAAATTTCATGAAAGTAAATCCATAATAGCCCGACCGTGCTCAAGAGCCGCTAACCGTTTGTTATGCTGGTGTTTAGGGCCCTTACTCCATAATCAAGCTTCATACAAATGTTTTTATTTACGGTGAGGGAATATTTTTATCATCCACATCATAGTACTCGTTCAGAACTACGTTTAGACATTGATAATCTTACATTGTGTCAGCAAAAATAAAACACGGCACTGTAACAACACAGGATAAGGTAATTTGAATAAATTAAGGCAAATGTCCTACTCGTAGAACAAAGGGATTCAAACATGTGCATTGAGGCGGGATTCACGCCCGTATTTCAAATTGACTACATATTTACATTCTGAATCTCGTATCGTACCTTGTTGCCAGAACCACTCGCTTCGCTCGTGATTCAACTATAGTAGCCTTCCGCTTGCTCGTGCTTCAATTCCACACTCGCGGGTAAAATACAACTTTGCACCCTTTTATAACAATTAACAATTTCTATCGCTACTCGATTAAATTTCTATACTCATAAACGTGAAATAAAATTTTATAATACAGAAAACTTGATTGCTTTGATTATAAGGTTGCTATTTACTTAACCCCGTACAAAACGTAAGTCAAAAACGCTCTTTTCTCCCAGTCCAATAAAAGCATTAAATGCATATTACCAACATAAGTATATTGTATCGCACCACATTTAATCAATTGTATCCGGAGCGGGAACGTTTGACATTAGCCAAAGAGTAGGTATTTACTTAAAAACAGATCGTACCCTAGTAGGTTTCTACCGAATGAATAATTGATTGAAAAATAAATAAAGATTAATCATACATATAGGTACATATTTTATATTGGTCATTCATTATCAACCTCTTCAGTTAAGTCTATTCATTTATAAGAAAATGCTTCATAGATATCGAGCGTCAAGATTGACATTGTATTAGACACCTATTGTCAACCGTTACCCTTGCTTGTCTAGTAGATAAACTTATATGCAATTGTATTTTAAAAAACTGTAAATAATCAGTCAACACAAATATGCCTCCGAGAAAAAAAACTCGTTACGAGTTTATGCGTTCGTGGATAGAAAATAATCCAGAGATAGAGGTTCGAGATTCTTTATTATTTTGCACCAAGTGCAATGTGAGCTTCGCTCAAACGAAATCTCTTTGATTTGGTCGGTGGTGCGGGCTCGGCGTACCCTTTGGCTAACAGGGCGTCCATTTCTTCATTGTATCTCTTCTTGAGCTTCTCATCTCGGTCAAGCTTCTTCTCAATATTGTGAAGCCGCCTTAATGTGTTTTCATAGTTGTCGGGTCACCGTGCGTCACTGTCCTTCCATAATAGTGGAGCTTCATAGTGACCGTCGTCCGTGGTCTTCGTTGACTGGGCTAAGATGACACGCGCGCGCTCTTCTGGGTCCGACTGTGGTAACTTGGGCTCGATTAATAATGATTCGAGCGCAAAGTACTCGCTGAGCTGTGCGTTCATGTCTTCCTCCTTTTCGTCTAATTCTTGGGAGGTCACGTGATGCGTTGTATGTACTCGCTTGCCGATGATGCGCGTGTGTACGCCGTGTAATACCCAGCCGAGCGGCGTAAGTGATGCCACAGGCTGGTGTCGCTGGCCCCGACGTACCTCGCTGCCGACGAGTAGGTGCCAATTGTCTTGACCAATTAGCACTCTGGGCTTCGCTGTTTCGTACTTCAAGTGATCTTCTATGTCACGTAAATGTTCACAATTACGGAGATCTTCATTTTTGATTGACTGTGGCGATAGCCGGAGATTTTCTATGGTGCGCGCGCAGACCTTGTGGCGTTGGTTTGCGCCGCATATGTCGAGCGTAACTCGGCGAGACTTCGATGCGTCGATCTTCTCGTTGGTTATTGCTTCTATTACCAGTGGCTCGTTGGGGCCGTCCAGGCCCACTTCTCTTGCGATGTCTTCATTTACGAGCGTGACTGTTGAACCGTCGTCGAGAAGTGCATGTGTTTTGACGACTCCCGCCGGTCCGGAAACTGTGACGGGTAATATCTTCAAATAGGCTCTTGAATCCCTAGGGGCCCAAGTTGAGGTGACGGCTGCGAATCTTTCTTCCTTTTTCTTATAATGCAGTAGCTTATGATGAAAATATTCGCAGCCGTCCTGCTCGCACTTCACGCGTTTGCATGTGTGTGTCCTTGTTCGATAGCGTAGGCAGCGGAAACACAGTCGTTGATCTTTAGCAGTTTTCCATCGATCGTCGATATCTCTCTCAATAAATTTAGGGCATTTATCTATTTGGTGGCCGGCGCTATTGCAGCATGCGCACTTGATTGCAGGCTTCTCTGTAGTCACGAATGCTTTATGTGTCGTCTTAACGGGATGTGGGCTCAGGGTATCGACGCTCTCCGGCTGGGCGTAGAGCGCGCAATAGTCAGCCTCGCGCAGCAGGAACGTGGATAACTTCAGCAGCTCCGGTTCTTCATTATGTTGTGTAGTCGAGTAATCGAACCATCTATAGCGCAGGGCTGGGGTAAGTTTCTCCATCATAGCTCTTGTTGTTTCGGGACTGTATTATTGACGATCGTGATAAGGATTCTTATAATTTTGACATTGTATGCGAATCTATATTGTAATTTTTATCACGAAATAAATAAATCTAAAAAAAATCTAAATCTAGTTCATTACTACAGAGGCCGGGAAGTAAGGGGTTGTATAGACGGTCGGATAGTTATGAGTCTGTCAATACAACCCCTTTTCACGCCGAGGTATGTATAGTGCTTTTCTCAAACATGCATTGAAATAAATAAGAAAACTCCAAGAAATCAAACTTTAATTTTCATGGCTGAACGCCGTGATGCTCTGCCACAAATTGTGGAATGGAAATTAAAAAAACATCATCTTGCCGGCCTAGGCCTCCAATTTTGTATGAAATGCCATCACGGATCTCTCGTCTCGCTGCGCCCGAAACGTGACACTTCGAAGCCCATTATTAAGAACACAACGTCAATATTTCATTGCATGTTTGAGAAAACTATATAACTATAAAGCTTCCGCCCGGCCACGAGATAGCGCGGCGGCGGCAGCGGCAGCGGTTTTTCTAATTCATTGCGTGTGATCCTAACTAACCACAGTGCATTGCGCGTCTCGACCGCGCAATGAACATATAAAACGCTTGCCGTGCCGCCATTCGCGCAATGTCGTGCCCGGGTTGAAGTTTTAGTCACATCTCCACTAAGGTCGAATTTAGAAGATCTAAATGCTTTTGTACCCTGTCGATTTAACGTCATGTTGAAACTGCCATAGGAAGTTGTAGAGCGTCAGAAAACGACAAGGTATAAAGGTGTTCAGCGTTATGTGTACGACTGTACAACTATGTGTGTCGTCAACTGTAGCAACTTTGCCTCCCTGTGGTGACTCGCCCGTCGCAATAACATGCAAATACATAAGTGCCAATTGTGATATTTTCAAGTTGTTATTCTACGGTACAATGATGGTCTAGGGTCAAGTTACCAGTAATATTCAAAGTGCCGCTCCTTAGGTATGCGCGGGGAGGCGGGGTGACGCGGCGGGGGTGACGGGGCGAGGCGGGGACGGCGGAATGACAAATGCTCTGCCCCCCCCGTCTCGCCGCTCGCATACCTAAGGAGCGGCACAGCGGTTGTGGTCAAGCTATACCACCCCTAAAAAAAGCGGGCGTTATTAGTTTGACATGTCCGTGCATTTGTGTGTCTGTCTATGGCATCGTAGCTCCTAAACGAATGGATCGATTTGAATGCGGTTTTTTTGTCTGAAAGCTGACGTGATCGAGATGGTTTCTAGCTACATTTCAACACAAACGATTTACCTGGTTTTGAGATATTGAACATTGAAATTAAAATGTCGGGGTTTTACAACTTTTTAAAGTTGTTACCTACCCTTAAATTGTGATTTTCTCATAATTACAACATCAGTTTAGTTGCTACATTGGCTGCATTCGCCGCATTAGCCACTACTATGGAATCTACAATATCTTAAATCGAAGAGAAGATTTTCTGGCACTGAGCCATCAAATAAAGATTAAAGAGTCAAAGGTGATTTTCGTGATGACTAGATCATATAATGTATCATCATCATCCTCCCAAGATCTGGCGTACGTAAGTATGCCCTAGTTTTTTGACTAGATCAAATCTAGTATGCCCGGAATACACGAGGCTAGTTTTTCAAGCCAGTATAGTAAGCTAGTTATCTGCGTCTCTATTGCGTGTGTTCCATCTTGTATTCCGGGCATGAGACGGAGATAACTAGCTTACTATACTGGCTTGATGAACTAGCCTCGTGTATTCCGGGCATATCACTACATACTCGTAGTATAAACGTCGCTTCCCGCTCCGCTGTCTGTCCCTATGTATACTTAGATCTTTAAAACTACGCAACGGGTTTTGATGCGGTTTTTTTTAATAGATGGAGTGAATCAAGGGGAAGGGTTATATGTATAATATGTATAGTACCCGTGCGAAGCCGCCGGGTCGCTAGTTGCATAATAATAATAATCTAATCAGCGTTCCGCCAAACTTTCCCCGCGTGCTATCTATAAGGCCGTGGCCGCACTGACAGACAACTTGGGCGACTTTGGAGTATGAAGATCGCAGTCACGTCGCTAATCGCTCTACCAGCGGGGCCCCGGTCTAAGTCAACGTACGTATAAAGAACTCAAGTGGCCATACACCTACGTTTTATATGTCACCCGGAGCTCTTTTTACGTGCGTTGACTACCACAGCCGACCTGGGCCAGCGGACAACAGTCAGAATAAAATGTAGTAAGCTTAATTTGGTTTCTTGTATATTTTTTATAGGCGACGTCATTGTAAAAAGAAAATTAAAAAAAAACATTATCCCAACTCAAGCCACATCATGGGAAAAAGTAAAAAGGTTTTTCGAGAGAAGGTGAGCATAAATTATTTCGCTAACGTAAAGTATACTATGCAATGAATAAGTAGTTAGAGCTGGTTTTATAGCTAATGTTAAGTTACATTTCAATAACTTGGTAGAGTCTAACGGATCTTTATTAAAACCGGGCATTGCACGCCAAAAGACCGCAGAGTACCTACACAACTACAACCCTAACTCAGGGACACCTTGGCATGCAATACACTCATACCTATACCTATATTATATTAATGTTTTCTTTTCTTTGCCATAGGTGTTACCCGCTTGAATCATCAACCGAGGGGCTGAGAATCCGGCTCAGAGACGCTGAGAACTGTTATTTCTTGGTTTTCCAACAAGTAACCCAATTAAGATCTCACGGAAGTTCAACATCTCTGGATTTGACCTTCATCTGTGACACTTTCCGAATATTACTTCGACTGCTTATCGACCATCGATCAAATTAATTAAAATTTTTTTTTTTTCCTTTTCCCCCTGACGTAGGTGAGGTCAGAGACTTTTGTTGACAAATATCTTATACAATGTTTTATCTTATTTCTTTACAATATTTGATCTTATTTCTACTCTACTACAGACGTTATTTTATATATTTCTATACATTGTTATTCTATATTTCTTATCTCTGTTACTCCTATATATTAATGATAATAGAAGTGAGAACAAATCTTATTTACTTATTCCTATTTTTAACCGCGTTTACAATTCTAGTGCAGTACTCCAAAAATATTCTTCTAATGTGTTTATTTGCTACTATTCTGTGTATATTTTCTTTTTCAACCTTTACACCTATCTCTATTTCACACTTCATTCTTTCATACTCGTGTACAGGGCATTCCGTAGTAATGTGTTCCACTGTTTCGTGTTTCTCTTCATCACAGACACAATATGGGCTATCCTTACACTTGAACCTATTCAAATACGACGAGAACCCACCATGCCCCGTCATTAGCTGTGTTAGCAGCCCTGTCGGTTTTATCTTGCGCACCAGCCTGTATGCTGCTATGGCATCTGGGAAGAACATCTTCGTCACGGAGGCTGTCAAACCCGAGCCATATCTCTCAGCCCATTCGCCAATCGTCTCCTCACGTATGAAGCGTTTGGCGAATGAGATGGGACACCGGTCGTAGTTCCTCTTTCCACGAACTGAAACCGCCGCTGCCTTTGCCAGTTCGTCCGCGCGCTCGTTACCGGGCAGTCCTGCATGTGCTTTGACCCAGAACAAAGACACAGTTTTGCCTTGGGCCAATGCGGCCTTTATGTTGCTCCTTGTTTCGAGCGCCAAGCGGTGGAGCGAGCCGCGATTCGCCAGTGTCTCGAGCGCAGATCTCGAATCGCTGAAGATGCCGAAGCTCGCCTCACGCCTCTTGACGATTTCCTCAGCTGCCCTGTGGATGGCCAGAAGCTCGGCCTGGTATACGGTGCAGTAGTCGGCTAGAGTGATTTTGACGGCTTTGTCTTCGCTCTCACCTTTCCATATGGATAGGGAGGCTCCGACTCCACCGTCGATTTTACTGCCGTCTGTGTACATTCGGATTTCCTGCACCGCACACCTGTCCAAAGCTTCCCGATCCGCTAGGATCGTGAATTGTAGGTCCATGCAAAGGGCAGGATGAGGCGTCTCCGCGTAGTCCACCGCGATCTCCACTTCTCTATCATTCGGCAACGCCCGGGTTCGGCCCCTCCTCGCCTCATACAGGGCCGCTGCCTCTTGTATGCGAAGATCTAGTGGCAAGATCCCGGTCAGCGCCAGCGCCGAGTTGAGAGACACTGTGCGGTAGGCTCCGCAGAGCTTCTGGATGAATCCTCTTTGCACGGCCGCCAGCTCTTTCCGAGTGCCTATCTTTTGCGTAGCTGGCGCCCACGCCGCCGCGGCGTATGTTATGACGGGTTCCACTGCTGCGTTGTATATTGTGCGCGTGACGTCGGGGTGTAATCCCCAGCTCACTCTTGCCGCGTTTCTGAGTATTTTGTAAATATTAATTGCTTTCTTACAGACGTTTGCGACGTGCGTGTTGAAGGTGAGTTTATCATCTCTCGTGAGACCCAGCACCTTCATCTCCCTGGACATCTCAATACTTCGCCCCCCCATGGCTAGTAGTGGAGTGTACCCAACGCGCCCGCGGCCCGTCCGCCTAAATAATTGATAATTGTTTATAAATTTGCGTCAAATTAGTTTTTAGGGTGACACCGTAAAATGTCACGTGACGTCACGTTACAATGTTATTGAGTTTTCACTTCTGCCGGCAAGAATTAGTGAGACAATATACAATCAAAGAAATTTTAGAGTTTTACTATTGCTATTTAAAATGAGAAAGGTCCTAACGTATTTGAACTTCGCACACGTATTTCAATAAATGGCACAATAACATTAATGATAATAACATTATGTCAATGGAAGTTCAATATTCAGTGCCAAGCATCGCTCGGCGAGCCTAGTCGTAGCCGATGCCGTAGTTTTCCCGCTTAGTAGCGATATGTGCCTCATGGCTTTACAAAATCTGATGTCACGATTTAATGTTACAAGAAGGACAAACAGAAATCCAAATCAATCTTACCTCTTAAGAAATTCACTGCCGAGAATCCCTACGCAATACGGTCATCCTCGATCCCGCGGTTATCCTGCTAAGTAGCGTAAAGCACCTACGGCGTAGGCGCCCACTACGTGGGTTCCTGGCAGTAAATCTGTTAACATTAACCCTGTAAATTAACCAAGTGAATGAGAAACGTACATTATGCCAACAAGAGCTTAACGCGTTCGGGCCACTCGAAGGACTCGCCCTTGTTGAACAGGCAGTTGAAGTCCACGTGGACTGAGTCGCCGTTCGTGGAGTCGAAGGATATGTTCTCTCCGTGCCTGTCGCCGAGACCTGGTAAAATGTCAAAGTCAAGCTTCTCTCTTCTTCAATTCAGGTAAATTACCTACATGCACCTATGAATGTCGATAAACTACCACCGGTACAGATTGCGTCTACTTAATAGTCCGCCATTTGTACAGATACGTATTTCGTGTAATAAATAAATAAATAATAAAATGCAGGACGTGCCAAATACAGTCAGAGTCAGTTATATAAATATATCGTAACACATCCTTACTCCCACAGTAATAATATTACGTCTATTTAACTCGTATATTTGGCTAAATTTGTGTCCATTGTGTATGTTCCTGTATTCATCTAAAATGTGACTGCTTTTCAATACTGTAAACCAAGATGTCATTATGTCTTCTAATTCGCTGACCCAGATACTGTCACAATGATTGATTGAATTTTCTATAAATTTTCCAAGCAAAGTTGCTAGATAAAATCTATATATCCAATTTTTTTTATGTTATGAAAAAAACTCGATCTAGTATGGAATAAGAAGAAATGGAACGCACCTGGTGGATTAGGCTATAAGGGTCACACAGACAAGGATTTTAGTTCCAGTCTTCTTTTTGGACGTACCCCAAGTTAAGAGCTATAAAGCCTGTTTTTTATTTGAACCCTCTCTCTCTACAACACAGTGCACACGGAGACGAAGTACACGCCTCACGAGTTAGTTTTTGGTAAGTTATGCACGCTCCCTAGTAACCTACAGAGTGGTAACGTTAGTCCCTTATATAATTATAATAGTTATCCATTAGAGTTAAAATATAGATTAGAGCTAGCACAGGCAGACGCCCGTAACAACTTAATAAACAGTAAGTTGAAACGCAAAGAGAAATATGATTCTCATATGCGGCCTGTCTGCTATAATAACAATAGTTATTTGTGGTTAAGAAATACAGCTGACAATAAGATGCAGAGCATTTATTTAGGACCGTATTTAGTATTAGAAGATTTAGGATGTAATGTTAGAATACTTAAAAATGGAAAGGAAGATGTCGTCCACAAAAATCGCACCAAACCTTGTATCTTATAAAGATAACTTCTTTAACTGTACTTAGATTTTTTTCTTCTTAAGATATTGTTACTTTAAGTTTAGTATACTGTACTGCGCTGATAATAGGTACCTATGTAAGCAAAAAAATAAAATAATCCTTATGTTTATTTTTTTAAATCACGATAGGTGGTGTGGTGTATACTAGATATAGATATGTACGTAGCTTATAGGACGCTTATATATAGAACTACTACACATGTGTAAGAGCAGTAATAAAGCATCATTTGTCTTGAACACTTGTTTCACCTCATCTCCGAACTCCGCACCTTACACTTTTATCCCCGTAATCATCCCCTAAGGGGGTGAAATGGGGGGGTGAAAATTTGTATGGTGCTGCGATATAAACGAGTTCCACGCGGACGGAGTCGCGGGCAGAAGCTAGTTTCATATAAAAATACAAGTGCCCCTCACGTAAGATTTCACAACTATCGATATCGATAGCTAGATTGCGACAGTCCTTTGTTTTGCCGTGGAAATTTCGAGCTCTACTCTGGACCCTGACACACGTAGAGGCTATGGCTTTTACTCACGTTGTTGAAAAGCCTTTCCAACTCCGGACAGTCCTCGGGCGGAGTGACCGTGAGCTGCTTCAACGCCGCCACTAGCTGCCGCTTGGCGAGCAGACTCTGCAAATTATATTAATACTATAGCACGGCAATCAGGGTTCGAAATGATAATTATCACGATAATTATCATGATAATTATCGTGATAATAACAGATGATTACCGATTGATAATAACAAAAAATTGCGCTCGTGAAAGTGAACTGTATTCGCTATTTATCGTATCCGCACTTGCGTGTATCCGAACGCACGAAGTGTCAACGTGACGTGCCGCGCCGTGGGGATTCCCGTTACAAGAAGAATTCAGTTAGTACGGTCAGCCTCACAAGGGGCTTAACACCTTTGTACCGTGTCGCATTAAACGTCATGTTAAACTGCCATAAGAAGTTGCCAAAAAAGTGAAAACGACAATACTTAGGTGTTCGGCAACTTATGAGGCCGACTCGACTGTACTAAAGTTTTAAAAAGATTGATTATGACACTATTGTGAACTCGTTCATTAAAATTAATAATTTAAATCATTAATACGAGTATATAAGAAAACTAAATGGGCGTTTTCCAAAAAAAGTGTTATAAATTTTTTTTTTAGATTTGATTTTAGACACTTTTTTTCTTGTATGACGATCGATAGGGTCAACGATTCTGAGATGTTTTGTGAACAGACAGGTCGTTCAAGTGTCACTGATGATCGTATATAACATATAACAAACAGAAACGTTGCCGTTCGCAACATGTTTTATTTTCGCATGCATTTATTTCAACCCGCTTTGAGTTGTATCTTTGGCTAAATTGCTAATGCGTCGACGAAAAACCGAGTAACATATTCGTATCCTGTATCTCCGACTCACAGGGTTAATGTAAGAAATGTACATACATACATTCAAGCCTTTATCCCTAAAAGGGGTAGGCAGAGCACATGAACCGTGTGTCCCAGTACCACTTTTAGTATAAATCTGGGTATAAAAGATCGACAAAATGTGCGATATCACATTGTGACAGTGACAGGTTGCTAGCCCATCGCCCACAACACACTTCAACCCTGTTCCCTTACTCGACACTTACGACACCCACAGGAAGAAATGTGTAATAAAAAAATAGGAAATCCAAATCTCTAGGTCTGTGTGTTACAACGTGCAAACCTGCGGGCGAGCATAATGCCACGCACTGCCATCGCCCTCCTTTCTCTTTCTATGTCCGCATCATCATTGAGATCTACAGTGATCATGTGACCTAAATATTTATTTATAGCAATAATAATAGCAACTATGGTATAGTGGTTAGCCGACGGTGCAGCGGTGGATGCTGTTGTTCATTATTCGACTGCTGGTTTCCGTGAAACATTACAAGATGAGCGGTGCAACTTGACATTAAGAGCAATGTCTAGCTGAGCAACATTTCAAATCTCGAATTTTTGACGCAATTTTTCTGTCGCGCTGCTGTGGATTCCGCCTCCAATTCGTGCGATAAGGACAACTGCAGCTCACTCAGGAACACGTCGGCATCTTTCCACTACTATTTTTATCGTTAGGAATACTGAATACGCCCCCGCGTATACATAATTTTAATTGTTTACATTTAAAGACGCCCCCCAGAGTCTATGATTTTAATTATTTATACATTCTCGCCCTACTGATTATGCTATTATATCTTAAAAAATACCGAAAACGTGTGATATACCGAAATATTTTTTCTTTTCAGGTGAGTACTGAATTAGAAGCTGACCTAGCGAAGTCCCTACCTGATGATTTAAAGAAAATAATGAAGAGTCCAATTCCTGCCAAGCTACATACATGAAAAAAAATATAATTATACAGTGGAACATAGAACCTCCTTTTATAGAGTTGGTTAAGAGTCTCGGGTGTTTTCTATGTACAGTCAGCAGCAGAAATAGCTTCGCAAAATAACACGCTTAAAATGATCTTGACAGTCCTTATCCTCTTGATAGTCTCGTGTAGGTCATTAATCATAATTTATGACACACCATTGGTTCCCGCGATACAGGCACGCCTAGTCGGCCGAATGCATCAAAGTATTCAAAAAGCAACTCTGCGGTCCAAGACACAAGATTCCAAATCAAATTACAGTTTTATAATCATGTTAAACAATTTATTTTATCAATAGAAACATGATAATTTGAAAAAATAATCAAGTGTGTATATTTATTAAGCAATATAGATTACACGTGATTTTTTTTGTCCATTTCTAAATCACATGCATATTCCCTATTATGTTTTTCCATGACATTGAAGTTTATTGTGTCTGGTTTGATTTGATGATGACGATGATATCCTCTTTTCCCTAGGGCCGTAGGGCTTTTAGAACCCTATGATCTCCAAATCCTGCAGACCTGCGTTGTGTAGTTATCAAATGAAGTGTAATAAATTATTCGTGACAAACACTAAGTAGCTACTGAAAGAACAAGTGAAATCGAAAGATTTTTGGAAAAACCCGACTGCTATTCTTCCATTTGAGCTTTTTTATTTTGGTTGAGACATCCTGTACTGTGGTCTTATGCCTTATCTCGGAGTTTCTCATTCGGTCACTCTTTCGGACACCTAACATACTCCTTTCCATGGCATGTTGAGTGACTTTTAATTTGGAAACATTTGCTTTGTGCTAGGCCCAGGTTTGGCTTCCATACATTAGCACCGGCAGGCTTCCGATAGTGACTATAGGTACTCGGGAGATAATTTAAGGATCAGCAAATAGATTAATGACGGAACGAGTTATTCTCAATTAAACGTTATTTATTACGTTTCATTCGGATCATTTGAGTATTGTAAATTAATATTATATTAAATAGGTAACGATTTATATTATGAGCCAACACGATTTTAATTTGTTACTTAAAAAAAGACTTGATAATAAATAATTCATCCCGCAGCACATCCTACTAATATTATAAATGCGAAAGTTTGGATGTTTGGACCGGCGTTTAAACGGCGTAACCGATTTGGATGGCATTTTCTAACCCCTGCAGCAAGCCACGCCTTGCCTGGTTTCAATTTGCAGCCATTTTGTCGCTTGACCACAGGATTTATGGGCGCTGCTTGGAAAAATATTCACATTTATAATATATTCTCTCTAGCGTCTAATATAGGGACATTAACTTAAGGGCAAGAATCGTCTACGTACGTGTCTCTAGATAATACCTCCGCCCCCAGCGGGAAAGCTTGGCTCTCTGACACAGCCAGCTGTTCAATCGTCCGCAAAGCCAGGAAGGGAGACGAGGAGATCCCGTAAGTGACAGTATTTAAACGATAGTCCCTGAGTTCCTCATCAGGATGGAAACCTTGAAATATTTACGAGTGTAGGTACAATCGAGTTCTCCAGTATATCTATATAAACCTCCTTTCAAAAATATCTATACACGGTCTTAACTTTTACTGACATAATCCATCAATCAATCATATTAAAAAAATAAATGAAAAAAAATATATATTAAGGGACAATCTTACACAAATCGGTTTCAATCAATATCAAAGAACAAGAAGTAAAAGTACAAGAGTTGGTCTAGATGACAGGGTGGGTAACTAATTGTATAGAATTTATGTCCCTGAATACCATCCCTGGTACTCTGCAATCTTCTTGTGCCAAACAAAAACCTAATTTTTTTTAGATCACCTCCTACACATTCACTGCCAAGAATAAACCTTGGCCAATTTATCTGTCCCATGATATTTGTGAGATTCAACAGTCATATCGATACATAGGCGAGTCGAGTCTGATTCCAGTCGAATCAGAATCAAAACAAGTCAATTCGAATCAACTTCATTCGCGACGAATCTTTATGAGCTAACTAAATGAGCTGGGGGTTAGAATAAATAAGAGTCAGGTTGTTATGGTAATTCGTTCTACGATCGACACTTACTGTGGATTTATGGATGTCGTATTATGGAAGCTGTACTAAAAGGCTCATATCCTGGACACCTTGGCGTAGATATGTTTATAGAAGGACATTCATCGAGACACAGCTTTAGGGCGATCTTATAGTTGCAGCCACGGTCGTGAGATACGCGCCTGTGATAGTGTGCACAAAAATAACAATGGGCGGTTTATGTCAGACCCTCTACCACCAAGAACGTACCAAAGTGCGAGAAGGACCAATGCTTTATTTTATATCCGAAATAAGAGCAATCATGCGGCTAGGCCAATGTAAATTTCGCATGGCCAACTAGCTAGCGTGTATGTTCGATTTGAAGCTTTTAAACAGACATTACATTTCATATTTACATGAATTTTTGGCCGGTCGGCTCCGCGTGGACATGCTGTCGCGTCTGACCGATACTAAAAGTGAACTGTATTCACCTATAATAGTTGTAAGTGTGGAAATAAAAATAAATAAAAATAAATAGAATTGATTTTTAGTATAAGGTGGTGATTACGGGCGCTAATATTGGTACTCGATATATAGACAAAATACCTCATGCATTCACCAATGCGTTAAGATAACACATGGCATGCATATTACATGCATGGCAATAATGCATTTCATATGGCAATGCGCTCATAATGTGCATTATTATGCATTACGCATGTAACAATAGTTATGTTAGGGTTAAAAGGGTGGTCAGTAAGGTAGGCCGGCATGTACTTGTATTAGGGCGACGAAAAATATGTTGTAAATTGCGTAGGAGATAATATATTACCTTAAATTATTTATTTCTTAGCGTATTTAAATTCCAAACTAATTTGCAATATATATTCCAAAATAATACTTGAATGAATGCAATGATTTAACCCGAAGGAAAGATGTTCGTCACATTTACATATTTAACTGATTAGTTATCGACATTGGGTTCCCTACGATTTTGACGGATGTCCCCGTTTGTTGGCCAACGTTCGGACGCGGTACGTGCGTAAAACTTAGTGTAAGGCCTGAGTGGACGCCCCGCTCAGAGCGGGGCGTCGAGCGTCCATATAAATTAAAGTGCGAGTCGTGCAGTCAACGTCAAAAGTAAGTGATGAAAATCAATAGTTTAAAAACATGTATCCAGCACGGATATCATGCGACGGCGCGCGAGCTCTCTCAATTTTCTCGCACTATCCGTCTCTTTCTTATCAGAGCACTTAGAACAAGAGATATAGTGCGGGAAAAATCGAGAGTATGTCGCGGCCGTCGCATGATAGACGTGTAGATATAACAAATTGTACCAGTGTCATTTTTAACTGAACATTTAATTCGGCGTTTGTATTCTTCATGTGAGATTCTGACTTGCTCTTGAGCGATTGAAATGAAAGATTATAGTGATTTTAAAACGGTTCTAATTTTTATTTGAAATTAATTATTTCGTTTTCTCAAACTAAACTCATATTTGTTTACCCGCGTCTACACCACAGCCAAAGTGTCGTGAAAAGGATCACGGGCGACCAATACAGCTCATCCGTGGTACGAAACGTGTAGGTACCTACATCAAAACGTCCCAGATATCCTATACGTTGCTCGCCTTATTACCAAGAGGATTGTGTGGGGTGCGCGCCGCGAGGGGAGCGGTGGGTCCTTCCGTCACCGACTTCAATGTACGTACGTGTTATTGGCCGCTGCTGACTAGGATTGTGTGGGGTGCGCGCCGCGAGGGGAGCGGTGGGTCCTTCCGTCACCGACTTCAATGTACGTACGTGTTATTGGCCGCTGCTGACTAGGATTGTGTGGGGTGCGCGCCGCGAGGGGAGCGGTGGGTCCTTCCGTCACCGACTTCAATGTCATGCCGTGATATGTCCCCATAGTGTCAATTTTGAAGCCCTCCGTTTCTGAAGAGAAGTAAAATATAAATTATATATTTGTAAATAACTCATTTCAAGGTATCTGATAATACGCACATGAAATAGGAAGTTCTTTATGAAGATATGAAAATGTAACTTCATGATAGCAGTTTAGAAAAACTGCATTTATTTTCTGTTTTTGTAACAAAGGAATTGTTGGAAATGTTATGGTTTACAAGGTACTGCAAGCTAAGCAATTTTATATACCAATTCATGTTTCTTCTACGAACATGTTTATAAACTAGAAACCTTTATTTTATTTTAAGATTTTTTTTAAGCCATTTAAAATCACAATTGCATGAATACTTATTATATCAGCTGAAAATACAGTAAAATAAAATAAATACATTCTATAAATACCTATTCTCTTTGTTTCATAAAAGAAAGTGTGTGTTAAAACCTATTATTCCTAGTACCTAGATACAATCTAAGTACCATTTAGGATTTAACAATTGGATAAGACTCATGAGTCACTCATGAGTGTGTGTGTGTTTGTCTTAACTACCCTAGATCATGGGGAGCTAAGGGGCCCAAGACCCAAAGACCCAATCTTCAATGGAATTTCACCAATAGAACGTCCTCTTGGCTACAGAGGAAAAGACATCAACGAATACTAAGCCGTTGGTTGCGCTTCGTTTCAGCAGGGCTTAGATTTTCAATAGATTACCAAGTTTTTTTAATTAGTTCAGTTGACTCGTAGAAAAAGAATGGTATACAATAGTCATATAATTAGCTTAGCTCAGGAAGCTTCGTGGCCTAAACGTACTCGACTGAAAAATCATACATTATAAAACGATTGCATAAAATACTATTTTTACTAACTATAGGTAGGTACTAAAAATAAACTTTATAACAAAAAGATGACACGGTGTCATAGGAAGGTGGAATATTAATTCGTTTTTAAAATCGAAGAACAATGTAGATTTGGTAAAGTCATGAACGCCAAACGCTAACACCTTCCCTTCCATTATTATCTGCTTTCCATCTACTACTCTGCTATGTAGATGGGAAGTAGATCCCGAAACTCTGAAGGGGACAGGGTTAGCGCTAAGGAGGAGAAAGAAGCGTACGAGTTCTCAGTAACATAAAAAATGAATAGAGTTGTAGACCTCACTTCTGTAGACTAAAAATTCTGACACTCACATCTTTTTGTATAAGTATAAGTAAATACCAAAATCCCAAACCTGATAACCCCAACTCACATGCGTACCTTCGTCACCGCAATAAAATAGTTCAAGCAGTTCCCGCCACGCTAACAATGTTCAATAAAGGCCCTTACGCTATGTCCATAAGGGTCTACAACAAAATTCCGCAGCATATAACAAATGAAGTAATATTTAACACCTTTGTCAATAAACTAAAAAAGTACCTCATTAATTGAATGCCCATACACTCTGCAAGAGTTCATGGGCCATTCAATTGTAATAATGTATTAAGTAGAGTAAATATAAATAAGACGGAAGTGTTATAAATACCGTTGTTATCTAATGTGTAGATCTATTGTATATAACATGTTGATTCTATACATATATGTTGTTTAGGTTAGCTTAGTACATAAATATGTTGCTACACCCTAGTAGATCATCTTATGAATACCATGTTTGCAACAAATAACTGAATATGTATATGAAACTAACCTACCACAAATGCATCATCTTGGCGTTATGCCCTAAGGAGCCCGGGGTACGCTTTGACACCTAATCTCAAGATTTGGCATAGGCACTAGTTTTACGAAAGCGACTTCCATCTGACCTTCCAAACTAGACCTTAATGGGATTCGACCGGTTTCATCACGATGTTTTCCTTCACCTAACGGTAAATATTCCGTACATAAGTTCCGAAAAACTCATTGGTACGAGCCGGGATTCAAACCATTAGTAGATTTGCCAATTTTGTATCAATGATAAAAATGTAGGTATATTTTGTAAAGAACTCTCTACTCTGTAATAATGTAGAAGATGATATCATCAAGCATTATGCTTTTGATTAGCACTAACGACTCAAGTTAATAGTTTCGCTCATGTTCAGAGCAATTACCCACATTCAGATGGAATATAATAAGTTGCTCGATTGTTTGGGTAAAATAAATAATTATTGTGTGGGTAAAATAAAATTTACGTTCAAAGCCATTGGACTTTGGAATTCTCTGCCCGTGGACAGGAGCACATCTGTCTCTGGCATGATTCCTCATCGTTTATATTTTTCTTTATTTATTAATTTCCCGTCTCTATGGTTAACACTATATGTATAATTAAGTATTTATGTAGAAATGTATGTAAGTATTATATTTATTAGTCGATGTATAATGTATGAGTCATAGTTACTTGAAATAAATAAATGAATTTGTTTTTTTTATGCTTTATGATTTAAGTGTGTATGTTTATTATTGATGTAATTATGTATGTTGTAAGTTAGTTAACTTCCAATTTGGCCACGTACCTACTTGTAATTTTTTGTTGCAATTTCTCCGCTACCGAAAGGTTGTCTGGAAGAGATCACTCTTTGTTAACCTCTATTTTTAAGTTGTTATATCTATTTGATTCATGTTTTGAGGTGTGCAATAAAGAGTAATTAGTATTGTATTGTACATAGTTATTTTTCCCTCTCGAAGTCTTAATGACATTAGTATAATGACAGTGTCTCTGGATAGCATGCTAATGCTATCAAATGCAGTCAACTTTGTTGACATGAAATTGCTGTAGCTCTAAGTACTAATGTTTATGTCGTTAATGTAAGAGCTAATACGCTCTACATATTTCACTATACTTAGTTTGTAGCTATATCTAGAATCTAGACATGACATAGTAAAATATACTCGTAGCTTTCACATTGACTCGTTTCACAAAGGTGCGTTTATACGAGCGTTACTACTACAACTTAGTTTATAGTCTGTGGATAGGATAAGTACATATATATATACCTTTATTTATAACTATCTGCCCGCGAGGCGTCGCCCACGTATTCCTATGATACTCCAGGCAAAATACGGTTTTGAAAAACATTAATTTATAATAAGTAGCGTTTTTTTTGTTGATTTCATTTGAAAATGTTATTCTAAGATGATTTAGTCAAGAATCCGACAAACTTTCCAACCAGAAGTAATTATGTAGATTTAAATGAAGCATGCATTATCTTTTTTTTGTACGATTTATCTTGAATATTATAGAGCAAATTGTCAATGAACCAAAATAAAGACAAAAACATTTACTAATATTTTTACTGACTTTTTAGAAGCCAGTTAACTTAACATTTTTACGATGACTGAAATTTTGTCGGATTTTGTCGCTGGGTAACTATTTAATTGATAATATATCCGTTATACATAAAAAATAAGCTACATATTATAAATTATTTCCAAAATTGACATTTTTTCCATACAAGTTGTCAGTTCATTGCCTGGACTATGAACGCAGCACGTCTATCATGGGACGGCCGCGACATACCTACCTAATCTCGATTTTTCTCGCACTACTTATACCTCTTGTTCTAAGTGTTCTAATAAGTGAGAGACGGATAGTGCGAGAAAAATCTAAAGCTCACGGGCCGTCGCGTGATAGCCGTGCAGGTAGACCCGCGAGATAAAATAATTATCCAGAAAGTCCAATCTACACGCAGGTGAAAGAATGTTTGAAATCGGATAAGCCGTTCGGGAGATTACCCATTACATACTACGTTATACACAGCTACAATCTCACAGACGTTTCCTCTTTATAATATTAGTATAGAGTACACAAAGTAAGTAACTTCAACGAAACATCACAATGCATAGCTCCACAAAACTATTTTTAAGTCCGACTGTGGACACGGGCAGTCTACATTGTGTGAAGTCAAATCAATGTCAATACAGCTGGTAACTAGGCTTTTAGAAAGGAAAGTACCTAGGTACTTGTATAGTACGTAAATGTTGCGACGAGTCACCTTTTGAGACGGAATTGGATTTTGATGGATGTTTCGTCGGCGATGGTAAACAACAACAACAAACTCCCTAAAAATCCTTTCGTTATTCGTAATTATTTACGCGCTCATTTTTGTATTAAACACGATTGGAACACACACCTGCGCAACTTCCTGTAACATATTAGTTATACCAAAACTTTTATACTTTTTTCTGTTATAAAATACTTATAGAAAAACGAATAGATACATCAATCAATTAATCTTTCTAAAACAATTCTTTAATATACGCTTAAATACCGTCAATATTTGCTAAATAAAAACAACAAACAAACAATGTTTTTTTGCAATTACCGTTAAAAAATAAGTAAACTAAAATATCTCTCAAAATTTCCACGACATTTTCTGATGCTATAAAGACTTAAATACTCACTTGTCTGTATAACCCGTCCTCACTCACTTAACTATCAGTTAACTTAACTGTAATACGCGCGCCTGCGTCGGTCGGTCAAGTTGGACTGCGTGTGCGCAGGTTTCGCCGGTTTCGGCGCGTATCTAACACGGGTCTGAGCAACTGGACAAAATAACTAGAGAAATTTGGGTTTTTTTTTGTGCACAACTGCAGGTCGATCAAGTCATACGCATTGTACGTACGTTAGGTAGATCTACATGTCAATGGAAAGAAGTGTTATATGGAAAAATGAAAGTTAGACTGTCCTAACGCGCGTTGGAAACGTTACGTGATTACCTCTCTGGAATACTGAGCAGACGCGTTCAATACATATATGTGTCGTTTTTGGCTTCATCAATGCGGCTACACCTGTGTATTACTAAAAACGCAAGCAAAACCGCAGGCAGAATGGCTAGTTATATAATGTCGAAAGAAAAATTGTATGAGTAGTTCCGGAGTTTACCGCTTATCCTCCTACATACAAACTAAACCTTTTCATATTATTAGAATCGGTCGCCACATATAGAACATATTAAATGTTTAGTTTAGTTTAGTTTTATTTATCTCATTACACAATTCTCATATAACATCATCATCCTCCTAGCGTTATTCCCGGTAGTGCCCCTAAAGGAGCCCGGGGTCCGCTTTGACACCTAAACCCAAGATTTGGCATAGGCACTAGTTTTACGAAAGCGACTGCCATCTGACCTTCCAACCCAGAGGGAAAACTAGACCTTATTGGGATTAGACCGGTTTCCTCACGATGTTTTCCTTCACCGAAAAGCTAACGGTAAATATTCCGTACATAAGTTCCGAAAAACTCATTGGTACGAGCCGGGATTCGAACCCACGACCGCCGCGATAATAGCTGTTGTCAGTAGCAACAAGTGGCCAAAGGATGGGACACAGTTACGCGGTGGAATGAGATGAAAGTACGTCTTTCTCCTTTTAACGCATAGCTGCGTCCTGTATGATGGGGCCATGTAAGCCGTTGTGCGGAGCAGTCTTTAGATAACGAAGCCTTTAGGCGAGGGTGCGACTTCATGCACTGACCTGGTCAAGCGTGGCCACCTATGATACTAAAAGGCATTAAGTTCAAAATCAAAGACAATACAATTTCAATCATAAGCCAATTTGCAGTAAGTCGAAATTGGCAGTGACTAAGTCGTAACTTTGATGACCTTTTGATTTTGAAATTTGTTATGATACAAAACCAAGCGAACTTGAACCTTATGGCTTTTCAAATAAGGTGAATCGTTATATTAATAACGTAAACCTGCCACAGGGAACGTATATTACATTTAGTAGGAGTGCTATGTTGACGTCATAGGGTTAATAAAAGCAAAGAGGCGGATTAATAGTGGGTTTAGTGGATTGATGACAGTTAAATGTTTGTGTTTAGGGCATATAAAATAAAAGATACTTTACCCTACTACTTACTTCTTATTGACTATGACAAATATAATGTTACCGTACTCAAAAATAAAAAAAAAGACCGGGTTGCACTCCGGGAGTGCCGGCAGAAGTGAAAACTCAGTAACAATATAACAGTTTTTCGATCAGGTCACGTGACATCTTACGGTGTCACCCTAAAAATGAATTTGACGCAAATTTATAAACAATTATCAATTATTTAGGCGGACGGGCCGCAGGCGCGTTGGGTGCGACAGGCCGGCTCGCCCGTCGGCGGCGGCAAACAAAATACCAATTTGTTTTTGCCATTGCCAAATATTTTTCAAAGCTTTATCTCTTTAGGAATAACGTCCAAATTCGAACTATTCGAATTTGCAAGAACAGCAGACGGCGGCGGCGAACAAAATATCAATTGGTTATTGCCGTTAGTAAATATTTTCAAAGCTTTATCTCTTTAGGAATAACGTCCAAATTCACCCCTGTTTGCCACCAACTTGACTTATATTTCTAATTGGCCTCAAGATGGAGTGAGGTGACATTTGACTATTAGGATAGCGGATGCCGTTTTTGTATGAGATAATAACTATGAATGTTTTTTCAGATCCAAAATATAATCCAGAAACGCAAATAATAGTACGAGTCTTTGCATGATGAGCAGTTTATTACTTCTTGGTGGCTGATAATAAGTTCTTGACATGCGAAACAATTCATTTTTGCTTAAAAATTCGCGTAGAACTATTATTTATGTGTAATGTAGGCCTATTTTTACGGCAAACTGGATTACCGCGGAGCGCCGATTATGCCACTACGCTTATCGTTAGAGTTAAGATAGTCACGTAGAAATATAGTTGTCTCGTTCACTCATTAGCGTGCATGTATCTCTTGGTTCCGCGCGGTGATTAGCGGCCTCTGTTCCTCAATGCCGTTGTTTATAATGTGAGTCTTAACGGCAATTTTTAGATTTAGATGTAAGATTTGAGTTGTTAATTGTTTTTGTAATAACAGTTTCGAGCAATATTTATTCCTTGTGTTAAGTCTTTAACGATAATCACTGATATTTTTCACTAGAATTTTTTTATTTTATTTAAAATAGACAGTTTATGAAAACAGCATGCAAATATGTACATTTATACCATAGCGTTTTTGTAATTATGGTAATTACATTAATTACATTCAATAACATTTGCAACAAATAATTATAATATTGAAGTATTTAACACTTTTGTTTAACCATGCCTACATTACCAACTACGCTAAAGCGGTCGTCTAAAAGCTGCGACACAGTCCAGTGTTCCCGTGATGCTGAAGACTAGAGGGGAAAAGGGTTACATTTAGATATCAGTTACTGACGATCCCGTTCCAAAAAAGTCACAGTGAAAAGTCATCGTGACTTTTCACGTCTGTGTCTCGTGTCACTGCATGATATTTGTGATACAAGCTACGGTAGCCTAGCGGTTCAGGCATGCGGCTGTCAAACGACGGTCGTGGGCTCAAATCCCGACTCGTACCAATGAGTGTTTCGGAACTTATGTACGTAATGTCATTTGATATTTACCGTTAGCTTTTCGGTGACGAAGAAACATCGTGAGGAAACCTCCATACATCCACGAAGAAGTTCAAATACGTGAGTGAAGTCCCCAACCCGCACTGGGCCAGCGTGGAGACTACTGTATGTTCCCTCTCATGCTTAATATATATGTATGCAGAAAAAGTAGAATATACCTATTTCATCTCGTACGCCAGATATTGTTTTAAGTGATAGTAGTGATTTATAGCTGTGGAGTGTCGATGAAGAATGGTCAATAGTAGTAGTTTTACAGATAAACGTTTCATCGAATAAATGTTTCGCCGAATTTTGCATTTCATAGAAAACATTTTTTTTTTCAGAAACAGTAATCTTTTCAAAATTGTTATAAAAAAACCTAGCCTGACCTCATGGGTTCGACACAATTACAGTTTATCTTTACCAAAAACTTAATGTTTAAAAAAAAAGAGCTCGATGAAATGATAATTCGATGAAACAAAGCATTCGGTGAAACGTTTGTCGGTAAAATAAGGGGATCCATCATTACTGTGTCGAAGTGCATTGTATAGTTTTATTAAACTTGGCTACAGTATTAAAAAAAAAACATCCACAAGTACCTATAGCCCGACAAACTGACATTTGACCCTGAGATAATGTCACTGTAGACAGCATATCGTCGGGGATAGTGCAATACCGCGTAACTAGCACTAGTAAATACTGCGTATCTACAGAAAACCCATAGGGCAAATCCGCGTGGCATTGGTTAATACCGCGTATCTAACCAATATAGCCAAATTAAGATTTCCCGCCAACGAACGTAAAATCCTGATTAGAATATACCAAGCTTCTCCTGTAAAATCGGGTTTTTAGGTAGATACGCAGTAATTACCAGTGCTAGTTACGCGGTTTCGCATCATGGGTGTTGTGTAGATACGCAGTATTTACCAGTGCTAGTTACGCGGTTTCGCATCATGGGTGTTGTGTAGATACGCACTATTTACCAGTGCCAGTTACGCGGTATTGCACTATCCCCGACGATATTTATTATATGGCAATCATGTACATACGTGATGTATAGTCGGGACTGTGTGTATTGGCTTTGTGTTTGTTGAATGTTAATGTTTTTTTATACTGACTTACTCAATATTATTAAAGTAACTCTATTTGTCTGTCTGTCTGTGGCCATTTCAATTGTTTGAACCGATTCAGATGAAAGTGATGGAGATAGTTTGCATTCTGTGGAAGGATATAGGATAGTTTTTACCCCGGAAATCACCTGGAACAAGGTGAAAGGAAGGTGGAAGGTGGTAAGGGGGTGAAATATGAGTTACGAAAATTTGAGTTTTTCGCGAACGGAATCGCGGGCAGAAGCTAGTAAGTAACCGATCGAAAAACCATTCTATAATACTCGGAACACATCAACCTTCGCATTTATGCCAAGTATTTATAGGCCAGTTTCATGCACTGAAATAGTCTAGATTAGTCCGTATAAAAAAACAACAGTCTAGATTAACTAAACGCAACATGTTTACTTCCAATAGTAAATTTAAAATACATCATGACTTTAATAAAGCTGGTAAAGTGGTAAATATAACGTCACCTGAACCGCAAGGAATTAACGCTAAGGGATAAATCTATTCAAATTTTATACATTTCAATTTACTTATACTAAATTATACATTTAAATTAGCGGCTGGGACGCTGGATAAACAGATAAATTCGGTTCAAAGATTGCTTTAAGGAATGAATTAAAACCTTATTATTTTAACCTAGAATTACAATTAAGGAACGCTTATGCTTAATTTATACGTTGCTGTGTGTTACCGTTGATAGTTTTATCGTTGAGTCTTGGATGTTTTCTATGTATTTAAGTATTTATATCTATTAAATATATCATCGTCTAGTACGGGTCGTGTTATTGTGGATTCAACAGTTTATTCTATACAAATCGACGTGTGTTACAATGATATTGTACAACAAGTGTGTATACGATCAACAACAATCTCGCGGTTCTCTTTTTAGGGTTCCTTAGTCAACTAGGAACCCTTATAGTTTCGAGATAGTACAGGTTAAATAATTTAAAAGCCACGAAAGCTACGTATAAGTATACTTATTGAATAATTACTAATGTGCAACAAGTAGAGATTTGTGTCGGTGTTAAGTTAACCTGGCTGCCATTACTGACCATAATTTTGTTGTATTATTGTTTGCCGCCGCTAAAAACTCTTACATCGCTTCAATATAGATGAAATGAACAGTCATTAACAGTGATCATAAGTAACCAACAGCTCGATTGCCCCACACCATATTAATACACTACATACATGATATATATATGTGGCATGTGTAATGAGCATATGATTATGTTATGCACGTCCAATATGGGATTGGGATGAATTTGGGTCCTATGAATCACATCATAGGAGCTTTAGGGTAATTTCCAATTTTCGGTAAAAATATTTTGGGTTATACTGAAATGTACAGACTATTTTGTATGGTCCTGACATTTAGAAGAAAAATAATAATTTATTCGAGACACAAAACATAACAACGCACAATTAACACATTCGGAATCCCCCCGGAACTTCTTAAGTTTCTTTATTTGAATAATTCTTCCATCTGTGTATAGAACGGTTTTACTGGATTGACATATCATAAATTTACCCTGAGGGGTTACCAGTCCTGCTCTCAGCTAATAATTAAATTGTCTTTTTCAAAACAAACATCGAAAACACTCATCCTGAAGATGCCATCCTCCTCGTTTAATACGTGAATTTAACCGTGAATTTATTAGTAGCATTAAAAAAAAACTATAATATATTATGAAAACTTCGATCATGTCTATGAAAGTCAGATTTTCAGGCCACCACTGTGTGGCGGCCAAATTTTTCAATTCTGATCTCGGATTCGTACTTGGAGACAATGGAGACGCTTTGGCCCTTTAGTTATCAATTTTGAACATATTAAAGAAAAACTGCATAATTATGTTCACTTTTTTAATATCAAAATGTCCAAGTTCGCAGGCAATAATTGTTGGAATCTGCACTCTCGATAACCCTAAAAGCGACACCCGTGATGACTTTAAAGAAAAACAATGTCAATAATGTCACTACGGGCGACATGTTCCAACTCACATAGCATGGAATCTGTTATGAGTTTTTGGCTTCTTAACTTGATTGGTCTAGTTTATGGTAAATCTGAGACGGGTCACTAGTCAGTATACTTTTTAGCATGCAAGATATTTCTTTAATCTTCTTTATAGTGTATTTTCTAAGATTGTATAGGTGCTGCTCCGCTGAGACGAGAGGACTACGTTCTGTGCTCTCACGACAGCACGATGAACATAATTATTTCAATAATATTGTGACCCAGTATATTCGTCCAGTGAATGAACGTATCATTACATTCCAGTAGATATTTTGCTACATTTTGAAATAATATATTTAAAAGTCGACCTTAACATATAGATCTTAAAGTTCAAAATACAACTATAAGATTACGCAGCGATCGAGCTGGGAATAGTAATTGATGGTAACTGGGTTTTGTCCCAGAACTTACCACCAAGCACCTTAGTGGTAAAAGATGGGAAAAATATTCCCAATAGTCACCACCAAGTAATTTAGTGGTAATAGATGGGTTTTCTCCAGCCGTTACCGCTGGTAATTGGTGGGAATAACCCAGTCTCATTTATCAGTTATCAATCACACTCTCAGGAGCAAATCTATGATTTACAAATTGCTATTTATGGAGTTTTATCAATTGTTCTCCAGATCATTGGCAATTGGATTGGACTGCTGATAAGAGTCTTTCAAATAAAACAAATTACCAAAATCAGATGACAGTTAACAAAATAATGAACCTTTGCTGAAGTCAGGTAAATAAAATAGCAAACCTTTCAAGCGATCTTTCATTTAAAGCAGCCCTGATGAATGCTCTGAAGTATCCAAGCGGAGTATTGATATTAGATAGAATTTTAAATCTTTCTTTTTCATGTTTCGTAAGGTGAAGACAAGTATAACTCCACAGTGAGTTTCCTGAAATAAGAATATCAATGCATAAAAAGTAACAATGCAATTATTTATGGCTTGTTATCTGGTAAGAGACTTTTAATGCAGTTCGGAACTATCACCAGCAGCAGTGACACTGTGAATTATCAGTTTTGTATGAGGCCTGGGTTTTAGGTTGACGCTATACTCTGCTTATAGTATCAACTTGTAAGTATAGAAGTGCAGTTTCATTTCCATGTCAACCACACAAAGGGCCCATTTCTTTGGTAAGATAATATGATACATACCAATATTGACAATGTTGAATGTAAAGTTTAACCCAGCAGTCACTAAACTTTGAATAGCAGAATTGGATAAGTTTGTTCTTATACCATGACTAAGAACTTTTTCCCATCGTTCACAAAGTTGTACTATTCTGTGAAAAAAAACGATCCAAGCACATTACAATTACAATTTAAAAAAACATTACAATTGAGATTTTTTTGGGTTACCTACGCCATTTCGAAAGACGTTTTGCCGATAGTCGCTACGTCGAAGACGTTTTATCGACTGTCCTTTTAGACGAAAGCTTGATCAATCGAAGACTCACTTGGCTGTTTCTCACCTTGAAATATGAATGATATGTCTCCTCTCTCCCATTTCATGTCTGTAAAATCCACTAAAGTAGTGTCTAATCTAATTCCTGAACCAGATTTGTATATTTTACATACATCAGAAGGTAGAATTCTAGAAACAAGAGGGTCGGGTTTTGTATTTTTACAGACCTCTCTTTAAAAATGCATAATTAATTCTGTATTAACATTTTTCAAGTTATTCAATATCAAAAATGTTAAACAGGAATCAAACTTTCCCATATCTGCACCTGGAAAGCTAGCTTCAATAAACCGAGGACAAGTGTCGAAATGAAAACTACTAAATTTCGTTGATTTTTGACGGGAGCCCCTTAAGTAGTTTTATTATCCTTTTTTGATTTCAGAAACAACATCTTTGTGATGTGGTACCCCACTATTGTCAACTCCTTCTTTGCGTCCCTCTCGCACGGTGCGAACACATTCACTGCCAAGAATCGCTACGCGCTACGCTCGTAGCTAATCCGATTGTTCTCACTAAGCAGCGGAAAGCGTCTATGGTGTAGCGCCCGCGAGGCGAGTTCCTGGCATTGCATGTGTTAACAGTAGCTTTTCGGTGAAGGAAACTCTCATGAGGAAACCGGTTAATCCCAAACCCAAGAAGGTCATCGCTTTCGTAAAATGTAGCAAAGTGGACCCCGGGCTCCAGATTTGAAACCGGGAAAACCGCTAAGATGATTATGATGTTTTTATACACATGCTGCCATAGTATTTTATTTATATATTGAATGCATGTGTAAAAATTAAATAAACATTATCCTTTCACTTCGGAATCTAATTTTAAATGAAAACTATGAATATGTGCTTCATTTATTCTTATGAGCATAACTCTCAGATGTGAATATTTAAGAAAGATTGCGAGTAGTTGGTTGTGTACTGTGCGCTTGTGTTATTTTATCTTCTATTCTCCTGTTATTTAATAAATCGTAACTCTGAAACAATCCATGACATGGAAGTTAGGTTTTCATAAAATGAAAGTACATATCACTACCATTAAATACAGCCTAATACTTCCAGAAGTGGCCGCCATTTTTTTTGTTCTTGTTCCAAGCTCCATACATTTTTGCCCGGACCAGGAACCTAAAACAAATAACACATATTAAAGACAACACAGACATCACAAGACGTTTTTATAATTAAGAGAGAGCGGGAAGTGGGTGACAGAACGTTAGGGGTACCAACATAGGGAAAAGGTGAACAGTCAGTAAGACGACAAAAAAAATATAAAAGATTGGGTTATATATAAATTGTGAGCTAAAGTTTAATATTATGTTCTTGTATATATTTAATAAGAAGAGCAGTGAGGGGAGTGTCCATAGAAATAAGAACCGATTGGAAGTTGGCGGGTCGCGGAATATTTTTAGGAAGAACATCATATAACGAATAACTGTATCTAGTGCAGCAGAAAAAAATGGAGCAAATTCGTCTTTAAGAAATCTGTGCGTAATTTATTTGCTGGCAGATCCGAGTAGACTAAAGGTTACAGGTTTGAAAATTTCGCTTGTAAGTATGTATGTAGTGTATATTTATGTATATATATTTATTTGTGTATGTAAGTATTTATTTTATTTATGTACCTATATGTATTTGTGTAAATATGTTGAGTAAAAAAAACCGGCCAAGTGCGAGTCGGACTCGCGCACCGAGGGTTCCATAAAATTTACGGTTTTCGCAATTTTACCTTTATATATCTGTGCTATAAGACGTTGCTTCGTACCAAATTTCAAGATTCTGAATTGACGGGAAGTACCTACCCTGTAGGTTTTGATATTTAATTTATTTTTTCCGAAGCCGGCTCCTCAGAATTAATAGTCGTCCGATTCAATCTAATCAGGAAGTGAAAAAAGCTAATCATCACTTAAACACCATCTAAAACCTTTGTTTTGGCCACTTGGCACAAAGAACTAGCGTGTCTTGATCCCAAAAGGGGTAGGCAGAGTATATGAAACTTATGTTTCAACACACACACAGCACCACTTTCAACATAAATCGAGTAGCTTATATCCATCCAGAAAATACATGCTGTAGACATGTGAAAGAATTTTTAATTGGTATTATTTATTTTCTTTTTATCTTAGTAGTTTCGGAGATTACCCATTAATTAGAGACTTAAACCGCTGAACTGATTTAGATGAAATTTGGTATTATTATTATTATAGCTTTATTTATCCATACATTTTTTACATGCTTGATATATTTTTAAAGTAGTTGATATAAGTTTTATTGTATGACCCCTATAGGGTAGAAAGCCTCCTCCATCTTGTTCCATGTTTTTCTGTCTTGAGCTGTGGTCATCCAGTGTTTACCAGCTGTTTTATACAACATCGTCGACCCATTTTGCCTTTTGTCGTCCACCTCGTCTTTTCCCAGTGGGACCGAGCTACTTCGTTATTTGCAGTATCCATCTGTTATCCTGGTATCTTGCTATGTGGCCTGCCCACTTCCATTTCAGTGTCATGGCGTGTTTTAGTGCATCTTTGATTTTTGTTTTGTTGCGTATGTCCGCATTTCGTGTTTTATCTATTCTTATCCATTTCAAGATATTTCTTTCCACGCGTGCTGGCATGATAGGATTTTATTCTTGTACTTATTGGTATATGTCCAAGTCTGACTTCCGTATGTTAAGGAGGGAAAAATGCATGAGTCCATAATGATCTTCTTAAGGTTCAGACTGTAATTTCCTTTGAGGATTTCTTTTTTTTTTTCTTTAATTTATTGATTAAGACAAAAACAATGAATATCATTACAAAGCTCATCTAGGCAAAACCTTGGAGAGGTTTGTGTGCCGATGGGGAGTTCTTAGTATTCTTTTGATCTAATTTATAGCTAAATTAAAAACTAAGTATTTTAAGTAGGTTAGTTAGTACAACTTAGTTTACAGAATATAGGTTACATTATTGCATTTTAAAAAGTGCATCTTTAATATTTTTCTTAATTTACAGCCTTTCACATATAAGTTTTGTACATGTTCTTGAAAATGTACATTCCTTAGTTTACATGACTTATTACGAACTTATCAAATTTAATATTAGTAGATTACTGCAGAGGCCGTGAAGTAAGGGATTGCTTTGTATAGTACTTTTCTCAAACGACGTGAGGAAATATTAAAATGAAAATAAATACAAGGTAATCAATTAAATAATAGGTAACTTGCCGCCTGTTTTATTTTTTTAACATGGCATTTGAACAAGCCGTTCGAGCACCATGTTTAACCGCACATAAGTATAGTACCATAGATTTTTTTTTGTATGTCGCAAGTATGCTTACAGAGTCTACTGGTGGTTGGCAGTATGCAATTTTTCCTTTTTCAGTTTAATATTAGTAAGCAAATGACCCGGCTGTATACGGTAAGGTAAGTTTGTAGCGTTTATTCGTGGTGTCAATATTTTGTATCTGTCTCAAACAGTTTATTTAAAAAATCATGCCGCCAAATTGAACAATTTTTTCGCTGTGGAGTTTATTATTTGATTGTGGATGGATAATCTTTGTTTTCACTTTTTTCTCGCAGTCTAAGTGAAAAGTAGAGTGTATAACACTGGTCTAAAAGCCATATTACCACTCGAACAATTTTCCCTCATTTCGCTTGGGAAAATAACCATCTCGTGGTAATATGGCTTATTTTAGCCCCTTGTCATATCTACAATCTACTATTTTAATTTCTAGACATTGGACCAGTATAAATGAAAAATATATGGATTTAAATAACAAGGAAGAGTCACACAAGATAATCGTATAGCAATTAAAGGAGGTAGACTAAGAAAAAAAATAAGAAAAATAAATGCCAATTTAATGACGTTTCTGCCGTTAGCTTTTCGGTGAAGGAAAACATCGTGAGGAAACCGGTCTAATCCCAATCAGGTCTAGTTTTCCCTATGGGTTGGAAGGTCAGATGGCAGTCGCTTTCGTAAAAACTAGTGCCTATGCCAAATCTTGGGATTAGGTGTCAAAGCGGACCCCGAGCTCCTTTAGGGACATAACCGGGAACAACGCTAGGAGGATAATGATGATGAGTACAGACAAAACTAAAGGAATAACAAATATAATGAACAGCCGTAAATACAGAATACAAACAGTAGTAGATAATGTTAGTGAGATTGTTGTACTTTATTTACTGTTGAACTTGTGTTCCATATTTCGTAGTTCAAATGGCCAACGTGAAACGTTGCAATGCACATTGGTCAAAGATCTTGGACAAGGTTACTATAGATAAACATAATGCTAATGTAAATATAAGAAACTTACCCTGTAATTCATCCGTCAATAAAACATGAAAAAAAGAAACAAACAAATTAGACTTGCGTTAGATAAAGAGAAATACTTATTTGTAAATAATAGAGATATGAGAATTTATTCTCCGGGTTGGTTGTTTTTATTTGGGCGATCCCGTCGCGTAAGCCGGGAGCGAGAGCGACTAGTTTTTGCATCGCTTTGTGTTTCGACTCAATAGGACATGCCATGATGAAGGTATAATCTACCTGCCACTGACCGCTGCCATACCAACTTTCATCCCCCCCCCTTCATCCCCTTGGAGGATGATTTCCGGGATAAAAACTATCCTATGTCCTTCCCCAGGACTCAAACTTTCTCTATACCAAATTTCATCCAAATCGGTTCAGCGGTTTAAGCGTGAAGAGGTAACAGACAGACAGACAGACCGACAGACAGAAACTGCACCACTGACTTCACACATCCATCACCCACGCTGTTGACTTTGGTGGCAATGTCCGCCCAAATTCTCTGTGTACTCTCCCGAGCATTTGCCATCCGTGCGTGTCCGGTCATCACCCACGGATGTTCCTCCAGGAGGTCCAGAAGCTTGTCCTGTTGAGCTACTGAAGGACCGATGTTTCTTGACATACCGAGACTATAAGTAGGTATAGAAACAGAAGAAAAATATAAATATAAGAGATACTTAGATACTCACGAAGATATACCTACACGCGACGACTTTTTACAAACGCGCTACAGTATCGATACAGGCAGAAAGTAACAAAATTAAATTGCTTTTGATTTATACTTTTCTCCATCTTCTCAGCTAAGTCAACTGAGACATGTTTTTTCCTTATAGAGCTCAATCGTAACTGAAGTGTCAAAGTATAACACTTTAGTGAAAAAGTGTTTAGTGATTTTTCATGACATTGAAATAATCAGTGATATTTTCTTAGTGTTCATGTGTTTTCATCCTAACAAAAGGAATAAGATAAATGGATTGGAATGCACAATTGAAAATAAGAAACTTTGTTAATAAAGTTTTAATGCCTTAAGAATACAATTAATTATATTATATCTAATCTTACAGTCATATTATATGGTTTACTAATAAAGTAAAGGTTGAGACAACACAGCTACCTGACCATCGATGCACCTTAAGTGCATTGTAATAAGGTTCAATATAAACACAGGATGGTCAGTTAACAGTGTTGTCGTTTGTACTTACCATATTGACCCCTAATATTCATTATTATTTATTTACCAGGGACCCCCCACTCCCACTATCAAGTATATACACTAACTTTGCTCTTTGATCCTTCTCCTTGCATACATAGGTAGGTAACAGATACCTACACGGTAGTTAGTATAAACGTTAAGAGAAGTATAAACAGCTGCTGCTACTGCTCGTAATTACCTAATGTTCAAGGTAAGAGACCACCTCCAAGAAAGCACCACTCGTGGCTAAAACATTTTTCGCACATTTTCTACGACAAGTTTTAAATATATTTGCATTATTTAGTTTAGACTTTGAAAAGTCAGCAAGTTTTCTATTCGTTATTTTGCTACTCACGCAATTTCTTCAGAAGTGCAGTTATAAATTTGCTTGTTATAGTTTTATGCAAACCCATGTCAATGATTAGATAGGTCCTTACTACCTTTAATATTGTTACTATTAGATTATATGTATATTCAATTCAAACACAACTTAATACTTAGATAATAACACCCTTGGGCAACATGTGGGACACACTGTCAAAATTTAATATTCAGATGTTATGCAAATCGTGCTAAAATGCATAAACACTATACATTACAACATCGTATTACGAGGGGAGCCACCCCAATCTTGCGTCTATTACCCCTGCTTTTGAAAAATATGTGATACCCAATAGAATCCAACTTATTGGAATCATATTTTTATATTAAGCATGAAAATGTTCAGCGCAAACCAAATTACGAGTATGTCGAGCCAGATCGACTTCCTAGTGTGGAGTATGACTTAATCTGACGATTGTATGCAATGATGTAATATAAAAAAGAGGTAGATACGTTATAAGTATATACGAATATCCGTGTTTAAAAATGGCCACCTAATCTGACAGCATAGGTTTCCATGCGATGCGAAACTGAGACAAGTTGGTGCCATTGATTCGGTTTTAGTGTGCCTGATGAGTTTATATCTCGTCAGCAATGACACCGAGTATCACGCTTTGGCGAGTCGAGAGCACTAGGGCCTGCTACAGCGTGTGTCCGCTCGCACGTGCCACGCTCGACACGTGTGTCCGCTCGCACGTGCCACGCTCGACACGTGTGTCCGTTCGCACGTGCCACGCTCGACACGCTCCTAAACCAACGTTATAGAAGTCTAAAAACTATTTAGTCAGATAATGAAAAGTAATCCATGCGGTAAATATACATCAGCGAGCGTTCACGTTTCGCACAAACATGACTGGTGGTAAGAAAATATAATAAAATTTGCGGTAATACTGACTATTTGAGGGGACGCTGTAGTCAGCGCACAGAGCGGCCTGGAACAACACGCACCCTTTAGTTTCAACGCCGATCACGACACATATGCGTCAATAATAGGGGTGTAGACTCGAAAATTATTATTACTCCAAAAGAAAGAAGGCAAAAAATATAGCAAATATTTCCTTCTTTACGTACACGTTATTTTTAATTTAAGTTGGTATTTATTAAGTTTATTTTTATATATTGTGTTTTCTAATTAAGGGCGAAATTGTGATGTTGTATTAAGATATATAATAGGCTTCCTAGACTTCCTAGAGAGATAAAAGATCTTGCAACTCAAAACTCGTCGAAACTAGCCAAATAGCGCGTGGAGCCCCTTAAATCATCTCATACCAAATTGAGCTAGCTAACTTTGTAACCTTTTGACGTTCCCAAGAGAAATACAAAACATAGATTCATAGGTCAATAAAATACACTAGCCTGTAATGAAACTGTATACAAACATCAACACAGTTAACTGACCATACTGTATTTATATAGAACCTTATTACAATGCACATAAAGTGCACGGATGGTGAGTTAGCTGTGTTGTCGATAGTACTATAAATGAAATAATACCATGAGATGAAATCAAATTATATAAAAATGAAATTTTTGACAGAAACTCATTTAAAGTCATTTCTTGTTCCCAGTGGTGCCAACTGAAACAGCGCAAGGAAAACCTTCTCAAACTTCTCGAGAACATGAGAGAGTTCCAGCTAGACAAACTGATGTTGAACCCCGACGCGCCTAATAAATAATAATAATACAAAGAGGTAAAGTTAGTAAGTTTTTGACTATGTAGGTTTGTGTGTAACGGTAATTTCTGAAGCAAACTACTGATCCTATTTATATAACTTTTATGTGAGCAGGGTATGGAATTTCTTCAAAAATATATGTTAACAATATTTTCCAATTATAACAAGTTGTCGTGACAAATTGCTAGATGCGTAATAGTAGATTGTACAACAAGCGCATAAAACACACCATTTTACGCGAGACGTTGATATAAAATCGAGTGTACAATGGGTTTTATGGACGAATTGTACACTCTACTTTTCCTACGTGATCACTGAACGTGAACTTATATTGTCCTTTTGAATAGATTTAAACACTTCTCACTTCTCGTCACTAAACATGACATTTAGTCCAGTGTCCAAATTGTATCAAATTGCTGTTTTATGTGCTTCTCTGTAAGCAAGGGTTTAACAGCATGCCCATGATAGTATAAACCCTCCTCTTTATGGAGACACCTCGAACAGTCCACACTTGTGTGCAATAAATCAACGAAATGCCTTGTCGATTCAAAATCATTTTCTTTGTAGTCCATTACCATGGCTGGTGGCATAAAATACATGAGTGACCCGTTTTTCTCTGTATTTTTTGACCTAGTCTATTTTACATATTTCACGTCACACCTGGCCATAATGCGAGTTTTACTGCACGCTGCGCGTACGGTAAAACTCTTATTGTGGCCAGGTGAAGACGTACAATTTTGTACTCAACTAAAATGGCGTTAATTCGTTTGTCCTTATCTGTCACTTTGACATTTGTGTTCGTAAGAAAGGGAGAAAGCACATTTTATTTAGCAGAGGCATTTTGAGTTTTATGAATAAAGGAGTATGTCACTATACCTACGTGTGCCTTTATTATTTAAGAAGTTTCTTCGATTCCTCAATAATCCATTGATATTACACTAAAAAACCCAACGTACGTAATCACTTTATAATTATTTTATTTAACAATCACAAGCATAAAAAGCAATCACAGGTCACTACCCAAGTAAAAGTGCTTTCTATACTTAGGTCAAAACTAATTACGTGATACGGGTTGGCGCGTACCCACTCGTTTGGTATTGATTAAATTTTATGTAAAATCGCTAACTATAAACATGCTGGTAAGTGCTATGAATTGTGCTGTGGTGGCTCGACGTATTTTATAATGATTTGCATTGTTGTTAGAAGGTTGTTCAAGGATAATTATCAATAAGTACAGCACGCAAGTATGAGTATGAATATATTATATATTTTCAATACGGTCACTGATAATCACGTCTACGCTACTTGAAAGTTAGAACGATGTTACGCTTGCTGCCCGACGAAACGTCGGGAGACCTCAGTGAGGTAAATAAATAAGTTAATTATACACGATTAAGTCCCGTTAAGTAAAAATAATGTAAAAAATAACATTAAAAACAAAAAAAGTCGGCTGAATCGGATACCGGCAAGTGGCTGAAAAAAAGATTGCAAATTTTGGATACAAGATTCGTTCCGAAGATTCGCCATCCTTGACTGACTGTTTGGTCAGCTGTTGAGGAGTGACTCGTGGAACCTTGTCGGTGCAAATATCGCTGACAGAAGGCTACTATAATGAGTCAGTGTTTGCTGCTTAATTATTTGTGACATTGCTTGGCGATGATGTGTGCTGCAGGGATCTATACATATTTAGTACTGGTAATGATATGAATTTTAATTTATTATTTTAGTTTGTTATTTCGTTGATATAAGTCAAAATCATAAAATATTTTTCATTTATAAAACAACAAACATATGTATTACATTTTTGCATATTATTCTTTTCAGACGCCAACCGTACAGTAAAAACGACCCTATTATTAACATAGGAAAGGGTAGAAAATTAATGCTTCTCACATGTGCTTTGGCATTTTTGCGATGTGCAAAATCTAGCAACAGATGTCCACAATATTCATTATTTGTAATCTATCTCAACTGCGCAGCAGCGTGAGCTATGGTTAGTTGGTAAGACCGATCTGCTACGTATCACTTCAAATATTGTTTACAGAATAATTTCACAGAAATATTGTTTATCTTTTTAATTTTATGACCTTCTAACCCTTTTTATCATATTTCGCGTCTTTACTTTGTATTTCTGTAATATCACTGCATTCGCTTCGTTACATTGCAACAGTTCTGTAACTCTCTTTATATTGGCACCAATCGCCACCTGTCCACGTCAAAGACATGACACTTTTGCACCTTATTCCTTTGTGATAAGGAGCAAAATGTATACATACTTATGACGTCCACCTATACAATACCGTTACCCTTTGTTCCACTACAGGTCACTCAGGTATCTTACCCACACTATTTAAGTTTCTTGCAAAACTATACTCTACTTCTATTGAACTAAGGTTGACATTAGTAGTGATTTAATGAGATTATCTTGCTGTATCTAGGCTCGTGCTATTTGTCAATGTGCGGGGTTTATTGTGTTCTCTAAGGGAACTGAAAGCCACGAAGAGTATTATTAACGAAAAATATGAATCTCCACCAACAGAAGATTGGATCGTGTGCGCCATTTGCAAGCTCTGGGCACATGAAAAATGTACTGCTGGCGAGACTAGTAAAGGTTATGTGTGTGATATGTGCCATACTAAATAATAATAGTTAAATTGTTTATTATAACGACTTATAAACGTGCTATTCCTAATTACCCCATCCCGTTCCTATTTTCCCCGTGCGGTGGTTTCAATTACCCCATAGGGGTTCGGGTAAATAGGAACGGCAATTTTTTATTTTTTATGCTCATATTTTTTAATAAAACGTTGATTTGGAAATGTCTTGTATGAGAAATGGATAGATAGATAAACAAAGTTTAAGTTTAAATAAAAGTTGATTGTGTTTGTGAATTCCTTTCTATTATTTGCGAGCGTGGAAGTTAATTGTTCCCAATTCCCCCACTCTCCCCTAAATGGTTACATTTTACGTAGCTGACGGTCTACAATATTAGCCGATGACGTTAAATTTTTTTACGTCTGTCTTGGACGTAAAACATGACGATAGAAGCTGTCAAAGTGCTAGTGTACTAGCCCGGCTGACTTGATCTTCATTACGATACGGATACCGACGACAATGGTTAAAAGAAATGGTTAAATGGCGGTAAAACGCGTAAGTACTTATTTATTTTATCATCTGCTCAAATAAAAAATAGTGCTCAGCGCCATTAGATCCCACTTTCTCCATTGCATGATCATGGCCATTCTATCCAAACCCTGATTATTGTTAACAATAACATTACTTTATGAATCTTACTACATCTTATTCTGTCTGAGTATTTCTTATTTCTCACTGCTTTCTCATTTGTTGCAGATCATATAATTATGTAACTCATGCCTTGTGTACAGCGGATACTCGTACGGGAATATGCAAAGAAACTTTCCTATGCAAAATTCTTGTATATTTTGTGTTGTTCTGTTTTGTTACTTTAATAAAAGTGTTACTTTCTTTCTTTGTTTCTTTTCATTCAGAATGCAAAAAAAAAAAAAAAAAATACAAGCGAGAACATCCTCTCCCGGGTATCACTTAATTTAAACCCAATTGTATTATATTATAAGGTCTAATTTAAACAAAACATGGAAAAGTCCGTTGAAAAATAACCCAATAGAAGTTTTTTTCCGTATTGATTAGTAAGTTCCTTATAGTTAGTAGTTAGTGTTATGTTTATGTATCTTATTTAATATTTATTTATTTAATTTGTACCCCTCTTTGGGTGTAGGCGTCCTCCAACTCTCTCCATTTTTGACTGTCTTTCGCTTTGTTTAGCCAGTCTTTCCCTGCAGTTTCTTTTATATGGCTTTCCCACTTTCCTTTTGCCAATAGGGCCTCTCCATTTCGTTGCCAATATTGTCCATCTGTTGTCTTTATACCTTGCGATATGTCCTGCCCATCGCCATTTTAATTTGAACTGTAATGAACTTTATAATGTCGTTACAGATAAAATGCGAAAAAATCAAGTCTTTACACCATTAATATAAGATTGAATTTCGCCTGGCTTGTGGAAAATTCATTTTGCCTGTAGATATACTCACACTGATAACATGATCAACATTATTACAAGAACCGTTATTGGAATAGGTTTATTTCAATATAGATTCTGCCAGAGAACAGGTTCTTGTTTACATTAAGATACAGTGGACGTTATTGACCCATGGCCACTTAAGATTCTGTTTGACGTTACATCGAGTTTGACAGGTTGCTCATTCATACGCTCCCTGTCACATACCGGTTGAAACGCATGTGAAAACATCCGGCAGCTTTATTTATATCTCATTCAATCATACATTTCAAATGTCCATTCAAACAGCCAAACTTTCACATTTATAATATTAGTAGGACTAGCTTCTGCCCGCGACTCTGTCCGCGTGGAAGTCGTTTATTATAAATATCGTAGTAGCTCCATACAATTTTTCTCCCCCCATTTCATCCCCTTAGGAGATCATTTCCGGGATATTTAAGAGGCACTTAGTATTTATAAAGCCCAATGCACATTAATAGCTGGCGATGATTCATGAATAATATGTCGGGGACATAGGGCATAATGGTGTGCTATCTTATAATCGCTGGTTTTGAATCGTTCTGTATACTTTTGCAATACAGATAAGATTATAAGTCAAACGGCTATCGGTTCTTCAATCTTTTATTTCTATTTCTGTCTACCGGATTTTAAAAGAAATTAATACATAATTTGGTATGATTTTTTTAAACATTGTCTGAAAAAACACTTATTTAATTATAATTCATTAACTTAAGATCTAACATATACGAAATCTACATATTTGGGTTCGTCAATGACGTGTCTAAAAACGTGTCTGCGGTTTTCATTTTAAACTAATTAACACAGAGGTTATAACCAGAAAACCAGTTTTTTGGAACACGGGCGGTAATAAAGAAAGCCTCAGACCGCATATTTATCGCCCTTGCCTTCGGCTCGGGCGTCAAATACATGCGATCTGAGACATTCTTTGTTTAACCGCCCTAGTTAGGTAATGTACTATTGTCTCCGAGACCTAATAAGCATGAAAGAAGTGCGTGCTCGGAAGCGCGGATATCAGGTTTTTTAATTTTAATTTTTTGGCTGTTTAAATAAATAAAAAAGTAATCACTGAGTTCTCTCAAACATAGTATTGCCGATTTTTAGAAACAATTTTAATCTTTTTAGCTTTTGTGCATAATTTGTTACGAATATTTTAAGTGTATTTTAGACCTATGTTCGTGATTTTTTTCTATCGAGCGAAAATTGCTTAATCATGTTTCGAATCACTGATTTTTTTTAAACCATATTATTATAAACAGACGCATTATATTGTTTCAAAAACTCTGTTCGCTTAACTTTGCTGATCCTACGGCGCCTTAAGTATCAATCAGATCTTTTGATATGTTATTGAGTGAGTAAATCAATTCATTTTTTATCGATTTAGATTATCGAAGCTGCTACATTACGTACTTTGATTTTCGAGTTTTCGTGGTAGCCTAAGGTTCAAACTCTCCCTAATAGTCCAGTCTATCACCTCCGTTCCTTAAGTTCCAACATCCTTAAGTATCCCGAACATCCTGTATAAAATTAATGTTTATATCAAACCACAAAAAAAACGATTTATAATTACTTAATTATGGTAAAAATAGTTTATCCATTTTTAAACGTAGGTACTATTGTAGGATCATACTTAAACACGAGCTCTGCCTACCCCTTTCGGAAGTACAGGCATGACTTTATGTATACAGTGAAAGCAGTGTGAATGAACACGGAGGCGGCCCCGCGGGCCCTTTGACAAAAAGATATATATACATAACTTTATTTTAAGGAAATAAGAGCTTGTATAGGTCACTTTGAGCACCTCACTCGCGTACCTATGGTACGTTTGCTGCTGACTGTATATAAGAACTATGTATAGTATTTTTACATATAATATAAATATTAAACTATCGACTTAAAAAGCAGTTGACTAAAACTAACCAAATAGTAATTTAAATCAGTTTAACTACTACAGATCTAACAACATTTTAAAAATTACGAAATAAATATAGTAATCCTAGAAACCATCGGTCTGAGAGTGAGGTTGATGTAGTAATTTAAAGAGATAAAGGCCAATACAATGTGCTAAGAGGACCCGTTTATAGCTATTTGTCTTTCATTGTTTTATTACTTTTTCTCCTACACAGCCTGCAGCTGCAAGGTCATGGCCATAAAATTAAATTAAAATAGTAACCACAGCTATGTTTTTCTTTCAAACTAATTAGAATAAAACAGAAAAACTTGTTGGAATATTAGCATAACATTAATCAGAAGCATATTATGATATCACTTAACTGATTCGAGTTTTTATTAATTTTACTAATAAAAGAGTTAAAGTACCGGAGCGAACTGATCTAAACCGCTGGATATAAACACGACCTTTTGTTACATAATTATATAACTTGTAATTTATAAAGCGTTTACTACGTCTATGAACCATGAACGCTCAATAAGAGGAGAAAGTAAAAAAAAAACACTTCACGGGAATGTAGATACTGAGCAGCTACCCTGTCGTGGATTAACTTGCGCATCACGTACTTTATTGTCAACCCGAGTTATATTTTTTCTTAACCAAAAACGCAACCCATAAAACGTGCTTTATAGATTTCAACGCGTTGCGGCGTTTTTTTAAATGATGCAATGATTTTAATATCGATATCACAAGGAAAAAGAAACGAATATTTGGTTACAAGTGAACAATTCTCGTCGTTCTTAACAAAAAACCGAATTGAACATATTCATTCGGCTCCATATCATCCAGCTTCTAACGGGGCTGCGGAAAATGCGGTCAAAACAATAAAACGAGTAATAAAGAAAGCCGTGCGACAGAAACAAAACGTCAATTTGGCACTTAGTAACTTTTTATTTTCTCGTCACTTTTGTTTTTTCAATTACTGTATTCCTCCTGCACCCATTCCCATTCCTGGGCCCATGACGACACATATGCCCAGAATCGCTACGCGCTACGCTCGTAGCCGATCCCGTGGTTTTCCTCGTATGTAGCGGAAAGCGACTACGACGGTCTGACGCATATGTGTCGTCATGGGCCCTGCTTAGATTTGTAATTGATTAGATACAGCAGGTGACACAAAATTTTGTTCGAATGTGGGAGGACGAGTAGGTCACTCTACATAACTGTACCAACTCATGATGGCTTATTTTAGTACTTTTAATGAATGAGCAATCTAGTAGTACCTATCCACACACGACAAAATAACGTACTAGGTCGATTTGTGTTAGATTGTCCCCTTATATTTATTTATTTATTTAATTTAATGTATTTACTAACCAAAAAGGAGCAAAAATTCATAAATACTACCAACTCGTACACTCTAATAATTTGGAACTCAATCAAAACCCGTCAAAATTGTACCCCCTTAAGGGTTGAATTGCGAAAAATCCGTTCTTAGTACACGTCCACGTACTGGCCTGTCTGTCAATCGGTCAGGAACGAAAGAGTAGATAATAATATAAAAACGTAATTTTCATTTCTCTGCTTTTATAAGGTTCTGCCCGTGGCTTTCTTTCTAACTTTCCGAACGTGGTAGTTAGTTACTGACATTTATAGGTGCACAAGCATTAATGGAAAAAGTGCTATAAAATTAGCCATGAAATTTTATTATTCAATTTTACAATCGTATTAGCTAACATATTATTTTGCTAATTAAGACTTTATACTTCCACGAAATAAAATAAAAGCGAAGTATCAAAATCCAAGTTAAAAGTTATAACTAAACTAAATCTTAAAACAGCCTCTGGTGGCATTGTGATAAAGATGCTGGCCGCATTATCTCAATGAATAGCTAGGACAATAAATAAATAAATTATATCTTTCAAAAACCGCCTTATCCTATAGATTGTTAAAATGGCAAGTTTTAGTACATATGTTACCAATATTTGGGTAAGAAATACCCCTATTACTATAAGGTTGACAATTATTCACAATATAATTTTAGTAAAAAATATTGCAGGAATATTCAATTTCACTTGTTTACAAATCATAATCATAAGCGGTGTATAATTTATTCAGAGCTTATATGTTTGTGACATCCTCCTCCTAGAGGTAAATGTTATAAAGGTAATTTGTGTATTTGCAAAAATGAAATTTGAATTTGATTGAAAAAAAAAAAGAGAGAGAGATACACTTAAGTTAAACTTAGTCACAAGGCTTTCGTCAATTTGATAAGGTATTCCTGAATTCTATTCTAGATAAATAAGGATATTTTTATGAATGTGTGGAATACAAATGCACCATTTAAATATTAATTTCTCGGTGTAAACTTGTAGACTAAACCGTTAAAGTAAAACTGTAATATTGTAAAATATTATGTAATTTGTAAAAAAAGGAGAGATGTGGCGTATAGCCAGAAACGTGAAACTTTGTGTTTAGACTCCTTATCACAATACAAGAAAAGTAATTTCAAGTATTATAAAGAGGAAAGATTTGATTGTTTGTTTGTTTGTATTGAATAGGATCCGAAACTACTGGACCGATTTCTCGTTTAGAGCACTGTTCGGTAGATTTATCATGGTCTTAATAGCGTGCATTATTTTTCGAATATCTTGACGTAAACAACGGTAATAGGTATTACAGATAGTTCAACTGATCTTTGCGCGCAACTGAACGTGTGCGTGCGCCTGTGAACGGATTTTGTTCGCCGCCGCCATCCGCTGTTCTTGGCGCCGACGCACTGTGGTCCAGGTTGTATGGAGGAAGTGACAAAAGTCGATATCTCGAAAAGTATCAAAGATATTTCAAAACAAAAAATATGCCCTGCTAGGATTTAAAAGGTCTAAAAAAAACACAAAAAATCGTCTTAGATTTTATATATTTCAGTATAAAAAAAAATTATAATAAAAAACAAAAATAAACATAAAATTGCCTCTTTTTCAGTGGTGTCTAACAAATACAAATCATATTTAAATAACAATGTTTTGTTCAATTATTATAAAATACATCTTATAGAATAAATAAACTACCAAAACTATTAACAATCTCAATAAACATTACTTACAAAGTCGCTTTATGTTGTGCGACTTTTGGGCTATCAAATATCGTACAATTCGATTTGTCATCGTAAACATACTTAAATTTAATTAAACAAAACCTAATATTAAAGCACAATCAAATCTTAAAATCTAACAGGTTAATTACAGATTCAGATAAAACAGTCTTTTTCTTCTTTGGTAACTTCCTAAGTCCCGTAATGTATGGATCGGAGTTCAATAAAAGGCGATTTAAAAGATCTGTCTCAGTTACTGTTTGATTTTCTGGATAACACTGTTTCTTAGACTGTAAAACTTTATGATATGAAGGTAAACAAGGTGAGTTTTTGCTGTTGATAAACTCTTTTATTTTTAAATATTGGTGTTTTGTCAATTTAGCCTCCATTATTAAAGATAACACTTCATCGACATTAACTTCACATTTAACATTATTGCTAGAAGAAGTATCCATTAACGAGCTGACGGCAGACTCATCAATTTTTGAAAGTTCGGTTAATCTTCTACGTTGCATTCGCGTGCCACATTCTTCGAAATTTTTTTTTGGCCTTCCTATCTTCGAATTACTATTGTTACATTCTTCTTGGTCTTTTGCCGCTGCTCGGGTTGAACAAGACGCGGCGGTTGTTTTAGGCAATTCGACAGTTTCAATGATGTTTAACCAATCACAATAACGACGCACCATACTTGTATAGGTTCTGTTTACTGTCTTCCAATATCCAGTTAGTTTTTTGCACAAATATTCAACACGATGGCATAAATTCTCGTTTTGTACATTTTCAGTGGGAATCTTTTCAAGTAATAACTGCAGAACTTGTCGTGTTTTTTCAATCGGCAAACCAGGAGCAGACTTCCACAACTCCAATATGTACATTCTTGAAAATTGGCAGTGATAAAACACATCTGAAAAGAAAAGAAAATATGATTACCAACGACATCTCGAAACTAAGCTCTCGGCGTAGCACTTCTACGAAATTCGTAGAGGGTCTTTTGAACGATCTACGGCAAAATATGGCGGACAAATACTTTTGCCCTGATAATAAGGCTTAATTTTCATCATAATTATAACAAAAAATAACCGGGGTGGACAGGGGGCTATTGTTAGAAGCTTAAGTGAATATAGGTAGCAGAACAATATTTTGTGGACATAAATGAGTCACGTAGACCCCAAATAAATAGATATGGTCTAAGAATACATTAAAATTTAACATAAACAGTAATAATACATACCTTTGTCAACAACTTCCATAATGATGCAGTTAGATAACAAGCGACTAATTAACAAAAATAACTCGTAAACAAACTTTCACTTTCGACGTGTCACTGATAAGGTTAACGACGCTTAATGATGTGCTCTCTTTAAAGGTCCGAAAATAAATGATAATTGCAAATAATTTTGAAACCTTATATAGTATTGTGAGCTATGGCTATTAGTGAGTGATTTCGCATTATGATATGACATCCAGGTCGTTGTCGATTTCTGGACTTATTTCCTTTGACCGGGCCACTGTGCGACGGCGGCGGGCGAGCCGGGCCGACGCACCCAACGCGCCCGCAGCCCGTGCGCCTAAATAATTGATAATTGTTTATAAATTTGCGCCAAATTCATTTTTAGGGTGACACCGTAAGATGTCACGTGACCTGATCGAAAAACTGTTACAATGTTATTGAGTTTTCACTTCTGCCGGCACTCCCGGAGTGCAACCCGGTCTTTTTTATTTATTTAAATGTTATAAATAAAGTATTGAACATATGTTAAATATTACCTATTACCTAAATATTACCTAATAATAAATATTAATATTTGTGTTGTAGTCACGGATACAACGACACGTCACGTAATGACAGCGAAATTTTGAAATTGGTGTTCTTCTTTCGTATCGATAGCAAGTTCAACAAATTTACTAAAAGCTTTTTCAAGGTATTTCATCAACTATAAATAAAATGTGATTTAAATAAAACAGAAAATAATATTTACAATTAATAAGGGATAGATATAGGGGAGATGAATAATATTAATCGTATTACAAAAGAGAATATGTAATACATGCAATCGTGCACTTAAATCTCCAATTAGTAATCTGTATCGCTGTGTGGGTAATCATTTACCTCAACTCTCCTGCCGATACCTGTATGACATGGACACCAAAAAATGAACGATTGATCGAAATAACGAAATGCCTTTGTTTGTTTGTTTTACCCGACTTGACGGGGGCACTACCGTGCCCAACACGTCATTCGTATGGGCATATACTTAAGCTATCGATTTGGTGACAAACAAACTGCTTCCAACACAAGTTACTGGCATTCGAATATACGAAAAATTAAGTAATAACGAATATCGCTCTTATGAAATTAGGCAACAATCCAGCAAAGGAAGCTAGGTTAAAGTTTCCTAAATCAAGCACCAAAATTACGTTAGTTGTTACGGCAGAATTAAATTTTATTTGTGTGAATATTAGAGGTGTAGCGCTGCAGGCAGAGAACCGGTCAACCTGGAGCTGGTAGTGGATGGGGGGGGGGGGTGGATGCCAAGCGATCACCATTCCAGTCTCCCAGTCGATGGACAGATCAGGCTGTTGCTCTGCCAGGACTATGAAGTCATTTCACTACAATAGAAATACTCTTTATTGCGCTCTATACAAATACTCAAACATGAATCAGGTACCTAATAATGAACAAAGATACAGAGAGAGAGGTTAAACAACAGGCGGTCTTATCACGAAAGAGCAATCTCTACCAGCACGGCTATCACGCGACGGCGCGCGAGCTCTCTCGATTTTTCTCGCACTATCCGTCTCTATCTTATTAGACCACTTAGAATAAGAGGTTTAGTGCGAGAAAAATCGAGAGTATGTCGCGGTCGTCTCATGATAGACGTGCAGACAGCCTTTGGGTATATTGTGTTTTTTTTTCTTATTTCCCAAATATCAAAATATGAACTTGACAATGGTTTTCTTCATTCCCGCAATCTGTACGTTAAGAAACCAAAGGTTCATCAAAAAAATCGTAATAAACCAAAAGATTAGATTTAAATTTCTTTTCACAGCTCCATACAAACTTTCGCTTCCCATTTCACCCCCTCAGGGGATGATTATAGAGATAAAAAATATCCTATGTCCTTCCCCGGTATTCAAACCATCTCCATACCAAATTTCATCTCAATCAACCGACAGCGATTTAAGCGTGAAAAGGGAACAGACAAATATCGTTTAAAAGTAAACATGTGTTTCTCCTTTCAGTTACCCTGCTGAGCTCCTAACCTTGCTCCTACTCCTTGAAGAAGAATCCTTAGCCCAAGAATCCTTACCTCAAGAATCCATACCTCCTGCAAATTCTGCCTCCTTCAAACAATTATTATTATCAGTATTGTGCAAATAAAAAGTAGTACTTAGATACATACCAATGTTAACTTATAGTTAATAAGTATTTTTATTTTAGTAATGAATGAAAGCAGTTACTCGTTCTCCGTAAATGTATCGTCTTCCTAATTACGATTATTACGCTCGATAAATAAAAGCTCGTATTGTAATTACTCATTTGTTTTGTACTTATCTTTCTAGTACAGTCAAGGGCACCAATATGTATACACCACAAAGTCTCAAAAATATGTAGGCAGACCTTATTTCTGCAACAATATGTAGTATACATATTTATGAAACTTTGAGTGAATACATATTGGTGCCCTACACAAAATAACCTCATAAACAACTCCACGAAATTATGAATAAACTAGAGAACATCTTGTAAATGTATTTGTCAAATGTTTCATTTGCTTTTTTGCTTACAAAAATCCAAAACATTTTATGTGGTTTGAGAGGAGATAGTAAAAAAAATATTAAAGAAAGAAAGAAAGAAGACATTTATTCACTACGCAAAAGACACACAGAGACAAAGGGAGTACAAATACAATACAATTTACACATAATGTGTGTGTCTTCGCGGCAGTGAATCATCATCGTTGATAGTCTTGAGCGGAGTTTCAGCGGGCTGATAGTCCCGGTAGCCTGTGGGGGATGGAGTCCCGCGCTGCGCGGGCGCACGCAGCGTCGGCTCCTCGAACACGTCGTCGCTCATGCTGTCGTCGGTTGCCGTTTGCTGAGAAAAAAAAAAGTGAGTAAAGTATTTGTGTTAGAGAAAAGGGACCATAGTGTGCTTGTGGATAATTGGGTTAATTTAACCGCGCAAATTTTATTGGAATGTAATTATTGACTGTAGAGATAAGCGGCGAGATTTGGTTTATTGACCAAAGTTTATTTGTTCTATTTTTGACATTTTAATATCGGAATGTAATTTTTATGTATATTTATTGCCTGTGGGGTTAATTCTGTCTATTACACTATTAAATCAAATGTCGATACTATAATATACCTTAGTGGAAGCTGATTATGCGTATATATAATAGGGGCGTAGACACTAAATAAAATAATCAATAATGTCATATTTTCTCGAAAAAGGATAAAAAAGATGTACAAGGTGTCAGTTCATTGCCTGGACTATAATATAATATATGTATATATATTTTTGTGAATGAATGAATATTACGATTAAAAAATATTACACATGATTTACAACTTTCGCGGCATTGCATGCATTGCAGGCGCCTTTAATTTAATTTATGTTTAGCATAATTATACATTTGACAAGTGTCTCTGTCTTCAGTTCATACTTCATTGTGTTGCTATATATATATTAAAACGGTGTCTTTACCAACATCTCAAACAGCGCATGAAGAACGCTACGACAAACTTAAGTTACATATACACCTGCCCCCCTAGCACACTAGGTTCTATGTCCGACATAAAGTATTTGTCCCTCTTGCAATCGCATATTGGCCAGAATGGGACGAATGCTTTATGTCCGGCACATGTCAACTCTATTAGAATGACGTTAAGTTCCAAAAGTGCTAAACATTCAATTTCCTCGACTGTACATCTCTTGCTCTTTTAAATGCATGTAAGTATATTTGCATGGACGCGTTTGGTACCCACTTAACCCCTCTTAAGCTAATAGGCGCTCATAGCCTCGCGGCGCCTGCGAGAAAATCCGGTCAGTCAAAATGGAGATAAAAGATTGAAGAACCGATAGCCGTTTGATTTATGATTCTATCTGTAGTGCAAAAACTTGTCAAAAATCGATGAAAACCTCGGGTAGCCCCTTAAGTGTATAAGTTTGGCGGAGCAGTCGCATTCGAAGTTCGTATTTCGTAAGTTTGAAGAAGTACAACATTATAACCCGGCTAATACCAAGGGATTTAATGTCTTGCTTTCGGTAGGGTTTACATGACTTACATGATTCGGCATTGTCGAGCATGTGGTTTGAAAAATCTTTTGTATTCGTCGCGAGCACCGTGTATAATTAGTTAGTTATTTCTTTTAACTGTATAAAGCGCGAGAATTCTATCTTAATTACTGTAGTCCTTGCAGAAATACCCCATGAAATGAAATAAAATTCATTTTCGTATTAGAGATGTCAAAATTTGTATATTATGGTACTGATGTCTTGGTACACGTATTGATATCATTCATTTGATTGGCATAAATAATGATGTACTTACCTACATATATTCGACAATAATTTTCACCGCTTTAAGTATAAGAATTACGTTCTCGAAAAAAAAACGATTTAATGTGCTTACAAATTCCTGCATACGTAATCCAGTAAGGGCAAATATTTGTGTGATGAGCATGAATATTTGTTCTGAGTCATGGAAGTTTTCTATGTATTTAAGTATTTATATTTATTATATACACTCAGAGGCAATGAAAACGGGTCACTTCCCATGGATTACTTTACAAAGTGACCCGTTTTCATTGCCTCTGAGGTAGCGTACCTTCATAGTTTACATTGGGAATTACACTCAGAGGCAATGAAAACGGGTCACTTTGTAAAGTAATCCATGGGAAGTGACCCGTTTTCATTGCCTCTGAGTGTATATCGTAGTCTAGTACCCATAACACAAGCCTTAATGAGCTTACTATGGGACTAGGTCGATTTGTGTACCTAAGATTGTCCCCTAATATTTATTTATTTATTTATTAAGTACTACAGTTCGAAACTATTATAACTAGCACAATGTTTGCATCAAACAAAAAAGATCTTTATTGAAATGAATGGAAATAATCGTAATACGATACTCGTGCAGACATTCTTGATATTCTTTAATGCAAACATTTAAAACTTACCTAGCCGGTTGAATACGTCAGTCAATTCTGCACAGAATCCACAAGTTCACGACACAAACACCCACTGACACTACACGTTTTCAACTTGCCAGAAAATCAAACAAACTTTGTAAACACTCAAAACACGCGTGACCAAACTCAACTGGACACAAACAGCGAAAATTAAAGCATTGCTCACACTAGAACAATTAGAATAACAATTTAAACAAAACTTAATTGAATATACTTTAGTTTAGAAGTAGATTTCCGCGTTGATAACAAGAGAGGTTAGGATGCGTTCGCTATGTGTAGTGCTTTTCTTAAACATGCAATGAAATAAAAATAAAACCAAATGCAGTTTAAGATTTTTTTAATGGGTGAATGCCATGATGTTGTGTCGCAAATTATATTAAAAGAATAGAACCCACACCCGTTTTTTTATGAAATTCCATAATGGATTATCGCGAAGTAATAACTAAATAGATAAATTATCCCGCTTGTTCATTTTCGAACCTTGAATGGCTATGATACGCGTCATACTCGTGACCGGGTGCTGTTTGTGGAGTCCGGTCAGCTCATGTTTGCGGAAAAAATGCCCAATTAATATCAAAACAATCTTTTCGAAGTTATTACTTACATAAAATACTACTTCCAATGTTTAATGAGCAATAAATAATGATTTGTTTCCCCTCATTACTTGTTTAATTATTTACCTTTAGCTACATCTACAGGTAGGCTACCATTACAGCTAGGCTTTAGGTTAAGTTCAGAATAGGAAATATAGATTTATAGACATTTAAGTAGGCAGGATGGCACGTTTCAGCTAACCGTTTGTAGCCACTTATCCCAAATATCTACATTGTCAACGCTACAATGGTATCGACTATCGAAATATCGACACATGTCGATCACACAATGCCCTTGTCGAGTGCCTACATCCTTACATCTAAAAGTGCGTCCCCAGAACCAACTTGACGAACGCGTCTAAGATCTATTATTTATTACTTAGTTGTTGATAGTAGTTTAATTTTAATATACTCGTCGTGAGACGAATTGTGAAAATATTTAGCAATGAGTGACACTCACAAGTGTGGAATGAAGATACCTGCAATTTAACTTGGAACTTTGACGTAGGTAGATATCTGCGCTTCTTAGCACTCAAAAGTATCTTGACACCGACTACTCTTTTAAAATTGCAATAGATTTCAAGTTTATTTTGAGTAAGTACATTATTAGTTACTGTATAGATATTCCGCGCTAACCCAGTGCGGGTTGGACACTTAAACTTAAAGTTCTTGCACCTTTGATATCCTATTGTTAGGTACTGGCATCTCTGTAACATGCATCGGTTTTTATCCTTCAAATACAACACGTATAAAAGTTTTTATATACACTTACTTAGATATATGAAATATTTCTAAGTACCTACTAATAAGCAATTTGGTGTATTAGAGCCAATTTTTTTTTCTTATAGTTAATTACCATGGCAATACCTACGTCTTCTCGAACCATTAGTTTACGTCACCAAATATGAAAATCTGTCACTTGTTTCCTCGCTAACGGACAGAATATCAAAAACAAAAAGTGGTTCGACCCATTGAATTGATTTAAAAATACACGAAGGGACCCTAAATAATCGCATTCAGTGCCTGCTCTCGCCTTGTAACGAGTCGAGTCGAAAATGGGAGCCAAGTTCAATATTACGAAAATGCGTGGTTGTCAACTTCGACGACAAAAAAATGAGATCTAAATGGGTGCCAAGTTCAGTAGATAATCCTAAAATAAAATGTATTCTTACAAACATACAATTTCTTATTTTTTCTACTCAACAATATTTGCTACCTATATAAAAGTATAACTTCTTAAATTTGAACAGTAAAATTATTTACACAAAGCAGATAACTTAGCATTAACTGATGCTCAAGACTTGACTTGGCTATAGTTATTATTATTACTACAATATTGCAATTAATAATAATAATAAATGTGAAATGAAAGCAGGACGGTATGATTATTTCCGGGGCCGAAACAGATACAAGTAATTGTGTCGTAATGTACGATGCAGAGAAACATATACCGACAACACCGTCACCACAAACAAAAAACAAACCACAAACACTCAGTCAAGAGTGAATGACTAAAGAGGGGTAGGTACTTTTGAAATAACATTTTATAAGTGCTTCCCGATTTGTTTTGACCTTAACTTAACCTTAACCACCTTAACTTCGCTGTAAATGGCTTGAAACGTCGCGATGTATGTTGGCGCCGATACCGGTGATGGATGTAGCTCGACGAATTTTTAATAAAACTTCGATGAAAAGTTGACTGTAGAATAATTTCCCAAAAGGCTCTGGTTGTTAAAAAAATAGTTTGACCGAAAGACAGATGTACAGAAGTGGTGTTATATGGTATCGTATATGAAAGGAAAATTCGGTCGCCCAGGGACTGTATTATTATATATCGAAATCTTTTCTATCGATATCAAACCCCTAGAATGTGCCCAGAGTTATCACAGGTTTGCTAATATACCTAGAGGAATAATAAGTCATTTCATACCATTCGCATTTATTATGAATCCGGCATCAGAAAGTACAACCATACCATGCATAATTGATACATTCACATGAATCAATCACCCACATATATAGTTATAATACCATATACACACTCATTATAACAATGAATTGCATACGCATTGCAATGGTCGAGGTGTGAACGCGCCATATACATAGCATGAATGTGCATCATGATAGGCATGTATGCTATTTAATGCGTCTTAGTGGTGCGGCACCGTATGCAATTATGTATAATCAAGGTAGTACTGAATTCCCATGGCCACCTTCTGTCTCCATCATCAGATCAGCTCGATGGTACCATAATATTGAATTGTCATCCAAACTATACTTACGTCGCCGCCGCCCATCGTGTGGCACCCACTCCGTGGCTATTTTCGCCCACCTCTGTGGATGCATGCGGCCGACGTGGCCAGCCCATTCCCATTTCAGCTTGGCGGTCTTAACCCCAACGTCGGCAATGCGGGCTTTTGAGAGCAGCGTAGAGTTTCGGACACGGTCGATCCGTTTAGAACACGGCAATTTGCCGCGCCGCATCGTGGTCGGCGTCGCCGTCGACGCGGCCTGCCGGCAGCATCCTGTAATGTGACAAAATACTTTTTTTTAACTTGTCTGTTGATTTAAACTTGTTTTTTTTTTCGAACTTGATTGTGCCTGATATAGCGATCAGAATGCGTGGTGGGATAGTAGCCCAGGAAACGCCGGGGAAACTCCTGCAGCCGAAACCGAATCTCTGCGAATCTGAACACGCCCTGTTGCTGATGATGATAATGATGATGTCCTCCCAGACGTATCCGTCGACGGCGACATCCTGACAAAGTTATATAGGTAAATCAGAAGGACTCTTGTTATTTAGAAACGTGAGATGTAATACATGTTTGGGTAGATGTCGCTATATTAAGGCGTAATTTATGAGGGGACTGGTTGAAAAATGCGTGTAACCGAGCACTGTTCCGATAGCTCAGTTGAAATAAGTCAAAAGGTCGCTGGTTCGAATCCAGCACACAATGTTTTACACATTTTGCGTGTTTTATTTTCTTGACGTTTTTTATTTTTCAGTTGAATTGGTTATTCGGTGCAATCATTTCAAATACATTATCCTAAGTAATATTATGTAAGTATTACAAAAATTCCATACGTATAGTCACTCAATGTAATATAATTGTAGGACACTAGGAAATTGTGCGAATATACAAATTCGGCGGTCACTCGCGCGGTCTGTCGCATCAAAAAAAAAACGTAATTTTAATCTAAATGGAATAAACTATTTATTTGATTGTAACTTAATCAGAAGGAAATTGTTTACTATATTTTAAATAAATTAGTATTTTCATCAGAATGGAAATCTAATTGCAAATGCAACTTTATAATTTAGTTTATCTCCCTTTCCAAATGACAGTAATAATATGAGTAAGTTATTACAGCAGCCATTTCTAGACAAAACTATGTATTTATTATAATAATTTTATGGTTATGAACGTTTTATTAGGAGCCAGCAATCAGCGTGGCACGCAGTGCGCGCACGCAGGTCTTAGTGACGACGAGATCGCACGCACTATAGAAATACTTTATTATTATTACCTATATCGAACCCGTTACGTCCCAGTCCCACTGCTGGGCAATCTCTCCTTCTTTTTCTATGCTTTGCGGTTGCAATTTTAAAAGGGATTTCTAGTTATTCCGCCATCGCCGACGAGGTCTACCGCGTCTCCGTTTTCAACGTGTGGCTTCATAGGTTCCTACATACTTCTTTAAAATAATGATCCCTCGCGAGACCCCGCCTCCACGGGCTTGTCAGAACACTCCCTCCACCATGCCATCCTCCTGTGGTGATTTCATCTAAAAGGTAACTATATTCAATATTTTATTATATTATCTTCCGTATTCCTATCAATGATACATGGAAAATTATTGTGAACTTGATAGGTTGAATAGTTTTTGAAAAAAAATACAATATAATTTCTGGACGAAAAACTACACTGAGCGTGGCCCGACACGCTCTTGGGCGGTTTTTTTCCCTTTAAGCAAGGTAACCAGCTTTCGGGGGACGTCTGGGTTATGTGGTATTTCTACTGCTGGGGCCATCGCGGTCGGCGGGGCCGTCGACGCGGCCCCCCGGCAGCATCCTGTCAGGTGACGTCACACACCGTTTGCAAAAAATGACAATCATAATAAGAACAATGAATGCCTCGATAACTTTGTGCGCAACAATGTTATGGCAGGTGTCCGGACCGTCTCCTTAGCCTCCGTTAACCACGTTAAGGCGCCGTAGGTTCAGCGAAGTAAAGTTTATAATAATATGGTTTCAAGAAAATACGAATAGTAATCTTGAGGCTTTTCTGCAGGGAAATCAGTGCTTCGAAACATGATTAAGCAAATTTCGCTCGATAGAAAAAAATCACGCACAGGTCTAAAACACACAAAAATACACTTAAAATATTCGTTACAAATTATGCACAAAAGCTATAACTATTAAAATTGCTTCTAAAAATCGGCAATAATATCATGTTTGAGGGAAATCAGTGTTTACATTTTTATTTATTTAAACGGCCAAAAAATTTAAATTAAAAAACATGATATTATTCGCTTCCGAGCACGCACTTCCATCTCGCTCACGCTTATGTTCAGTGAGAGGAAGAGAAGACCATGAACCTACGGCGCCTCTGCAACAGCTGTCTACTCACCGAGGTCGCACAGGCGCGGCGCCAGGCCCGGCAGCCATTCCGGCTCTATAGCAGCCACGTTCTTCATAACCATCTTCCGACCCTCGCCGGTCTCGTACAGCTCCTGGTACACCACCCACTCGGGGATGCTGCGCCGGAGGATGGAGCCCGAGTGGAGGTGCACTGGCTCCTCCAGGTCCCCGCAGTGGTACGCGTATTTGAATTTGCGTTTGTCTTCGCCTGGAAAAGTGGGGTTACGTGGGGTACATTGAATACTATGTGATACAGTACAATACAATACACACAACAATAGTGCAACAATAGTGTATACAGTGCAATAGTGGATCGTGTCTCAGGGGAGCAAAATATATATTTACGAGGGCGGTAGAGATGGTTACGATCGAGATTTTATTCGAGTTTCTAAAATTTTTAGCGTACAATGTTTTCCATCACATTTGCAGAATGTACATATTTGAAACAAATATAACAGAGGTCACAAATAAATTTGAAACAAACATAATACTAATCGCGATAAAAAATACATAATGTCCATTTTTTCGTCTTAAATTATTGTTTAACACGGGTCTATTGTTCGTGATGTGACCGCCATTTCAAGTAATCATATTTTATTCTCAAAATCAACCATGACAGAAACACTCGTAAGTACTGTTCAAATTAGGTTCTTTTTGAAGTGAAAACTTCTTTAGCAGCGCTGAGCACTTTTTGGGATGGGGAAAAATTGTTAAATACGCGACAGAGTTTTGTACTTTAGACGACGGAGATTTTGTTAACCTTGCGCATTTTTTTCCACTAAAGGTACATTTCGACCTACTGAAACGTAAAGGTATTTACCCTTATGAGTATATGAATAATTGGGCTCGCTACGAAGAGCAAAGCTTACCTCAGCAACATTGTTTTTACAGCTCATTAACTAATGAAACGATATCGAAATATGATTACGAGCATGCGAAACTTGTTTGGAAATCATTTGGAGTCGAGAATTTAGGGGAATACACAGATATTTACCTTAAATCTGATGTATTGTTACTGGCCGACATATTTGAAAAATTCCGTCAAACTTGTAAAGTTAACTATAGGCTAGATCCTGCTTTTTATCTGACCGCGCCAAGTTTAAGTTTTGATGCTATGTTTTTGTTTTCTACTTCAAATACAGCTAAGGGAAGAGCCTGCATCAAAATGTTAAAATGCCAATAATTTATTTTACTCTTTACACCGTAGCTCTGCCAGCCTTTTTTGTGAAATGCGAGGAAAGCCGCCGACAGTAGGTAATAAATAATAATAATACAAAGAGGTAAAGTTAGTAAGTTTTTGACTATGTAGGTTTGTGTGTAACGGTAATTTCTGAAGCAAACTACTGATCCTATTTATATAACTTTTATGTGAGCAGGGTATGGAATTTCTTCAAAAATATATGTTAACAATATTGCAATTTTGTGTTCCAGGTATACAGCAAGGATATACTCATTTGCCCTGAAAGTGGCTAGGCATCTGAGGTGCAAAGTTTTCCTTATTTCCGAAGCGGTCAAAAAATGTTTTGTTATTTACCCTGTAAGTCGTCATCATCACAATTTTTCTTCTTTGGTGGTGGAGTATTCTCAGACTCGCTGACTGAACCTCTCTTGCGATCGCCGTACTTGTATAATAGGTTGCGAACCTTGTCGACTAATTTTCCTCGGGCTACTGTGGAACGTCCATTTGCGGACTCAAGTTTTTTTAAAGGTTTTGTAAAATATGTGCCGACTGACTCTTTCGGAAATAGTGTAATTATTTTGGCCGCTAGCACATTGTATTCTTCATAGTTGATACGGCTATAAACAAAATTAATAATATAGTTTTATTCTTGCCAAAATGTTATGGTATGGGAAATGTTACGATGAGTTATTAGCAGGTTATTAGTTATTCCTACTTACCAATTGACAATGTATGTATATATATGTTTTATTATTATGTCAGTTAACTGACTTCTCTTGCTGTTATCAAGACAACCATATGTTTCATAATATTTAAGAATGCTATTAAATAAAATCTTGAAAAACATTTTTTTTTAGGGTACCTCCCCTACATGTAAAGTGGGGATGATTTTTTTTATTGTCGTCTACCCCATAGTGTGGGGTGTCATTGGATAGGTCTTTTAAAAATATTGGGGGTTTGTGAAAACAATTTTTCGATTAAACGATCGGTTTGTGAAATATTAAGCCTTAAAGTGCTAATTTTTGTTAGACTCCAGTGTCCCCACCCCCTGCTAGCTAAATGGTTGTTTTGGGATATGTGAAAAAATTCATGGTAGTAGTACATATAACGAAGTTAAAAGGAAAACTATCACAGCTAAGTAGGCTTTACACGTTTACGAGTAATAGTCGACCAACTTATAAAATGTACTTCAAGAAGTAATAGTTTCGTACAAATTCTATTGTAACTTATTATTATATATAATGGTACGGAACCCTTCGTGCGCGAGTCCGACTCGCACTTGGCCGGTTTTTTTTTATTATGAGGTGGCCAGTTATTGGCGATTAACCATACATAGACATGTGTTGTATACTGTATGTATTCATTGTCTCTATTTCTACTTTCACTCCAGGCAAAATACGGTTTTGAAAAACATTAATTTATAATAGCGTTTTTTTTGTTGATTTCATTTGAAAATGTTATTCTAAGATGATTTAGTTAAGAATCCGACAAACTTTCCACCCGGAAGTAATTATGTAGATTTAAATGAAGCATGCATTATCTTTTTTTGTACGATTTATCTTGAATATTATAGAGCAAATGTTAATGAACCAAAATAAAGACAAAAACATTTATTAATATTTTTACTGACTTTTTAGAAGCCAGTTAACTTATCATTTTTTCGATGTCTGAAATTTTGTCGGATTTTGTCGCAGGGTAACTTACGTGTCCGCTCGTTGTCAAAGGAGCATTAAAACATACTAATCAACAACTTCTCTCCCGCTGACCCATGTATGCGTTAGAATTTAGTATGCATTTGCAAACAAATTATTTACCTCCTGGGAGGGGAGGATGATAACGCTATTTAAAACTTGGTTCGTTTATAACTATCCAATATTTTTAAATAATCTTACAAATAATGAAAGCAAGTATGTAAGCTTTAAAAAATGTTTCTGCGAAACCCATAATATTTTTGAACAAGCTATCCAACTTACCCTTCACTTTGGGTGTTTATCCAGAAAAAAAGTTTAGATCCCCACTTTCTTATTGAAGTGAAAACTTCTTTAGCGGCGCTGAGCACTTTTTGGGATGGGGAAAAATTGATAAAAACGCGACAGATTTTTGTGACGTCAGATGTGAAGGAGGTTACAAACTTTTATATTTTCCTGCTAGCCGATTTGACTTCATTCCAAACTGAACGCTATTCGTAAGAGTATAAAGCCGTTAAACACTTTTTGCAATAGCAGCGTCCTTCACTGTTTTGCTATTGAGCAAATTCAAATCGTTCGAATTTGGACGTTATTCCTAAAGAGATAAAGCTTTGAAAAATATTTACCAACGGAAAAAACAAATTGATATTTTGTTCACCGCCGTCGTCCGCTGTTCTTGCAAATTCGAATAGTTCGAATTTGGACGTTATTCCTAAAGATATAAGATAGCTTTGAAAAATATTTGGCAATGGCAAAAACAAATTGGTATTTTGTTCGGGCGGCCCGTCGCACCCAACGCGCCCGCGGCCCGTCCGCCTAAATAATTGATAATTGTTTATAAATTTGCGCCAAATTCATTTTTAGGGTGACACCGTAAGATGTCACGTGACCTGATCGAAAAACTGTTACAATGTTATTGAGTTTTCGCGACAAAATAGTAGGGCCAACAATTTTATGCCACCCAATATAGACCCGTTAAGAATTTCTCAATTTGTCTTGAAGGGCAGTCAGTCAGTCCAGCGACGTGCGCCCATTATGTATAAAATAAACCCTACAAGTCTCTATGTGACTTTCTTTTTAGCCTTTTGAATGTTGTTTATGGCTTAAATTCGAATTAATAAAAAATCTTTATTGGAATTTAACCCATATTGCTTTGATAGTATCTTCATAGTATTAGTAGTCTTATTTTCATATTATTATGTCGTACGGTATTGTGGTTTGGGGTAAAGCAGCTGACGTACAGGACTTTGCGTAAAGTTACTGAATACGACTTCACAGTAAATAAAAAACACGGATACGAGAACAGCACGCCAAATGTCGAAATTGCACTTGTTTGGAGACACAAGCGCATGTTACCCACAAGACAATATTATAACTCATGTCCAAACAAAACACTACCTTTGGTCAGGAGTGATGAAAACAACCGTAGTACAAATGGGTCACATATGTACGGCAAAAAATCGCCTTAGCTATCTGCAGTGCTAAATGCAGCTGTCTTAGCTACCATAACACTACGGCCAGTGTTGTTTATCCGGTTTTAGGTTTAAGACACCAGAGCTCCAGAGGATTTGTACAACTAATCTTTTAAGACAATTTTATTTACAAGCTTTAATTATTAACTTGGCGTGTTAAGCAGTGTGGGTCAAGTGTTACAGGTTTCGCAGGTTGACCAACTTCCTGAAGTCCAATCGAATTAAAAAAATAATATATATTATTTCAATCGGCTATCATCCAGG